>OZ010643.1:4501098-4563598 GCA_963932165.1 Pimpla rufipes
TGTTTGACGCCGAGCAACGGACAATGTGAAAGAATTCATATTTTATGTTATATTATCTTGTCAACCACATCCAATTGCGGGAATCCTAATTTCACTGATTTTCCTTGTTTGTTAGAGTCTTAAATAAATTACTTTGTTAATTCCCGCAAATCTGAATCCGAAGTGAATTATTGTTTATTATTGGACCATCCCGAGATCGCCGACTCATGAATCCCGCCACTCTACATTTTTGACGGCTGAGGCTAGTCCGGCAAACGCAGCTTGGTCCATTAATCGGGCGAGTTCTTCAAGGCGCGAAGGCGCCTGGCGCCCATTGGAAAAATAAAGGGAAGAGCTCGCCGGACCTTAGCTTTGTAGAGCTTAATTTTCACGAACTTGGGAAAAGCTACTACAATACAAATAATTAAATAATTTTAGAAGCTGAAAAATACTATCCGCTACAGTTTGAGAATGCGAATTGGTACATGAAGTAACGAACATTCCCCAACTGCTGCGGATACATTTACCCAATTTGTTAAACTATTCTGTTATATCTATAATTGTAGACATCATTAAACGATTTATAAAATTCATAGCATTTTAACATCCTTCTTATACTTCAAATAGACAATGAGAATATTTGATTCCGAACGTGTGAATGGCCGAGTGGTTTCAGGCGCAGTTCAACAATCGCAAGACTCAATGTTCGAATCCCATCAACGACGAGAAAAATGTACATTTATTTACAACCGTGATAAAATACACTCAGCAAAAAAATTCAGGGAACAGTTGAATTTTACCTTTTTTTCATTGGTTTTTGAACCGCTGAAATTTTGTGAAAAATGATCGAATCGTAATAAAACAAAATTCGTTTTAAAGCTTGATATCTCTACTTTGAAAATCATTTGAGTAATTTTTTTAAAGCAACACGTTCGGCATGAACCTAAGGAAAAGCGGAAAGAAACAATTTTCAAAATTTTTGTCATTTTCACAATCGTCCACGGGCACAAAAAAATTGGTTGTGGCTTTATCAATAGTGGGGTCCTTTAGCTTTAAAATGGTCTGTTGCTGATCTCTGTACGACCATTTGTTGCTGAGATATTGGCATTCAAAGAAAAAAGGAGCTTTTTTCGTAGATCAGCAATATCTCATGAACTAATGATCGCACAGCGAGCTAAAGGTGGGTTTTGTAAACTGGAAGAAATGCTCTAAAAGAACCTTCTGGTACTTTTGAGATTTTATTTTTTATTGTAACCTTAATATTGATTTGAAAAAGACCAAAAAAATTAACTTTTTTCCCGTTTTGGAAAATCCACGTCAACTTGGCAGCTATTGTGATAATGACTCATGTTTCTAGGGGTTTTTTAACTTCAATACATGCCCAACGAGCCCCCAAGATTTAAAAATTGATCTGCTGAATCGTTATTTTTTACCGAAGCGTCAAAGTTTTATCAAAAATGATGGGAACGCTCATCGTTCCTTAAAAGGCAATTAATGATGATTAAAATTTAAAAAAGACTTTTCCGTTGTTTTCCTCGCGGTTTCGCAATAACAACTCTTTTAATCTTTGAAAAAGAAAAAGATTTCAAAATTTCGAATTTTTTTATTTTTTAACCTTAATTTAAAAAAAGAATGAAATTTCTGAATTCAATTGAATTTTTATTTTTTTAGTTTTATTCAACAAAAATCGAACTTGATTTTTTTTCTTTTTTAACCTTAATTTGTTTTAAATTGAATTTTTTATTTCAATTGAACTTTGGTTTTTTTTTAATTTTTAAAAATTTCAAAAAGATTTAATTTTTTTAGACTTTTTAACATTAATTAATTATTTTTTTTATTAAAAAAAATCAAAATTTTGAAAAAAAATCTTTTTTAACCTTAATTTTAAAAAAATTGAATTTTTTTTTTTAATTTTTGAAAAACTCGAAACTATGAAATTTTTTTCTTTTTCAAAGATTAAAAGAGTTGTTGTTGCGAAACCGCGAGGAAAACAACGCAAAAGTCTTTTTTTAATTTTAATCATTATTAATTGCCATTTAAAGAACAATGAGCGTTCCTTTAATTTTTGATGAAACTTTGACGCTTCGGTAAAAAATAACGTTTCAGGAGATTAATTTCTAAATCTTGGGGGGTCGTTGGGCATGTTGTAATAAATGCGCGACCCGTCAAAACGCGCGCCCTCGAATGTCGCCATGTGACGTCGAGCGACCATTAGAGTATTGATCGCGCGCATCGATCGCGCCCCGCAGCTCCGCGTGCTCGGCGCCTCGCTCACCCCAGTAGGACAGCGATCACGCACGAGCCAAGACGTTTCCCCCAAAAAATCCGAACCCAACGAACTTGGTTCGCGAGTAGCGGCGCGTCAAGAGTGTATGTGTGTGTGTGATATACGCGAGCGAACGAGGTAAGCGAGTTTCCAAACAGATAATACAAAAACCCGCGCCCCCGATTAACGCTTCCCGTTTTAATACGAAGCACCTCGTCCCGCGTCTGGACGACTGGGCCGGTGTCGGACCCCCGAAATTAAGCATCCGCGAGCCCGAAAGCGTGGCGATACAGCGAGAAACGGAGAATCACGAGGCAACCACGATACCCCGCGATACGCGGCAACCGGAATCCCGAGACGATCGAGACGCGACGTCCGACCAGCCCGAGACGCCCAGGCCCTACCGATCCTCGCTTTCCCGGGATGGAAAAACGCCCGCTATCGTCGGCTTCGTGACCAAAAATTAATAAGATAAGTCCGACAGAAATATCACGACAGCGCATCGCGCCATTTTCATCATTCTTCCCGCACGACTCGTGACAAAGCTCGAGCCGTGCGTGATTACCATTGTTCTTTTTTACGCGTAACAAAACTCGCGTTTGTCGATCGACGAGAGAAAACTCGGACCGCGTAACGAAACTCGCCTGCCCGAGCTCTCCCGCGATTTTCGACATCATTATTATTATCATCCTCACTTTCATTACATCTTCGAGTCGTGATTATTTTGAAGACTCTTTCGTTTAATATTATTCGAGTTATTTAATTCATTTATATCGACTTATCGATCATAACGGTACTCTCGCGCCGAAGTCGCTTACCTCGCGTGTACGTATGGATGAATGTGTGTATGTATGAGTGTGAAACATAATTAAATCAATTTATTGTGATATAAATAGCGAACACCGAGTCAGCCTCGAGCACCTATCTTTGTTAATTTCTTCTAAATAAATCTATCCCGCTCGTGATTTGTACGAGCGCGGAACGAAACGCGAAAACCCGCATTTCCATTTACTTCAATGTATTGAAGTGAAAAAAAACCTAGAAACATGAGTCATTATCGCAATATCTGCCAAGTTGACGGGGATTTTCCAAAACGGGAAAAAAGTTCATTTTTTTGGTCTTTTTCAAATCAATATCAAGGTTACAAAAAAAAATCTGAAAAGTACCAAAAGGTACTTTTAGAGCATTTCTACCAGTTTACAAAACCCACCTTCAGCTCGCTGTGCGATCATTAGTTCATGGGATATTGCTGATTTACAAAAAAGTTCCTTTTTTCTTTGAATGCCAATATCTCAGGAACAACTGGTCGTACAGAGATCCGCAACAGTCCATTTTAAAGCTAAAGAACCAGGCTAAAGGACCGCAATATTGATAAGGCCACAACAATTTTTGTTGTGCCCGTGGACGATTTTGAAAACGACAACATTTTGAAAAAAAATTCGTCCCGCTTTTCCTTAGGTTCATGCCGAGCGTGTTGCTTTAAAAAAATTACTGAAAAGATTTTGAAACTAGAGATGTTAAGCTTTAAAACGCATTTTGCTTTATTACGATTCGACCATTTTTCACAAAATTGCAGCGCTTCAAAGATCAATGAAAAAAAGGTAAAATTCAACTGTTCCCTTAATTTTTTTTCTGAGTGTATGAAAATAAAAGGGCAAAATGATCCGTTAAATGAATTCGGACACGATGTTCTTACCCAATAGGATTGGTCGCCTTGCGGTTTCTATCACTGCAAAACCACCGATCTAAAATGCGGAGGAAAAATGTATCGGTTGCGTTGCTGTTTCTATCACTGCAAATCACTGGCGCCAAAGGAAAAAAGATCGGTTGTTTTGCAGTGATTTTTTTTGTGGATTTGCGGTGATTTTGGCTTGAAACCACCGGTGGTGTTACCCAGCAGGGATTACTTGTGGGATTCCCATGCAAGCTGGCGCACGCATCTAACAGGCTTTCAGGTTTTCGTCAAGGTGGAACCAAGAAATTTCCTAATCGAGAACGAGAGCTGAGCTGAATCGCCGAATAAATCATAATATTTTATAATTGCGCGCGCAAATAAATTGGGCTGGTGGAGGGCGGTAATTGACTGAATTTCGAGAGGGTTCTGACGTTTACTAACACTACTGTAAAATCGTGGTGAAGGAAGAAACGAATAGCGATGATTATTCTTCGTTTTCAATCGTGTTATCATCTGCAATATGATTCGAATCTTGCCAGACGATATAGAAGGTGGCGGAAAATATAAAACTTGTTCCATTACTATAGTATTGGCATTACTACAGTATATTTACAGAGTATATTATACAGTAAGTTACTACAGTATGGACACGATCGTCAATATCGCAAAATGTATTAACGCAGTGAAGCGAAGACCGTAAAGTACGAGACGGACGTTTGAAGTACCTGAAATGCAGAAGAGACAAGAGGTGAGATTAACAGAAGAAGAAAAAACAATTATAACGATGCAGCAACGTTTTGTAGCGTGAGAGAGGAATCGCTCATTTTACCGATCCACAATTTTCCATCGTCATTTCGTACAAAGAACCCGCTGTTATTTTCTGTGGTATTAAAGCGCGGATCATCACGATCCTAAGGAGTTGTCTAGCTCTTAGTGAAAACATATACCATTCAGAGCTATAACTGAAAATGAATTGTCAACTGACTACGACTGTCCTTAAAAACGATGCAGGATTTGCGTTTATGTAAAAAAGGGGACTCACATGGACTCCCGGAAATAGGTACTCTGATCGATCAGTTTTTGGCCGGGCCAACTATTGAATACCAAGTGACCCGTCTGAGCTAAAAGGAATTGTGCGAGCCTGTACATTTCGCCGTATTGCCCGAATTTGATCAGTAACTGTAAATAAGCAATTAATTGTGAGCACGTTTGGACACAAAATGCACCATGCAATAAAGACGTTTCACTAACCTGTAGTCCAGTAACGCTCAGCAAACCCAAGTTCAAGCCAATTTGGATCAGGTACGCAAAGGAATAAGTGGATTCAATAAGAATGGCAAATCTTTATCAATGTCCATAAAATAACAGTCAAATAATGATTACGTTAAGCGGCCAAGATAATTCAGAAAGTAGTGTATTTTCTGTAACGCATGCATGAAAAGTGCCACTTTATGTGATTGTCTGGTGTGACATAAAGTGGTGGTTTTCGAGAAAGCGTATTGCAAATACCGTGCGCATGAGCGCATCCGTCCATTTTTTACTTTATGTACGCGTTTGCGTCCATGTATCGCATTCGAGAGGTTATATGTATCGACACGGTCCGATGCAAGCGTTTTGTCAGCATTTACCCCTGTTCTGTGTTAAGTGATAAAAAATGAGTGAAGATAAAAGAAATCAGCGTGCGTTAAATCGCGACAGAGTTGTGAATCCTCGATACTTTAAGAAATCAATTTTACAGTACAGATAGTTTTGTAGATGTAGTTTAATAACAACAACTCGAAGCGATCGTAAAATGATATGCAAACTCGCGAATAGCCGCATAAATACCTCATTGTCGACAATGTGCAAAAATTGAAGAGCACGGTCCACCATTACTTTTGTAATGCGTCAACCGCATTTCTCTATTTTTCAGGAAAACTACCTCGGAATTTTGTTGCAAATAAATATTCTTTTCAAACATAAAAAAATGTACATACTATACTATAATTACTTCATATCATTATTATCAAATAAGAACTACAAAACCAACTGTACCATAATCTTAGTTTCTAAAAGATTTAGGGATTTACAATTTTTTATCATGACGATACGCCAGCTGAAATTCTTTAAAAATTCTTTCCATCGGGTGGCTCCGACCCCCCCCCCCCCCTCCCCCCTCCAAAGGAGTCATTCTCCCATGCCTCTCCAGTGCACGTTTCATGCATTATTTACAGAAAATAGTATGCGATACTGGTGCGCAATGGCGAACGTTAAGTGTGTGCAGTGAGTCACACTCACCGCACTCGTACCACAGAGAGCCCTCGCTGTGATACTAGGCGGCTCGTGACACCCACAGCACAGCATTCTTATAATGTTCGCTTTTACGCACTTGTACCGCAAATTACTATTTGGTAAAAATACTGACTCTATAGCGCAGTTGTGTTCGTGAATGATTTCGACGAGTTCGTGATAGCATCGGTCATTATCTTTCGATGGGTTGATGTCCACGTCAATATGAATATTTTTCGACAAATTCTCAAATCGATGTCTGTAAGATACATTATTTACTAGTATTTGACGATACTAGGGCGATAAAAACCTTTTTGTAACACGTGCACGAATCGCGGCACTTTCCATGGCAGTCTTGCGAGCCGAAAGTGGCCGTTTCCCTGTCAGTCGCGAACCTGTGGTGAAATGACAGAGTCACGCATGCGCAGTTCGCATTACGTTCACTTTCGTCCCTTGGGAGTTTCTGTCATTCACTTTCGTCCCTTCAATCACAACCGCACTTTTCAGTGTTCGTCTCGCGCGACAGCCATTCCAAGTGCCGCAGATTCGTGCAATCGTTACAAAAAGTATGATGTGCAACACGGGTCGAATTGGCAATTGCGACTCGTGTGATTGCAGCCCTCGCTTCGCTCGGGCAGCAAACCTCACACTCGCCGCAATTGCCAACTTTCGACCCTTGTTGCACAATATACTATTTCTGCCGTGTGTGTTAACAAGTTAAGAAAACGTGGATCGCACGAGTGTCATACGAAATTTTATATCACAAGGTCTAAAAATGGAGATTTGCACAAGTGAAGCGTGCGTAAAATCGCGTTTCTCGCACCGAATGAAATAAATAAAATCGCTTCCCTAGCAGATCCAGTGACCGGTCGAATAACCATGAAAACAACCAGCTCAATTTTTGCACAAAATCAACGGTCATTCGTGGTTCGGAATAACCGTCTTATGGATTTCGTAACTGCCCGGGAAAAATTTCTTATCTGATTGTATCTCTCTATATAATCAAAATATCTCACCGCCGCCGCCGCTGCCGCCGCCGAATATATAGGGTATTCCATGTCAAAAGGGCCACCAAGTCCGGATTTTTTCTAAGTCCATCAACATGGCAACCGTTGTCATGGAAACCGTTACCACGGCAACCGTTACCATGGCAACCGTTACCATATGAACCGTTACCACAGCAACCATTACCATATGAACCGTTACCGCAGCAACCATTGCCGTAGAAACCATTTCCATGGCAACCATTCTCATAGCAACCATTGCCTTATCAACGATTCCATGGCATTTTCAGCGAGTGATATCAAATTGGCCATGGAATTTTCAGCGAGTTGTATTAAGTTGGCCTTGGCATTTTGAGCGAGTGGTATCAAGTTGGCCATGGAATTTTTGAATAGTCGTATCAAATAGGACATGGCGGTAAGTCCCCATGGGGGTTCCCGAGGGATAGGGGTTCCGAGTACGGGGGTCCCAAGGAATACGGGTTTCAAATATGGGAGTCCCGAGGGATAGGGGTTTTGAGAGATGGGGTGTCCCGTGGGATAGGGGTTTTGAGAGATGGGGGGTCCCGAGGGATAGGGCTTCTGAGGGATGGGGGTACCGAGAAAGGTAGGATTAAATGAAGTAGGGTTAAGTTAGATATAATTAAGTTAGGTACTGTTACATTAGATAGGGTAACGTTAGATGGTAGGGTTAAGTTAGGTAGGGTTAAGTTAGGTAGGGCTAAGTTAGGTAGGGTTAAGTTAGGTAGGGTTAAGTCAGGTAGGATTGAGTTAGGTAGGGTTAAGTTAGGTATGGTTAAGATAGGTAGGGTTAAGATGGTAGGGTTAAGATAGGTAGGGTTAAGATAGGTAGGGTTAAGTGAATCAGGGCGTCGAGGGGGGCGGTGGGAGCGCGCGAAGCGCGCGGGGGGCGAAACCCCCCTAGTATGTTGATATATGTGTCAGATATGAGCATATACGTATCATATAAGATCATATCTCTTCAAATACCATTCAATACCTGAACCATGTACGTACTCATATGTATTAATACCTGATTATACCTGATCATATGTGACAATATTTGTGACAATGCTCCATGTCTGGTCAGATACTAGCCCGTACGAGCATATATGTTCAGATAAGTAACCATATATGGGCATGTATGATCACACTTTGTACGTGTTATATCATATCTCATCATATATGAGATCATACATGGAGATATCTGCTTATGCAGCCATATCTCATAAAATATGATGCGATACCTGACCATATACAGGGTGTACCAAAAGTTGTGAACTAGCGGCTGCGAAATGGTAGCTGGTGCCCACCCGAATGCAACTGCGAAATTTCAGCTTCCAATTCGCAAAATTGTGGAAACGCTCTTGTAGCGAAGTTTGCCTATCGGTGAGGGGTGCGTCGGACTCACACAGATGCAGAGGCGTCGTAAGCCCCGAGTGCAGGTAGCGTTTTGTTTTCGACCGTGGCTCGGCGCGACGCGGTGCCAGTCATGTGTCATCGACTCTGACGTCACAGCCTCGCGTGGAGCCGAGCTCGAGCGAGTGTTGGCTTCGCGCCAAGTTCGCATCGTGTACCGCGGACTCAACATTCCGAATGAATAGAAAAGCAATCATCAGATGTTGGAAATGTTAAATGGTACAGAATGCTTTTAGATGTCAGCTAAAATGTTACGCAATAATTATCGACTCAATGTTTCGAAACCGAAACTGAAAATGATTTTTCCCATACTTCGACTGTCGTGCATGCGCTAATTCATCGTCTCGGAGCGACAGATAACGGAGATTTTGCCGATACATCGATTACTGTGCTTGCGCGTTTACTTGGATTTCTGTTCGTGTTCTCACCTTGCTCTCACCTTTTACTCACGTTGGTTACATACTTGGTTTGCCATATTTCTATTAATTAATCATTGCTTAAAGTATTTCGAGTAGCACAGTCCCATGAAATGTGAGATTTCATACGGAATGGGAGAGATTCCGGAGAGACTCTGTAGCTTCTCGGCCACGTCGAGAAGGCCCGGCAGCTCAAGTTCGCCGCCTTCAAGATCTGCGACGATGGCCTGAGTAAGGACATCGCCAGGGTATTGAAGACCGTCGACAGGGTCGGCCAGGCCACGTATGGCTCGACCATCGTCGGGAATCCGCTGGTTCTTCTCGTTACCATCGACATGGCTTCCGCTGTGGTTTTTCAGATTCGTCGGAATCACAAGAATCTTCCGACACCCGAGGAGAATTCGAAACCGGTCACGGGGCCGGAGGGGATCGTACTGAACGCCGCCGCTGTCGGAAGGTCAGCAGTGTGTTATACCGCCGAAACCCGGTTAGCTACTCCGAGCGCCGGCGTTGAGGGTTGACCTCAAGAATTATTTTGGGACTTAGTCAGTTAAGGGTTGGAACCCAAGTGATACACGAATATTTATATGAAACAATAATTTATTACTTCCGTATTTAACAATGTTAGTTTGTTTACACTTGGTATTTAACAATGTTTATATTGTTTATATATTTCAATTAAACAATGTTTAGATTGTTTACACATTCTAATTAAAAACACTATAATTAAGTTATTCTGACCTTATTTGGTAAAATCCCTTGCTCGGATATTTACCCCGGACCAACCGTACAGTTCCAGGAGTCGATTATGACTGACGAGTGTCTGCTCTCTGGTCCTTATATACAGGTAAGAGAACAGACACCTCAGCATTTGCCCTAATTTCGGCAATCTCTGTTTATCTTTTACTGCTCTACATTCGATACCGAAGATGCATCGAGTATCGTATGCATTAATACCATACGGTACGAGTATTACACCGATTGCCGAAATGCCGACTCAGCTGTATGGTCGGTAAGGCGACGGCGACGCTCGCCTGCACGCTCGCTGGCCTGGCCGCGCGCTCGCTTGCCCGCGCGCTCGCCCGCCCGCGCGCCCCCGCGCCCGCCTGCCTGCCTGCTCGCGCTGCCGCCGGCCCGCTGGCCGCGGCGCGCGTATGTCGATGTGTGAGTAGCGCCACGAATCGACACTATCGTCGATGTGCGCGTAACGCCACGAATCGACATCATCGTCGATGTGTGCAATGCCGCACATCGACTTTATCGTTGTACCCTGGGCACAACAAGTGGTTCCGCTAGGTCTGGTACGGCAAGCTCGGCCCGTGGCGTCTAACCGGTGAGTTATTCTTTTCATTTTTTGTTGAAACGCAAAAGAGAAGAGCAAACATAGGGAAACAACCGTTCAACCAGTGAAGTTTTCCCCGATCCGATTCGGATTCGGCCGAAGAAGGTCGAATCGATTTCCTTTTTTTCATTTAGACGGAGATGAAATAAAATTGAAATATTTGCTTTCGACGTCCGTTGAGAAAGGACCGACAGACAAGCTTTTGATTATTCGTTAAAACGGCCATATTTTCTTATACTGTAAATAGGATATTCTGAGGAGTGGGATTTTACGATGTATTGCCCCCTCGGAGGAGCGCAGATTGATTTAAAATCGCCGTGCCTACTTTATGAAGGCGCGCACGACTCTTACCTTAAGGTTTTTGGGGTCTTTCAATGCACTGTTTCGGATTTACGGTGCTGATAGGGATGCTTTTTTCGCATGAAAAAGACCCGATAATACCTCACTACTTCATAATGATGATTTTTGGTCCAAACAAGCTTAAATATTTTAACTCATTATTGTTCAAGACAGAAAGCAAAGTTTATACCTAAGACTTTAACCACTGATTTATTCACTATTAAGAAGAAATTACACATGCACCAATGAACTTTCTTTCCGTACAAAAAGAAAACAGGAATCGTAACTGAAGCTTTATCATTATAAATTATTTTGACATTTACGCACCACCGAGGTCAGAAGCTGGATCAAGAGATACCAAGCACACCATTGAATTTGCTGTCCGCCCCAAAAACCAAAGTTGGTACCTAAGACTACTATCACTATATTTTTTTATTCCCTACACGTTGCCAGGTGAATTCTGCCGCACTCGTGATTAATGCATCATCGGGGTCGTAATTCGTTGCCAAAATTAGCAACAGCACCATTAAATTTGCGTTCCGCGTTCAAAAAACAAAGTTGGCGCCTAAGACTTGACAATTATCATTTTTTTTATTTCCGACACGTTGTCAGATGAATTTAGCCGCGCGCGTGATTAATACACCATCGGGGTTGTAACTCGTTGCCAAAATTAGCAACTGCACCATTAAATTTTCGGTTCGCATTGAAAAAACAAAGTTTTTGCCTAAAACTTGACAATTATCTTTTTTTTTCATTCCTGACACGTTGCCAGGTGAATTTAGCCGCCCTCGTGATTAATACACCTTCGGGGTCGTAACTCGTTGCTAAAATTAGCAACTGCACCATTAAATTTTCGTTTCGCATTCAAAAAACAAAGTTGGTGCCTAAAACTTGATAATTATCTTTTTTTTTGTTCCCTACACGTTGCCAGGTAAATTTAGCCGCCTTCGTAATTAATACACCATCGAGGACGTAACAATTTAATTCAATTCAATTCAATTCAATTTATTGAGGTATTGAGGTGTTGAGGTGTACAGGTGTCTCTGTATTACACGCGTACATATGCTAGGCTTAACATTTACCCCTGTCACCCCCCTCCCCCTCCCCCTCACACCGCTATAGTTGCATAAGCGCGTTTTGCACTTGTCCACAACCAGATCCCGTTCTCTCTCTCTCTCTCTCTCTCTCTCTCTCTCTCTCTCTCTCTCTCTCTCTCTCTCTCTCTCTCTTTCTCTCTTTGTATGGTAGATCTTCACTTTTCATGTAGCAGGTAACGTTTATATACTAATACTAAAACTAATGAAAAAGAATATAAAAGAAAATTTTGGGGAGTCAACCCCCTTACAATCTAGACTTAGCCTATAAGACTCCTTTCTATAAATCTAATATTTTCCGGACTAGATTCTCTTCCATTTTGCTTCCTCATAGAGGAAGCTTTGTTTTCGTGAAAATTTTTTTTTTCGAGATTTTCATGTTAACATACTTAGAATCACCTAAAACGTCGAGAAAAGTGGTCTAGAAAATATGTCTGTATGTGTGTATGTGTGTGTGTGTGTGTGTGTGTGTGTGTGTGTGTGTGTGTGTGTGTATGTATGTATGGTCCAGGCACCGAACATTCAATTGTTCATAACTCAGGAATGGCATGGTGGATCGAGCTAAAAATTGGCATGGAAGTAGAGTATTAAATCCTCTGTAATTCAAATCTTTTTAAAATTAAATATATCCATGTATACAAATTTTATCGAATTTTTAATTTTTCAAAAAAATGGCGTGATCGCTCTAACTTTCGTAAAAGTTCGACGACTCAGCTATATACTTCATCATAAATAAAGACACGTTCAATGTTGTTTGGTATTGAATTTCAGCGAAATCGGTAAAGCGGTTCCGGTTTTATAGAATTTTGAATTTTTCGAAAAAAATAAATTTTGCTCTATATCACGTCGAATCTCATCAACTGAACCAAAATATTCAACAGTCAAAAAATAACATACAGCGCTGCCACGTATAAAATTTGGTGACGATTGGTAAAGTCGTTCGGATTTTACGCTGTTATGAATTTTTGAAAAAATTAAGATTTTCGCTGTAACTTATAGAAAAGTTATTAAAGTAAGTCAAAACTTTGTATCTAATCAAAATTAGATGTAACGGTGTTTGTAACGGAGTTTTTTTTTGTTCAAATTTAAAAAAAGTGCAGAGATTTGTTCAAATTAAAAAAAAGTTGCAAAGTAGAACTTTGCACACTGCTTCCTCATTAATTCCCCTTTTTCACAAAGCTTCCTCTATGAGGAAGCCAAAGTTAATAAATAAGCTTCTTCATAGAGGTGGCTTTGTGAAAAAGGGGAATTAATGAGGAAGCAGTGTGCAAAGTTCTACTTTGCAACTTTTTTTGCTTCCTCATAGAGGAAGCTTTGTTTTCGTGAAAATTTTTTTTTTCGAGATTTTCATGTTAACATACTTAGAATCACCTAAAACGTCGAGAAAAGTGGTCTAGAAAATATGTCTGTATGTGTGTGTGTGTGTGTGTGTGTGTGTGTGTGTGTGTGTGTGTGTGCGTGTGTGTGTGCGTGTGCGTGTGCGTGTGCGTGTGCGTGTGCGTGTGCGTGTGCGTGTGCGTGTGCATGTGCGTGTGCGTGTGCGTGTGCGTGTGCGTGTGCGTGTGCGTGTGCGTGTGCGTGTGCGTGTGCGTGTGCGTGTGCGTGTGCGTGTGCGTGTGCGTGTGCGTGTGCGTGTGCGTGTGCGTGTGCGTGTGCGTGTGCGTGTGCGTGTGCGTGTGCGTGTGCGTGTGCGTGTGCGTGTGCGTGTGCGTGTGCGTGTGCGTGTGCGTGTGTGTGTGTGTGTGTGTGTGTGTGTGTGTGTGTGTGTGTGTGTGTGTGTATGTATGTATGGTCCAGGCACCGAACATTCAATTGTTCATAACTCAGGAATGGCATGGTGGATCGAGCTAAAAATTGGCACGGAAGTAGAGTATTAAATCCTCTGTAACTCACATCTTTTTTAAATTAAATCTATCCATGTATACAAATTTTATCGAATTTTTAATTTTTCAAAAAAATGGCGTGATCGCTCTAACTTTCGTAAAAGTTCGACGACTCAGCTATATACTTCATCATAAATAAAGACACGTTCAATGTTGTTTGGTATTGAATTTCAGCGAAATCGGTAAAGCGGTTCCGGTTTTATAGAATTTTGAATTTTTAGAAAACAATAAATTTTGCTCTATATCACGTCGAATCTCATCAACTGAACCAAAATATTCAACAGTCAAAAAATAACATACAGCGCTGCCACGTATAAAATTTGGTGACGATCGGTAAAGTCGTTCGGATTTTACGCTGTTATGAATTTTTGAAAAAATTAAGATTTTCGCTGTAACTTATAGAAAAGTTATTAAAGTAAGTCAAAACTTTGTATCTAGTCAAAATTAGATGTAACGGTGTTTGTAACGGAGTTTTCTTTTGTTCAAATTTTAAAAAAGTGCAAAGATTTGTTCAAATTAAAAAAAGTTGCAAAGTACAACTTTGCACACTGCTTCCTCATTAATTCCCCTTTTTCACAAAGCTTCCTCTATGAGGAAGCCAAAGTTAATAAATAAGCTTCTTCATAAAGGTGGCTTTGTGAAAAAGGGGAATTAATGAGGAAGCAGTGTGCAAAGTTCTACTTTGCAACTTTTATAATTTCTTTCCGTATTATTGGCTTCCGCTGTTCGACATTCTTGTCTCTTATAGTTATTTTAAATTCAGTTGACATCACATTAAACACCCTCACTCCTATATACTCGAAGCATCTTCGCCCAATGCTTGTCGCGAATCGTGGTGGTGAAACTGACCCTACATTTATCCGCCTTGTGTTTCGGTTGTGTCTAAGTGGTTGCATTAAGTTGTCTTTTAAGCATCGTTCGATCGCAGATTCGCAAAATTTTTTACGGATATTCAGCACCCCGGATTCGTTTGTGTTGTGAAAATTGCTTGTAAATTTTTCCGGTCACACATTTTTTTCTTGGTAAATTTACAGTAAAAAATGGTAAAGTTCGTCTACGTACTTGAGAAATTACCAGAAACCAATTTTTTGGTAAATTACCATAACACTTTTTCGTAAATTCACAGTATCTTGACGAGATTTTATTACCAATGTAGTAATTTTAAAAGCCGTTACGTACTTTTTTACGGTAAATTTACGGTGAAATGACCGGTCTTATTTACCGCTCATATTTCTAGATATGATATTTATTTGTCACTAATGTTTGCAACATTCGGCCAATGAAACATTCTCAGAATGTTTCATTTTTCAGGATGCAACATTCTGAAAAAATTCATAGGTATTCCGAAAATTTAATGAATAATATTCATCAGAAAAAAAATCCCCGCAGCTTCTCGGCGGCGAAATACTTATTTGATGCAAAGTCATCAATGAACGGCACTAATCCTACTACGAGTCGGCCAAGAATTTCGGGACTTCCAAATACGTCGAAATACCAACGAGCAATTTCTCTTTTGCGGTTTGATAACGATACGGCTTCATTGCGCAAATTTCTTTCCGTCTTTGACCTATGTGGACTGTATTTTTTATTCGTTTGTGCCTTCATTCAAATTTGCCGCCTGCGCCGCTGCCATCGCGTTAGGTTGGCAGCGCCTCCTGCGAGCGGTGCTGTTGCCGCGTTTGAATGTAAGCGCAAACGAATAACAGAGTCAATCCACAGAGGTCAAAGACGAAAAACTATTTTCAAAATGAGGTCGCATCGTTACCGCAAATCAGAGATTCTTCGTTTGGAATTCCGATTTATTTACACTCCCGAAGTTCTCGGCAGGCTTATCGTCGGATTGGTGCCGTTTGTCGACGATTTGGAGGAAAAAAAAATATCTGGCCTCCGAGAAGCTGCGGAAAGTGACATTCGAAATGTACCGCAAGCCGCTGCCATCAATGCGCTGGAACTCGATCCGCGGATTTATCATGCGGCATGCATTGTTCCTGCGGCGATTTATTAAAGATCTCCAGCTCCCGTATCGGACCACGGACAGCGACGAGTTGTGAGTACAAACCCATGTAGGAATGCCGATCTTTTACCTTTCTTGGACAACCGTTTGAGCCTTGGACCAGTATCAGTAGACGAGTCTCGACTGTCAGGATAGGCCCAAGCCTCAACAGGATAATGAGTCGTCACTGGGCCAGGCCCTGTCCCAAGATTCGGAGCCAAACTATCGCCAAATATCAAACAAGCAACGAAACAACATTGGCTCTGGGATTGATCGGCATCCGTTAGAGAAACAGAAAATTCCTAAAATCATGCGTGACCCGTTATTTCGCCAAAACTCCGGTCAAGCTAGGGCGTGTCCTGGCACAACATGTTTATTTCATATTTCTCAAACGACCTCAGGCAAAGTAACGGTAAACTTCTAATAAAATGCGTGAGCCGATTCTTGGTCTAATATCGGGGCAAATGTGTCCGCATCGTCGCGAATTAACTGATTTTCATTTTTTCCCAAACTGCCAAATCTCGGCACAATACTGAGCCATGATCAAGGCAAGAGCCGTCTGATCGATGGCAAGACAATGGCACAGTGTCAGTATTATGTATTAACCGATTATTAGTCGAATCTTGGCCCAAGACGGTGCGTATCATCGTGACTTAATGCTTTTGGTGTGCTGTAGAGTGATGGTTGAATACTGGCCCTTGCTCAGGACAACACTCAAACGACCCCAGGCAAAGTAGCAAAGTTCTAATAACATGCGTGAAACGTTCGTTGGCTGAATCATGGGGCAAATATGTTCGCAACGTCGCGAATAGACTGTTGACTTCTATTTTTACCCTATCTGCTAAATGTCGGCACAATACTGAGCCATGATCAAGGCAAGAGCCGTCTGATCGATGGCAAAACCATGGCACAGTGTCAGTATTATGTATTAACCGAATCTTGGCCCAAGACGGTGGGTATCATCGTGAGTCTAAACATGATATTATTTTGACCACATACGAGATGCAGTGATCCTATAAAGTGCTGACCATAATGTATCTAATACATATTTCACATTAGTCGTTCAAATAGACAAAACAAATTGTATAATGATATGACCGGAATGGCCGAGTGAGCTAAGGCACAGCGCAACAACCGGAGGGTCCCAGGTTCGACTCCCGACAACGTAAAAAAATTAAATATTTTTTCAGCGATTAAGATGCTTCATCTTGTGGAGAAAGACGAAATATATAAATAAAAGTGCAGAATTACTCAAATAAATAAGTACAATTAATTATTTTTTAATATAATTAATTATACTTCTATTAATTATATCTTCTCGGAGGCTGCTCATCAAATTCTACACCGATTGACGTGTGGCCCAGAAATGCTTGCCCGTGATGTGCCGATCAAGGGCTATGCCTGGCTGAAGGCTGTGCTGTTAATCGAGCCAATATCGGCCCAGATTAGAAGTCTGATGCTTGGCTGCCAAGTATCGGCCGCGCGTCACATTTGCGTGGCTGGCCCAAAATAAAATGCCAAGCATCGGCCGATAGAGTTCAACGTCCAGCCAGGCCTGGGCCGTTGGTCAATTCCTACATGGGAAGCTTCAGATTTTTCAGTTTTTTTATAATTAAGAAAAACAGTATTTGTCATGCCCATTCAACGCAGTGTTCAATTCTGTAGTGGTTGCGTAGAAAGTTACTGTCCAACGGATCACAGAAATTAGAAAAAACTGTTCAACTTTCTGTCATACGTCGAAGAGTTTCTTACGACAGACGCAATATTGAACTGGACACTGCGTTGAATGGGCATCCCCAATTGTGTTCGACACAGATGTGTAAGAGTACATCTCTGTATCTTGTCAAGTAAGCGCAAGTAAAAATCTGTTGTTCTGGTGTTTAGTCGACACACTGCAGAGTTGTACTCGTACTTATCTGTGTGTGCTTAATTGGTTCTGCCCTGTGCTTATTAAAATGCCACTCTGTGTACTTATTTATTTATAAATTAGTTTTGTTTTTTGTTGCAGCCTCTGCTACTGGCCCATCGGCAATAGGGCCGTTCTAGAAAAGCAGCTGCTATGCAACGTGTAAGAGATTTATTTTGCACATTATTATTCGATGAAAAAAAAGTTTTTCTCGCGAGTGTGAGTTTGCAGCACGAGCGAAAGGCGAGCGTTGCAATCACACGAGTCGAGAACAAGAATAGAAAATTATAAAGAACTAAAACATGTTTTTTGTTAAATAGAGAACGGCCCGAAGACGCGCAGGAATCCGCGCGCTGCGCACTTGCGCCGATTGAGGAAGCCCGGCGACTCGCCTACGAATTCATCGTGTCGAACAGCGACGAGGAGGCGAGCAGCGACGAGGAGGCGCGTGAACAAGAGGCGAATGAGGAGGAAGCGGCGAAAGAAAAAAAGGAGAAAAAAGAGGAGGAAAAAGCGGCGAAAGAAAGAAAGGAAAAAGAAGAGGAGGAAAAAGCGGCGAAAGAAAGAAAGGAGAAAGAAGAGGAGGAAAAAGCGGGGAAAGAAAGAAAGAAGAAAGAAGAGGAAGAAAGAGCGGCGAAAGAAAGAAAGCAGAAAGAAGAGGAGGAAAAAGTGGCGAAAGAAAGAAAGGAGAAAGAAGAGGAGGAAAAAGCGGCGAAAGAAAGAAAAAAGAAAGAAGAGGAGGAAAAAGCGACGAAAGAGAGAAAGCAGAAAGAAGAGGTGGAAAAAGCGGCGAAAGAAAGACAGGAGAAAGAAGAGGAGGAAAAAGCGGCGAAAAAAAGAAAGGAGAAAGAAGAGGAGGAAAAAGCGGCGAAAGAACGAAAAGAGAAAGAAGAGGAGGAGAAAGAAGCGATAGAGAAGAAAGCAAAAGAAGCCGAGGCAATAGGAGGAAGAACGAGAAAGAGACAGAAATGGAGAAGCTGCTGCGCTGGACTGAAAAAAATTAATGCTAATAAATGTTCATGTTTCTTTTTTATTCACGCTTCGCGCCCTTACCCAGTAGAGGAAAATACCTACAAAGTCGAACCTTGCAAATTGCTTCCTCAGTATTTTACACTTTTGATGATGCTACCTCTATGAGGAAGTATGTTAATCAATTTTGGCTTCCTTATAGAGGAAGCATCGTCAAAAGTGTAAAACACTGAGGAAGCAATTTGCAAGGTTCTACTTTGCAGTTTTTTTCGGTTGCTTTTTAAAAATAAATAAAAATGTAAGATTTTAACCACTGAACCAATTTCTCTCAAATTTGTACCCAACCCTTGGTTCACGATAGTCAATGTGTGGACCAAATTAGAACCCGGTACCTTGTAATTTGCACGATCCAGCGCGAGAACGAGATTTTTCAAAATATTCAAAATGCCATAAAATTTGAACGGCTGGACAGATCTGCGTCAAATTTGTACTCAAAACTTAATCCATGATTGTCCATACGTGAACAAAATTTGAGATATTTCTGCAAACATTTTTTTTAATTTATTTTTTCGTTACGCCATTTTTTATGTTTTCATGCAGCATAATCGAAATGTACCGACACAATGGCAGTTTCCTTGATGAAATTTATCACAGATAATCAATAAATGTAATGACACGTTAAAAATTGCGGTCGGATGGCTCAAAATTTCCAGGAGATGAAGTATTTCCAGATTCGAAAAAAAATTGAAATTGCAATAACATGAGAACTGCTTTACAGATTTTTGCCAAATTTGGTACAGATCATGGTTTGATGGTGGTCTATTGACGTACAAAATTTCATCCTGATATCTCTCAACTTACAGAAGTAAAAGCGTGAAAACTTTTTTCGCCAAATTTTCAAAAAGCTGCGAAATCTGAATTTATGAACCGATTCGCGTCAACTGCAATCACAAACAGTATTGCATGATAGCCCACTCACATGCCAAATTTAAAGAATAAAGGAATCAAAACAGAATAGAAAATAGAAAATAATCATTTTTTGAACTTTATATAAAACAAAACTTTGTTTTTATTTCGATACTAATCAACTAATCGACGTAGAAACGTTTGCTATTCATTGATAGTCTAATCGGAGCGTTTGGTGATAATTAATTACCGTACATAACACCGAGAACCGTACTCGCGTTTCGCATCACGAGTGGAGGCTCGGATTGGCCGAGAATGGATACAGCGGTATTGACGCACGCAAAACGGAAAGTTCCTGATGAACATTAGTCATTAATTTTTAGGAATACGTATGAATTTTTTCAGAATGTTTCATCCTGAGAAATGAGAAGTTCTGAGATTGTTTCATTGACCAAACGTTGCAAACATTAGTGACAAATAAACGTCATATCTCGAGATATGAGCGGTAATTTTACTGTATTTTCACCGTAAATAAAAGTACGTGACCGTTTTTAAAATTACTACATTAGTATTAAAATCATATGATCGTCCGACGGTGATATAAAATCTCGTCAAGATACGGTGAATTTACGAAAAAGTGTTACGGTAATTATACCAAAAAAATGGTTTCTGGTAATATCTCAACTACGTAGACGAAGTTTACCATTTTCTACGGTAAATTTACCAAAAAAAAATGTGTGACCGGTAAAATTTAAACTCAATTTTCACAACACATAGTTTGCAGAAAAAAATGACGATCAGAGACGGTAAATGTACCTTATTTTCACGATCACTTTACATAAAAAATACAAGTATTTTCACGTCTCTAGTCATATCCTTACCAATGTGATTTTGCATTTAAAAAGGGCCTTATTTGAATTTTCAAGTAAACAAGTAAACCAGTAGATAATCTTTCTTTTCTTCTTCTTACTCATAAGTAAAAATTCGAATATTTCACGCGTTGTAGTTCGCTCCGCATAATCTGATGTATGTGGCAGGCACAGCGTGCCCGGAAATCCCATTTATTTATGCAATGAAATCTATGTGATTTCATGATATTTACAGTTTCGCTTTTTGATATTTACAGGATCCATCACGAGCGCGGATAAATTCAGCTGGCAACGTGTCGGGAATGAAAAAAAAGATAATTATCCAGGTTTAGGCACACCAACTTTGTTTTTTCAATGCAAAAAGCAAATTTAATGGTGCAGTTGCTAATTTTGGCAACGGGTCACGACCCCGATGGTGCATTAATTACGAGTGTTTCAGAATTCACCTGGCAACGTGTCGGGAATAAAAAAAAAGATAATTATCAAGTTTTAGGCACGAACTTTGATTTTCCAATGCGAAATGCAAATTTAATGGTGCCGTTGCTGATTTTGGCAACGAGTTAAGTCCCCGATGGTGTATTAATTACGAGAGCGGCTAAATTCACCTGACAACGTGTAGGGAATGAAAAAAAATATAATTATCAAGTTTAAGGCTCCAACTTTGTTTTTTGAATGCGAAACATAAATTTAATGGTGCAGTCGCTAATTTTGGCAATGAATTACGACCCCGATGGAGGATAATCACGCGCGCGGATAAATTCACCTGGCAACGTGTCGGGAATTAAAAAAAAGATAATTATCAAATTTTAGGCACCAACTTTGTTTTTTGAATGCGAAACGAAAATTTAATGGTGCAGTTGCTAATTTTGGCAACGAGTTATGACTCCAATGGTGCATTAATCACGAGTGTTTCAGAATTAACTTGGCAACGTGTCAGGAATGAAAAAAAAGATAATTGTGAAGTTTTAGGCACCAACTTTGTTTTTTGAATGCGAAACGAAAATTTAATGGTGCAGTTGCTAATTTTGGCAACGAGTTACGACCCCGATGGTGTATTAATCACAAGCGCGGCTAAATTCACCTGGCAACGTGTCGAGAATTTAAAAAAATGATAATTATCCAGTTTTAGGCACCAACTTAGTTTTTTGAATGCGAAACGAAAATTTAATGGTGCAGTTGCTAATTTTGGCAAAGAGTTACGACCCCGATGATGTATTAATCACGAGCGCGGCTAAATTCACCTGGCAACGTGTCGGGAATGAAAAAAAGAAGATAATTGTCAAGTCTCAGGTGCCAACTTTATTTTTTGAATGCGAAACGAAAATTTGATGGTGCAGTTGCTAATTTTGGCAAAGAGTTACGACCCCGATGGTGTATTAATCACGAGCGCGGCTAAATTCACCTGGCAACATGTCGGGAATAAAAAAATGATAATTGTCAAGTCTCAGGTGCAAACTTTGTTTTTTGAACACGAAACGGAAATTTAATTGTGCTGTCGCTAATTTTGGCAACGAGTTACGACTCCGATGGAGAATAACGACGAGCGCGGATAAACTCATCTGGCAACGTGTCGGGAATTAAAAAAATAGTACATAGTGTGACTAGTGCGCGAAGTAGGCGATTCACGACGAGCGTGAAGTTTGCCGCCCGAGCGAAGCGAGGGCGGCAATCACATGAGTCGTGAATCGCCTACGCGCACGTGTCACACATACTATTTTTTTAAATACGTGCGTGCGAGTTCGTCTTCGAGTGCCTGCGTAGCGGGCGCGAAATAGTCGATTTTCGCATGTTATTGGAGAATTTATTCGCACACTCCGAACAGTGCGCGAATTTTATTCAAATTTTATTCGCGCACTGTTCGGAGTGTGCGAATAAATTCTCCAATAACATGCGAAAATCGACTACTTCGCGCCCGCTACGCAGGCACGAGAAGACGAACTCGCACGCACATATGTCAAAAAGATAATTATCAAGTTTTAGGCACCTACTTGGTTTTTTGAATGCGAAACGAAAATTTAATAGTGCAGTTGCTAATTTTAGCAACGAGTTACGGCCCCGATGGTGTATTAATCACGAGGGCGGCTAAATTCACCTGGCAATGTGTAGGGAATAAAAAAATATAGTGAGAGTAGTCTTACGAACCAACTTTGGTTTTTGGGGCGGACAGCAAATTCAATGGTGTGCTTGGTATCTCTTGATCCAGCTTCTGACCTCGGTGGTGCGTAAATGTCCAAATAAATTATAATGATAAAGCTTCAGGTACGAATCCTGTTTTCTTTTTGTACGGAAAGTAAGTTCATTGGTGCATTTGTAATTTCTTCTTAATAGTGAATAAATCAGTGGTTAAAGCTTAGGTATAAATTTTGCTTTTCTGTCTTGAACAATAATGTGATAAAATATTTAAGCTTGTTTGGACAAAAAAATCATCATTATGAAGTAATGAGGTATTATCGGGTCCTTTTCACGCGAAAAAAGCATCCCTATTAGCACAGTAAATCCGTAACAGCGCATTGAAAGACCCCAAAAACCTTAAGGTAATGGTCGTGCGCGCCTTCAGAAAGTAGGCACGGCGATTTTAAATCAATCTGCGCTCCTCCGAGGGGGCAATACATCGTAAAATCCCACTCCTTAGAATATCCTATTTACGGTATAAGAAAATATGGCCGTTTTAACGAATAATCGAAAATTTGTCTATCGGTCCTTTCTCAACGGACGTCGAAAGCAAATATTTCAATTTTATTTCATCTCCGTCTAAATGATGTAACGGCCCACATAAGAAGACGATTCGAATGAGAGAAAAGCATAGTTGACATTAGCGCAGTGGTTAGCGCTCTGACTAAGGAATGACCATTCCGTGATCGAGTCCCGGAGATCACCATATCTTTTCTCTCTTCGAAACTTCGACCAATTCATCCGCACTACCATCCTACACACATCCCCGAATTCTCGGCCCAGCCGTTACAATGACAAAAAAGGAAATCGATTAGACCTTCGGTCGAATCCGAATCGGATCGGGGAAAACTTCCTTACTCAGGCCATCGTCGCAGATCTTGAAGGCGGCGAACTTGAGCTGCCGGGCCTTCTCGATGTGGCCGAGAAGCTACGGAGTCTCTCCGGAATCTCTCCCATTCCGTATGAAATCTCACATTTCATGGGACTGTGCTACTCGAAATACTTTAAACAATGATGAATTAATAGAAATATGGCAAACCAAGTACGTAACCAACGTGAGTAAAAGGTGAGAGCAAGGTGAGAACATGAACAGAAATCCAAGTAAACGCGCAAGTACGGTAATCGATGTATCGGCAAAATCTCCGTTATCTGTCGCTCCGAGACGATGAATTAGCGCATGCACGACAGTCGAAGTATGGGAAAAATCATTTTCAGTTTCGGCTTCGAAACATTGAGTCGATAATTATTACGTAACATTTTAGCTGACATCTCAAAGCATTCTGTACCATTTAACATTTCCAACATGTGATGATTGCTTTTCTATTCACTCGGAATGATAAGTCCGCGATACACGATGCAAACTTGGCGCGAAGCCAACACTCGCTCGCGCTCGGCTCCACGCGAGGCTGTGACGTCAGAGTCGATCACAAATGACTGGCACCGCGTCGCGCCGAGCCACGATCGATAACAAAACGCTACCTGCACTCGGGGCTTACGACGCCTCTGCATCTGTGTGAGACGGACGCACCCCTCACCGACAGGCAAACTTCGCTACAAGCGCGTTTCCACAATTTTGCGAATTGGAGGCTGAAATTTCGCAGGTGCTTTCGGGTGGGCACCAGCTATCTTTCCGCAGCCACTAGTTCATAAATTTTGGGACTCCCTGTATAAATGCATATGGGGCATTCCATACCGATTCGACCTGGGTCGGACCCTCGACGTCTCAGATTTGGTCGACAATTTTTTATATGATTGGACCAACTCCAAAAAGTACTGGAAATTTTTTTCAGATTTTTTTTTTCATTTATTTATTTTTTTACGATTTTTTACGGCCGCTGAAGACTGCTAGTTGCACAAAATTGCAAAAAAAAAATTCATCGTTGAGTACAGGATTGAGTCAGATAACAAAATTAGATTTGTTGTGCGGTAGAATCTAATTCGATTTTATTGATTATTCATCTCAACTGCACTTGGTGATCTTGCATTTTTTTTGTATTCGAAGGTGCGATCGCTTTGTAAATTATCATCACTGACATCTGATATTATGAATAGAATCCTTTGATTAGCGCGGCTTGTCAATTCTGACTCAAGAGTATTTTTTTGGAAATAGGAAAAAATAATCGATAACAATGTTATATAATTTTAGAAATTGCTGCATTACAAATAATAAAAATACATGAAAATTGACATTTTCACAGCACTTTCTCTTTTTTCTATAAACATTCTTCCTGAAGAAATTATATCTTTATTATTTGGCTTCCTCAGAGAGAAACTCTCTTTTGCGATTCCGACCTGTTTTAACAGTGAACATATTTTTTATAAATCGCATTGTTTATTAAAAGAAAGTACTTGCAAGAGAAAGCAATATTTTAGAAAAATCTGATAACTTTTCCTCTTTCATTTCTAATTTTTTAAATAGTTTTTTATAGAATAAAAATAGAAGCAAAACCCGGCCGACTTTGGCTTCAGGCTCAACATTTTTGTTATTTCATACAGAATTTTTGAGAATTTTTTCAGATTTTTAAATTTGGGCTAACGACATGTTACCTTTAAAAAATTGTAAAAAAATTAAATATATGAAAAAAAAAACATCTGAAAAAAATGTCCAATACTTTTTGGAGATGTTCCAATCATATCAAAAAATTTCGACCAAATCTAAGAGATCGAGGGTCCGACCCAGGTCGGATCGGTATGGAATGCCCCATATCTAACCTGTGACGGGCCGCCGGTACAACGCGGGAAACCGTCGCCGACAGCCACATACAATAAATGGGGCTCAAAAATATTTTCGTCAATCCGTCTTACCCGTGTGTTGAGCGCCAGGTAATTTATTAGTCTCTCCCCAATTACCAAGGGGATCTTGCCCTTACCTTCCGTCGTGGTTTTCTCGGATCGCGGGGGGGGTTTCAAGTTAATGTTTAATAATCTAGACAATCACGGACAACAATAAAGCGTCGGAGATAAATTACTCGAGTTTAAAAACAACCAAAATAATTATGAACTTTAATTACGTGACTTCTCTCCGTGACAAGGACGTTATGGGTGTATTTTACAATTCGAAAAAGGCTCGAGCCGGCTGCCAGAATTACGCAATTACTCGCCCGCGCGAAGCAATATAATATCCCGTCGAAGCCGGCCTGGTCGGGTAGAACGCGCCGAAAATCGCAGATCGCCGAGGAAAATCCGCTCTCGGGCGCGCAACACAAAGACATACAAGGTGCGGGTCTACGCTCGCCTACCTTACGTCTCGAACTCGTCCCTTTTCTAATTGCGGAGGTTGTCGCCTCTCACTCGTGCGCACAGTGTTCTCGAGAACCGCAGCTACTTTTTCTATTTCACTACCTTCTCGACCAACTCGATGTACCACGAATTCCGCGCTAAATGCTCGGCGACTCTTTCTCTAAATTCTCGACTCTAACGCTCCTAATTTTCCTGATTCGACTCGTCTCTATCTCTTCCTAATCTCGACGGATCTACGGCTCGAGCGCGTTACGCGAGGCCCCACGCGACGTGGTGGGGGAAACGCCGAATATTGACAAAATATTAGCGAAATCTTGCTCGGCCGTCTCCCGCGTCCCCGCTCGGCGATCGCCGCACAACGTCTCGAGACAGCCTATTCTTTCTGCTCGCGTTGTCGCAAGGTGCGAGGCATCGGCTCGGGCGGCGTCGTGAAGGGTATTTTTCCGCGCACGGCGGAGACCTCGCGCGTTGCGACGAATGCGTTCCAGCGTCTCGTCACAACCCATATATCTTATCATACGTATCTATGCAATATTATATCTACACATGAACAAAACGCGATCATATATGTTCGTATTTGAAGATATCTGCTCATATGAGATCATTTTGATCAGACATGGTACAATGTCAGATTATGCTTAAACTCATACATGATCATAAATGGGACGCGAGACTTGTTTAAATTTCACACCGGTTTCCTGTGTCGCCTTCGAATAAATTTGATATTGACTTTTGTTTTCACTTAACAGTGAACGTTGTTACTAGCCGTATTAAGTCTTGTTCTCAAAGTTCAATTTTTAGTTAGAGTAGACATGCAGCATTACTGCTATTAAAATAGAGTGAATTGCAAAAGCCAATATCACTGTCATGTTAAAAAAAAGATTAACAATAAAATACGCAACGCGATGCGATGGTTTGTCGTGAAAGTTAGCGTGGCTGAGAGGTTAGGATGATACGATCCTATGCGGGTGATCTGCATTCGATTCCAATGGACGGCATTTTTTTTCTCTCTCCATACTTCACTACAAACATAAAAGATGAGTCATTTGAAGTGGAAATCCATAATTAAAATTAAATTATAGGAAAATATTCGCTAGGACAAAAAATGTTATAAAAAATGAACAGATATGACTTTATATCTTCAAATCATATCCTCTCAGATACGATCATATCTGGTAAGATATGATCCATGCACGATCAGACCTGGCCATTTTTTCTTTCTGACCAAATAGGGTCAATCAGATCTCATCCATATACGATCATACCTTAGAATTGATTCCCGTGGGTTCGTTAACCATACCGAATTACCAGCCGAATAACCTTCCATCTCAACAACTTATTAACATTCGGTTGTTGAGACGTTTATTCGATATGATTGACACAGTTGCGAAATTCATAGGACAGTTATCGGGATAATCATTTGGTACGGTTATTGTGGTTATGAAATTCACTTTACAGTCAATCCGAACCAGAAATGATCGTTGTTATTGGACAGAAATTATCCATTTTGGTTTAATAGTCATTTCGTATGGATTTGGCCAAACTTAACTGGTTGTCGAATCTGCTAAGGTTATAAAAAGAAACGCCTTTTATTGGATCTCAAATAATTGATTACCCTATGACCGCAAATATTCCACAAACGTGTTGGACGAACGTGGCGTACATAACGTCCACTGCTACAATCGTCACTGATGTGAATAGAGAGGCCGAGTAAGCGTGTATGAATATTGGCACAACATATTCTTCAGGGTCCACAAAATACTCGGACTGATACAGGTATGTCGGAGGACGGCTCACGTTTCGAGGCATCACTACATTCAAAATTCTTGGTGTCAATGGTATCATGAGATAGACGGTCATCGAGCTTAACAGAAATGCTGAAAATATTTAACAATTGTATTAATTAGGCGATGCACTAAACTCTCGGCGCCAAGTATTAGGTAGTTCGATGATGAACAACTTTTGCAAGAAGTGCTTAATTTTATATTTTATCTCGAAAGATTTACCTCTTCTTAATAAAGACAGCCCCGGGAAAAATGCTTTGACCGTCCAGTTCTCAAGATCTTAAATTTCAAAAGTAATTCTGGCAAACCTTTATCCGGTCGTTTATACACGTAATGTCGGCCTAATGTACGGTCAAATATACGCGTATAATTGCTTCTGTACATTTACCGTATATTCACCTACCAATGTACGGTGACTCAACCTCGAACCACGCATTGAGTTGAACATTGATCCGCACATTGAAACGGCATATGGATGGTAACTCAAATCACCTTTAACCATACATTCAGACTGTGCATTTGTGGTGCATTTCTATGGCTAATGAACACTAACTTATTGGGCTCAGACTAAGTTTAATCGCACATTTAACAATACATTTACCCGTACGTTTAACCTTACATTTACCCGTACGTTTAACCTTACATTTACCAGTACGTTTAACTTTACATTTGACCGCACGTGTAACCTTACATTTGAACATAACGATGTTTTCAATATCAGATTATTTCTCCTTAGGTACATCTATAATATTCGGTGATATAAAGATTTCAATTAAAAAATTAAACTGTGCAATAAATTCGTTGTGACAATATGGTTTTATTTAACTCTCTATCTCTCTACATAATCAAAATATCTCGCCGCCGCCGCCGCCGCCGCCGCCGCTGTGTAGGATATATAGGGTATTCCATGTCAAAAGGGCCACCAAGCCGGATTTTTTCTAAGTCGATCACAATGACAACCGTTGTCATGGAAACCGTTACCATGGCAACCGTTACCATAGCAACCGTTACTATGTAAACCGTTGCCATAGCAACCATTTTCATATCAACCATTTCCATGGCAACCATTGCCATAGCGACCATTTCTATGGCAATCATTGCCTTAGCAACCATTTCCATGGCAACGATTCTATTGCATTTTCAACGAGTGGTATAAAGTTGGCCATGGAATTTTCAGCGAGTGGTATCAAGTTGGACATGGAATTTTCAGGGAGTTGTATCAAGGTGGCCATGGCGTTTTGGGTTAGTGGTATCAAGTTGGTTATGGCATTTTGGGCGAGTGGAATTAAGTTGGCCATGGAATTTTCAGCGAGTGGTATCAAGTTGGTCATGGAATTTTCAGGGAGTTGTATCGAGGTGGCCATGGCATTTTGGGTAAGTGGTATCAAGTTGGTTATGGCATTTTTGGCGAGTGGTATTAAGTTGGCCCTGGAATTTTCGAAGAGTCGTGTCAAATAGGACATAGAATTTTAAGTTTTTCGTGAAGGCCGGGGTCAAATGACACACTCGAGGCGGAATTTTTCGAAAGTCCCCATGGAGGTTCCCGAGGGATAGGGGTTCCGAGTAGGGAGTTTCCGAGGGAAAGGAGTTCCGAGTATGAGGGTTCCCGAGGGATAGGGGTTCCGAGTATGAGGGTACCCGAGAGATGGGAGTTCCGAGTATAGGAATTCCCGAGGGATAAGGGTTCCGAGTAAGGTGGTTCCAGAGAGTTCCGAGTGTGGGGGTCCCGAGGGATAGGGGTTTCAAGTATGGGGGTCCCGAGGGATAGGGGTTTTGAGAGATGGGGGTTCGAGGGATATGGATTATTAGGGATGGGGGTCCCGAGATAGGAAGGATTAAATTAACTAGGGTTAAGTTAGGAAGGGTTAAGTTAGGTAGGATTAAATTAGGTAGGGTTAAGTTAGGTAGGATTAAATTAGGCAGGATTAAATTAGGTAGGATTAAAGTAGTTAATCAGGGTTAGGATAGGTAGGTTGATCGCGTCAACGGGGGGGGGGGGGAGGGGGGGAGCGCGCGAAGCGTATAAATTAATTGTTTTACTATCTCTTTACAATTAAGAGACGCGGTAGCATCTCGACGCCAAGTATTAAAAGGAATCTATAATGCCGCCTCACGAGACTCTCACGACGAGATGTCTAGCGCTACTCTTACATTACAGCACGTTCGTTCATTTTCGTCTGCTACGGAATTGTAACTGGAATTATCTCAGTCATGACGTCGCGGACGCCAAATGCGTCCGGTTCAATATATATATTTTTCTTTCCAGCCCCCTTTCAATCAAATCGGTTGCCGCAACGCTAATATCTGGCCACTTACGATTTCGATTCTGTCAAAAACTTTTCGTCCGCACTCACACAACATCGATGTGAATTTGTCCGATTCATGTACAATGCCCGTCATTGATGCCTGGTTTACACTTTTCATGTGCGATGTTTCTCATCTATACGAATCGCTTAGTTTCGGTATAATCACGATGTGGCGCTGTTGACACACGGAACGATGGATTTGGACCGAATGACATGTGGGGATTGTCAAAGTTTTAAAGTGTCATTTTGTTTACAAATATGTTTTTGGTTATAATATAGTATATGATAATCTGCATCGTGATTTGCATCGTAGTAGCAAATTCATGACCTTTACGTTTCTTTCGCAGACTTCACAGGTAAGAGAAATCGTGATTAAATTTTTTTTTATAGGTTTTTACTTAGCGTAATTTCGGAAATCGTTAATTTCGCAGTTTTTGTTGCAAAAATACCATGTGTAAAGAATAAAGTGAAAAATTTGATAACATTGTGAGTTATTTATTCGCAATAAATGTCCGAAAATCAATTACACGCAATAGCAATTTTTATTGTATCAAACGTTCTCTGAGTACGAATAAATTAATACGAGTAGGGGTCAAAATAACTAATGATCAGAATAGCGACCCTAGCAATCCCGGCGACCACGAAAACGATCTAAAAAGTAAAAAAAACGACCGAAGTAACGACCGATCGTTAAATGCAAAAAATAACCGTTTAAAAGAGGCGTAAAAAGACAAACGACCATAGAATTTTTTTTCGTTTGGTCGTTTTCTTGGTCGTTTTCCTTTTTTTGCCAGCTGTGAACGGTTTTCTTGTTGCATTTAACGATCGGTCGTTTTTTCGGTCGTTCGACCGGTCGCCGGGATTGCTACGGGAATGATCAAAATAGCGAATGACCGATGATCTGAAGTTTCAAAATAGCGAATATAAAAATAACGAAAATATGTTATTCGAAATTTTTATTTACGTGACCATTAAGTCGAATACATTTTTTGCCGAAAGGTTATTTATTCGAATATTCATTTCTTCGGATCAACGCACGGCGACTATCTATATTTCGAGTTATCAAAAACTGGATTCAAAAATGCAAACAGTAGCTTTTTTAAATTCATGTCTCTGAAATTAAAAAAGATAAGTGGTTAATACGACCTGCCATTACATCGAAAAAAAATATGCCGAGAATACAAGTTCCGAAAGAGCAACACGTAGAAACGCAATAAAGCGAAGTGCCAAAATAACGAATGTTCAAATAGTGAATCGCTGAAACTCTTGATTTTTCAACCGATCTTTCAACTCATTTGTAAATTTAGCCGTGTTTCACCGAGATTGAACGATTTTCGTTATGAATTTAATTTGAGATTTTTGGGCCCTCAATATTTATTTACTATATTTCTTAATTTTGTCAATTGTGACGTTTCTAGATTTAGCCGTTCGTTTTGAAATTCGTTAATTTAACCACTCTGCATTATGAACTTTCGCTATTTTGACCTCCACTCATCCCGTGAATTGAGAGAGTGCAAAGCTCACTCCGAGTCGACGAAAAACAATTATTTATCGTTAACCGTTTTCGCTTCTGTTATCGATAGACCTAACTCAGTGACACAGCGTGAAGAAAAATGGAGTCCGAAATGTGTAAGCTAATAATTATAAAAATATATTTAATTTACTGTTTGTTAATCCACCAGGTCTTACAGGGAAGAGCGCGTGGGTGTGGAAATTAACGAACGTGAGGATCGAAAACGATGACGCTTTCGGTTTTTTCGCGGAGTCTTCGAAAATTCGAGCCGGATGGATGTAGGTGTAACCTTCATACGACATGTGGCTCGGGCGTTTGCAACCTCACAATAAAAAGTTATGACAACAACGGGAATTCCAAAAATAAATTAAATAGCAATAATTATCAGCATTTCAAGATCATTGTGAGTAATCCGAGATCGGAATCACAATCGCTCGGAAACGCCGTTTTTATCAAAATTTATAATTTTCCATTTCCTTCTATTGTATATATGTGAGGGGGTGAGCGATGGAGGAAAAAAGCCGCTAGTATATAAGAGTGTTTCATTTTTTACTTTTTTAAAATATTTTTACCGACTATAAGTGCACATTTTATTATAAACAAAAATAAAACGGGAGCTCTAACAAACATTTGAAAAAGGTGCCTAAGTCGATTTGAAATCACGGTCGAGTTACTATGCACCTTTATTTTATTTTTTGGTTTATCGATGATATTCGCTCACAGCAAAATAGCTCGATCGCTCCCAGATCGATTCACGTGGCGAGAGTGTCAACGACAATGAGAGAAAATGATCAGAAGAGTGGAGGTAACTTTCAAATTTATTCATTATAAAGTTCATTCGCAACAACCTCAACTAAAAGTGTTGTACCATGTGTATATAGAAAGGGTTTTTTTAAACGAAATTGGGACCGTTTTTTTCCACATTATTAGCGAAATTCCTCTCGAGCTTCGACGCGTTTCTCATATTCTTTCTATTTTAGTTTTAACGAATAAATGAGGTAGCACGATCGGTTCAGTCCGATCAAACGATAGATTCAGAGATCATTTCCAATTCGTTTAACTCGGCTAAAAATCTTCTTAAAAAATCACCTATGTGGGAGACAAGATCGATTTCGCTTTACAATATTTCAAAAATTTTCTCGCCAAATTGGCGATTAGAAAAATTCATTACTTAGACTGGGTTTCTATTTTTTTCCTCGATCTGAAATGATTTGTTAATTTTAGAGAATACGTAGGATCTTAAAAATAATTTTCTGAAAATTTTGCAAAGCCCTTTCTTCGAATGACCCAGCTGTTAATCATTCGGAGTTATCAACCGGAAACTTTTTGAGTGTAATGGGTGATCATGCGACAACCACAAATCTAAAGCTCGTTACTTCCCAATAATTAACAAAAAGAGAGTCACATTTAGAAAATATTCTGAAAATATTCATACGTTTTTCAATAATATTGCATCAAAAAAAATAAATATAATATCTGGGTGATTTGTTGAAAATAAAATTTGACGTATTTATGAATATCTTTCTTGAATTATTAACATGGAAAATAAATCTAGTCTGCGCCCTCCGTTCGCTTGATTATTTTAAGATTTTCGTCCTACCAAGAAATGATTACAACTAGCACCCATTTTTTGCAAAATCTTGTAGCAGGCACTGTTCGCTAGTCCTACCTTAATAAGGTACTATTTGTCGATACCAATGTTACTTGTGAATCAACCTAACGAGAGTAAACATCTTGGCTTCGCGATGGTTGAACTCATTTAAATTGTACAGATGTTTAGTGAACGTATTTAATTCTATTTTCAATTTTTCATACGATCAATTTATGAGAAATATTCGAAATCTCTCAAAATCGTTGCTATAGCTGGAAATATTTTGGTAAATTATACTTGAAAAATGTTCACAGGCAATAGTAGAACGAGGACGAAAAAATCACAGAGGATTTGATTTGGTACTTCGCTGTCGGGATTTTTTTCCGCAATTTCCTATGATACTGTGCTTCATCATAAAACGACAGTGGAAAATTAAATGGATATGAAAAGTTTTCATCCCAGCATGATTCGTGATGGAAGCGTGATTATTATAAGTATAAATAAATAATAATGTAAAGAATAATCATAATAAAGGACCTGAAATTCCATCTTAAAGATAACCTGGATTCATGTTTTTCTTCATTCATTCTTTTTAACTCCTGACCACTTACTAGGGCAGAAAAGACAAAAGAGTTCACGATAATTCGCGACATCTTTATCACAAATGTCCTCATGAATGTCCGCAAGATTTTGTGTTTTTTTTTGTTTTTGCCCCGTCATAGAGGCAGCGTCATAGAACAAAACATTTTTTCGACATTTTCATGTCAAGATATTCAGAATGTTCCAAAACGTCGAGAAGATTGGTTTAGAAACATAAATTCCAAACATAAATATACAAAACCCACAATAAACTGTAACACGGGAAAATTCTTTGGCGCCCAACCGCCGCTCTGCTCTCCCGCTCGACAACGCCTAGACCGATCCGCAGGGCCATAGATAGTTTTTATTATTATTATTAATATTATTTTATTAATTTTTTCCGCTTGACGCAATTTATCCACGCTGACGCCGTCGCCGGGGTGAGCCCGGACTGACGAAACTGCGCGGGAGAGGGAGAGAGAGAGAGAGACAACGTTGGGATTTTGCTGTCGCCTCGTCGCTACGCCGCTGGTCGCTCGGTTGTTTGAGCCTCCCGCCGTCGCCGCCGCCGGTGAGACTTCTGCAGTCCGTTTCTCGCGCCACGTCAGCCAACTGTGGCGCGGGCGATCTCAACTGGAGATATCGAAACGCTGCGCGGCACGGCAGAGTTGGCCGCCTGCCTGCCGGCCAACACTACGAGACGGAGAGGGGATCATTTCTCCGAGCGTGCGAGCGACGCAACACTCAGGGCACTTCCCGAGGAGCCGTCGAGCGTGTAGCAGAGCGAGCGACATCGGCGAAAGCATCGAGAAGACCGAGAGAGAGACGAACGAGCGAGCACGAGCAACCAGCCGCTAACTACGCCTCCCGCGAGCGAGAGACACGTGCGGGATTTCCACGAGGAATACGGGTGAGCCTCGCCGCGAGGCGTCAGTGCCAATATTTATTGTTTTGTTCCAATGGTTTTCCGTTCGGTTTTTTGTATTGTGCGTAACATCGCGCCCTCGTCGCCTTCGCGCGTGACGGCCGTGTCGACGGGGCTCTCGCGAGCATCCCGTGACGCTGAAGCCCTTGCACGCGAGCGCAAAATCTCGGCGACGAGCCCTCGAGGCTTTCGCGCCGAGATAAATTTTACGAAAACCAGGGTCTGTGCCGGGTGCAGCGGGAGAGGCCTGATCGTCCGGGCGGTCCTGCGGGAAACTCGGGCGCGAGTTCGACCTCGCTAACGGTCGTTCGGTCGCGGGAAGTGAGCCGTCGCGCCGAGGATCTGAGAGTAATATCTTTTGTTTTTTTTGTGCATCCCGCGACGTTAGCGTTAGAGTCAGTGTGCGAGGACAGAAGCGGTGCGCGTTCGACAGCTTTAATAATTCTTTTGTTTGTGCGTCTCATTCGCGAGTTTTCCCTGACTTTATTTTCGAGTCCTTCCGTTGGTATAATTGTGCAGTTTTCACCGGAGAAAACTGCGCGACCGCTATCTCTCCCGCCGCGTGTGAGAGAGAGTGTGTGTGTGTGTGTGTGGCGAGGGCCGCGGCGCGCGCGGTGGCTCGCGACCTTGCGAGGGCAGACCTTGTTGCCGAGCGATAGACCGGCGAAATTACGATCTTGTTTGCATTATTTTCGTTATCATTGTCCTGTTCTATTTAATAAACGTTTTTGTTAGCTCCCGCAGATTGACCGTTGTCCGGTTGTCACGTTATTTATAAACCTCTCCGAGATCGCCGACTCACTGTATCCCGCCACTCTACACGATTGATGGCTGCGGCTAGCCTGGCCAGAGCAGCCGGGTCCTGTCAGCACGCGAGTTCTTCCCGGCGCGAAAGCGCCTGGCGCCCGGGTAAAAAGGGGAGAGCTCGGGGGACCTTGGCAGTTTGTGGGGCGGTTTAAAGTGATTAACCAAAAGCCACTATAAAACATAAATAGAAAACTGAAACCCTTTCCTTTAAATTCAACGTCTGATCGAGTTCTATAACTGTGATTACATGAAAATGATCTCAGAGATATAAGCTATTCCGGAGTTGAAAAAAAGTTTTGCTCCGGCTCGTTGTAATCGTAAAAACACCTCGTAATCCTCTCTTAATTGTTGTAAAATGCACAAAAATCCACAGAAATACATTGCAATTTGGCCAAATTATTTAATTTACCTACACTGAAATTATACGTCATAAAAATTCCAAACACAATTATACATAAACCACAATAAATATAAATAGAAAAGAGAAACCCTTTCCTTTCTAATCAATCACCGATCGAGGTCTATAACTGTGATTACATGAAAACCGTCTCAGAGTCGAAACAAAGTTTAGCTCCGACTTGTTTCAATTATCAAAACGCCTTGAAATTGTTATAAAATGCAGAAAAATCCATAGATGTATATTGCAAGTAGGCCAAATTATTGAATATACCCAAACTGCAATAATACACCATAAAACTTCCAAACACAATTACACTGTAACGCACTTTTTTGGTGCGTTACAAAAAAAGCCCGTATAGCCGCTTCGTCCCCGCGGTGTGGCCGCCGACTTCACAGGTTACCTGGTCAGGCGATTCCGTAGGGCACTCTCGGCGCTTAGAATAATTATTAATTCGGTTTTGTTTTTGTTCTTTTTATGCGATACGTCCCCGCCGAATTCGAGGAGGCCAGCGAGCACGAGGCCGCGTAAGAGTTTTCGATCCCCGGGAATACGAAATCCCCGGGAAGACGCCGCAAATCACACGAGAAAGAGAGAGATGGACAGACGCCACCGCCGTGAGAAAGAGGGAGACGGCGACCGAATGCCACCGCTGCGAGAGAGAGAGAGACGCAACGACAGCCACGAGCAAACACCGATCGGCCGTCGTGCGTCTTCGGGCGGCTCCGTCGGCTAGCGAGGCCTAGCGCAGTGCCGTCGCCCCCCCCCCCCCCTGCCGGTGTCGCGAAAAGCCTTCCCTGTCGCGACAACCAAATTGATGCGAGAAAGGAAATTTGGGAGGGATAATTGTTTTCGTCGGCTTTCTCGCCGCGTATTGTTCCCCGGAAAAATTATGTGACCGGCAAAGAATCGGTGCGGGCGAAACGGAGACGTTCGAATCTCCCGGTTACGATCCCTTCGGCCGCGCGTCGCGAGCGCCTAGGGTCTGCGTATGTCGCGCGTAATTTTGCCGATAGGCCGCGCGAAACTCGCGATTTTCGGGGAAAGTGGGGAGCGTGAGATCGCCGATCAGCGCGTCGCGTTAACGTCGACGCGCCATTGTCCGTTAGCTTGTCGCGCGAGGTTGGTGGCGACGTCGCGGGGAAAGAGGTCCACGCTTCCCGGGACGATGGATTTTGCGGCGAAGACAACCGTGAGGTAGGGTCCCTCTCGGGGGTTTTCTTTGGTTTGGGATGACCGTTTCCGGGTGCGCGCAGGGTGGATTTTTCACGACCGCCCGACGACCGGGGGTATCCGTCGGGTGCGGAATTAATTGTGGCTGGACCCGATTTGTGCGCGCGTTATGTTTTTTTCGAGATCGCGGTGAGAGTGCCGTCGGTTCGCGGGCGGCCGTTCTCAAGGGCGGACGCCTCGTCACCGTTTTTGGTAAGCGTGGGGCTTTCGGGACAATCCCCGGGAAAAACGTGCGTGGGAGCGATCGCGGTTCCGTTGGAGAGTTTTCGCGGGCGACCTTCTGTCGCCGCCTCGTGATACGGCCGGCGATCGGTCGCACGCGCGTGAGGCTGCCGGCTTGTGCGCGGCCATCCCGGGTGCGTGCGTTTTTTTGTTTGTCGTTTGTGGAATCGTCGCGGGCCTTTCTGCCCGGACTGAGTATCGCGTACTGTTGTCGTTATTTTTGTGTCGCGGATTGTTGTGTTTTTTTGGTGATTCGTTTTTGGTTGCGTTTTGCGCCGGTCGAGCGGGCGACCGCAGTAGGGCCTTCGTCGCGCGGGGCTTCGTCCCCGGTCATGTGATTTAGTTCGCGGTCGCGAGTAGAGTGTTTTTTTTATTGTGTAATATTTTTGTTCGAAACGTTTAGGAAATCGGGAACGGTGAACTGAGTAGGCGTTCCCCGATTTTAGCAGGGCGCCACCCTTTTGTATTTTTGCGGACCGCGATTGCTGAATAAATTGTTTTATTTTGTGCCCGAAATTTGCGTACTTTGGAGTCGAGTAATTTGTTTGAAAATCGAGCCAGACCGAACTTTCCTGTCCCGGGTTCCCCGGACCGCCCCTCTACCCTTTGTGAAGGCTGTGGCTAGCCGGCCATCTATCTGGTCCCCGTCTTTTAACATCTTTTAAGCTGGGCCACGCTCAGAGCGTGGCTGGCGCCCCGAGCAATTTTTATAAACCAGCTGACGGGGGTTTTTGGAGCCTCCTCGGGTACGGCTCGTGACCCGAGCGCGGGTAACAACACATAAACCCCAATAAATATAAATAGAAACGAGAAACCCTTTCCTTTCGAACCGATCGCCGATCGAGTAAGTGCGATTACGTGAAAATAGTCCGAGAGCCATAAGCAAGTTCGGAGTCAAAAACATTTTAGCTCGGACTTGTTGCGATCGGCAAAGCGCCTCGCAATTGTTGTTACGCACGTTTTTTTTTTTAAAGAGAAACGAGAGTGCAGTGATGTTTAGCGAGATCGTCGATTAGTCGCTCAACAAGAGAGATTAACCTTGGAATGTGTGAGCGTACGGAGCATCGATGTTCGACTGGTTTTCTCGATGATAATGGAGACACAGGTGGAAAATTTAGGATCCCAGTGAATTTAAATCCTTGTGCGATGCACAGGGTTAGAGAAAAACGCGATGGTCTTACCTGCTCAAAAACCTGCCGGAGGTTTTATTCACACTTTTAACTGTGTATAGCAGCTGTCATTTTCGCTGCATTTTCGTATCTCCATCAAATTTACCACACAAGTGAGCTGTCATATAACAACGTTTGGGATTGCAGTTGACGCGAATCGGTTGATTTTATTTATTTTACAGCATTTTGAAGACTAAAAAAAAACGCTTTCGCGGTATAACTTTTGCAAATAAAACGCTATCAGGCTGAAATTTTGTACGTAAATGGACTATCATCAATAGATGACGTTTTCACGAAACGGCATTTTTAAAAATGGTGTACACTCTTAAAGGAAGAGTTCATAAGGAACCCATCTGAAATTGACACAAAACATTCTTTGAGTCAATATTTAGAGCCGTATGTAAGCTATTCTCCCGTTTTTAAAATTCCTATGAAGTCACAGGTGCCTCTGTGTTTCGTTTATGTGCTTGTGCGTAAGCCGTCCCCCCTGCTAAGTTTGCTCATGGATTCGCGTATTGCTTTCTGATCAGTCGAGATGACTCACAAACTGTGACGATCCTTTAAGGGCATGTGAAACACCGACCCCGAAAATCTTCAGATACGCTTTTTTTCGCGAATTATGAACGGAACGACGTGAAAATTGAAATACAGACGCCACCAATGTGAATCTCGTGAATGAATTAGTCAGAATTTTGATTTAAAAAAAAAAAAATTACAGTTCGGTTACCAACATCAATTTTTTTATCAAAATCAAAATTCTGACTAATTCATTCACGAGATTCACATTACAGGCGTCCGTATTTCAATTTTCACTTCGATCCGTTCATAATTTGCGAAAAAAAAGCATATTCGAATTTTCTGAGGTGAGCGTCGGTATATCACATCGCCTTAATCAACTGATGAAAAGTCCGCACAAATTTAGATGAAATTCTATATTCCACCCTACCTCGTCCTTATTGATGAATTTGTCTCCTTTAATACACAAGTAACTTCTTTGCTGACATGCAGGTCAATATAATAAATCTTGAGGCGGTATCCCTCAACTTAGTGAACCCGAAATGGACATCGCGAAGATAATGTGATGTTGATACAAAAGACGTTATTCCGAAGCTGAATAGTGAATCATATAATTAACAAGTTTTATAACATTTAGAAAAAATGTCCCGAATACATTTTGTGGAGGGCTTGTGGAAGAAGTGCCTCGAAAATGGTAATTGCAACCGCAAGACGATTGTTACTACATTTTTGTAACTCATGCACGTAATGTCGCACATTTCGTGCCTGCAAAGCGTGCGTGAAATTGCGTATTATGTTCAGATAAACGTAGATAATTTCACGTGCGCCATCTGGTGCGTGAAGTACTTCATCTGGTGCGTGAAGTAAAATGGCGTGCGTGAAACTATCTACAAGATAATTTCACGCAACGCTTTGCAGGCACGAAGATGTGCGACATTACGTTGACATTCGTTACAAAAAATAGTATGTGACACTTGTGCATGAAGGCGGCCGTCACGCGGAGGTTAGGAAGCGGTGCACTCGCCTTCTCTCGTGCTACAAACAACACTCGGCTTCGCCTCGTGTCGTTGCAGCACTCGATTTGGCGAGTGCGCCGCTTCCTAACCTCCGCGCGATAACGGCCGCCTTCACGCACTAGTATCACAATTTACTATTTTTATGTTACTGTACGCAGTTTGATATGAAACTCCACGGAGCGAAGTAAGTGGTGTTTTAACAGACAAATATTGAGAACGTATGCATGGTTGAGTGAGTCTGAAAGAGCAAGTGTGAGAGCGTCGGTATCTGACAAAATTCGATTGCAGTTTATCTCTTCTAGTAATCGATCCAGAACCCATTGTTGTCGATTACACACTGCATACGGCGTTCCATTGAGTCGACAAGAGTACGGGTCACTTCGGGATTCGCAGATAATCGTCCCCACTCTTCGAAAACGTGATTCGTCAATTGTTCTCGTGTGCGATCTTGACCAGACTTCCAGTTGTAAACCATCTGATCTGTATAATCAACAAAGAGGGTTAGATTTTGCAATGTGTCTTCTGAATCAGATCTCAGTATCTGGTTCGTCATCGGTATCTTTACTTGTCCGGCCATCCTACTTAGCGAATTAACTAACTAAATACATCAGCTGAACACGCACGATTAACCGTTTCATTCGATTGCCAACGCCAATAGATCCAATTTTTTAATTTTTTTTATAGAAAAAAATAGTGAAACCCGGCCCACTTTGGTTTTAGGCTAAAAAATTGGCGACCCTGTGCTCTCAAAACTAGATTTTGATTCATTGAAACCGTAAAAGTTAATGGTTTGTAAAATACGCCTATATAAGTCGTTCACTTGATCAAGTGATACAATTAGTTTAAATCGTATCTCGTTTGACCACGAGCCGACTATTATTTGTTAAACCAAGCTATAGCGGTGTCAATAATCGTCAATGAGCAGATTTAATAAAAACCACCTGAACTAAAGGAAGAGTTGTAAATTCACGTGCCGTCACAAAAAATTATATTAACAATTCGATTATTCTTTTCGACTAAAAGGAAAAGTGTCAGCAGAGCATATATATTGTGGAGGCGCGCCGAAGCACAATAAGCGCTGTTAATTTTCATGAATATGCGAATAATAACGACTTACGAAAACTTTTAAAAAAATGGTTCATCATTTTATTAGTCTACGTGAGCGATTGACAGTAGCAGCCAAGGTAGTATCGTAATCGATCGCATTACTGGTACTAGCGGTAGCGACAAATGGAAGTGATAAGGAATACAGCGAATACACTACTTTCACCAGAAACATCTCTTCTTTACTTCCGCAAGTTGACTGTGATTACAGATATCACTTAATCGTGGTTCGTAAGTGAAAAATGTTCATTCTACGGTCTTTTTTATTTTTAATGATCTAAAGAAAAATTTAAAGGGTAAAGAAGTTCTCCTTCTAAAATACTGCTTACTCCATCAAACACACTTACTCCAAATATTCTCGATGGGATTAAAATCCGGCGACTTTGGCGGGTGGTTAAGTAAGGTTATTTCCGGGTGCTGTTCGAACCAATTCATGGTCATTCTTGACGTGTGAACGGGGCTATTGTCTTGTATAAAGTAGATGACTGGATTTTCTTCTGCAGGAAACCTCGCTTGAGCAGCCGGAAACATGACATTCTCAAGGATGTTAACATATTCTTGAGAGTTCATGTGAGGCGTTATCTCGACCAATTCCATCAATTCAGCAGCGGACATACAACCCCAGAACCCACAAGTAATTCTACAGCTGAGCTGTTTTTCCACCACATAGTGGGGATCGAGTTTGTACTGGCTACCACGTGGTCTATACACATGTCGCTGTCCATCGTCGGAGGTTCTGAAGACGTAATAAGGGATAGGGATGGAGTGCTGTCAAGTGGTGAGGAAGAGGAGCTTGTAAAAAATTTGGAAATTACTTTGACAACAATTTTCGGATGAATTTATGTGTTTGCGTGTGTTGGTGATTCTGACCTATCAAAGTTACATTTTTTTGGCCAAACTTGTTCGGTCAATAATTTATTTCCGGTGATTTTGAAGTGAAATTCGACTGGCAAAATCTCCTACAATAGGTATTGAATTTGAGTTAAGAGCAGTAGTGAAATACCATTTTTTTTCAACTCTTGACTGCATAACGGAAAAATGAAAATGAATTTGCATTTTACTTCCTCGTTGTTCGAGAAAAAAAATTGAAAAATTCAAAATACCATGAAAATAAGAGTTTGAATTTGGGGACCGGAAATGACACAAGAAGAATGATTTTGAAAAAACATGATTTTTTACAAGTTTTGACGTTTTCTAAAAACGTTTTCATGAAGATCGCGAAAGAAAAAATTCCACCATCACAAAGCTTCCTCTACGAGGACGCAAAAATGATGCAAAATTCCACAAACTTTCTAAAAATCATCACACTAGAGACCTAACTCAACGTATATTTCGTCGCTGAACACGATTCTTCGCTGAACCACTACTGAACCTAACTCGTTACTGAATAAAAGTACCAATTTTGTTTTCAATTCGAAAAATCCAAAATGCCATTTTGACACTTCAATTGATTGTCCTGAAGCCTCCTTAAGCTCGATATCTCCAAAATTGCGAAACTTACACCACAATTTTCCTTCCGATGATCTTTCAAAGCCTCATCGCCTCCCTCTCTAAAGCGCCGGATCCAAAGATGCACCGTCTTGATGTTGCATCCTATTTCCTGGCGAATCTGAGTTGGCGTGCGCCCTGCTTGCCACAGTCCGACGATTCGGCCGCGGACTTGCGGGTCGTAGTTCGCGAAAACATTACGTTCCGGCTGTGCTGCCATTATGTCACTGATCTCGCGGACGCATCGAGACGGAAATCAAATGACCATCGATATTGCATTGAAGATAGTCGTATCGATAGAGGGCAAAAACCAAACGAGCTGGTGAATCGCAATATGCAGTGTAGGCCACGCTTCTTTAGCGAAAAAAACGAGTGTCATCGTGTGGCTGTGTCGTTTCTATAGTTCGTAACTTTGCCAAATGTTCCGCGACTCCTAGATATGTTGTTCTCATCACAATTCTAATTTTATAGTACCAAATTTGTACTGTATAGCGTTTTTATGTACAGTACAAAATAAGTAATATTATAAACATTTCGATATATCAACAATTTGTTTTTGTGCAAATTGTGGTATGGAACTTTCAAACTATTCTGATTCTTCATTTTTCTACGTTATTCAGTAACGTTTACTATTTTGTTCGCGATGACAATTCAATGGATTCTATATTTGGTTTTTTGTTTTTTTCTTTTTTCTTCAGAAAACGATACACCTTGATCGGGCGAATTGAATGAACAAAAAATAGAGTCGGCGCAATCTTATATCCTGGAAGAAAATAGTTATCGTTACGAAATTTTGAAGAAACATTTACGGAACCTGCATATGGGGCATTCCATACCAAATCGACCAGGCTGTGACCCTCGACCTCGCGGAATTGGCTCATTATTTTTTTAATGATTCTTCTGACCCAAAATAACAGTCATGATTTTTTTCAAAATTTTAAATCCAAATTTGAGTACGCTATTATTATTTTTCACACATTTTGAGGGCCGTAATTTTAAATTCTGAAAAAAATCTCAAAAATCTGGCATAAAAAATGAAAATTATTGGCACTTATTCGACGTCTAGGATTTTCCTTCCCTTCAATTCAATTTAACAAAATAATAAATTGCACGAAAAACAAAATTATAAATATCAAAAGTAAAAATGTTCTACAAATGTTGCAATTTTCGAGAAAATTCTTTTAAATATTTCGAGGAATTTTGCGGAAAATTATTGAAACATTTTCACTGGCGAAGTTCATCTGGTAGTAGAAAAAATAAAATAATTTTTTTTTAATGTAAAAAAACTCCAAGCAAGAGGAAGAAAAATCCCAGACATCACCAAATTAGTGCCAAAAATTTTCATTTTTGATGCCAGATTTTTGAGAATTTTCTCACATTTTTAAATTATGGCTCCAGATTTTTTTTTTAAGTTAGAACATACACAAATTCGGTTTGAAAATTTTGCAAAAAATCATAAATGTTATTTTGAGTTAGAAGAATTATATAAAAAATAATATGACATTTCTGCGATGGGTAGAATCAGAAATATTAATTTTAACAAAAACATAGGCGTATCCTTTTGTCGTGTATAGCTTACGTAAAAAAAATGTATCCGTTTAAAAAAAAAGAGGCTAATCCTCCGCCGATTACCGGTGGAATCGCTCAAGTATGAAAATTATTGATGTGAACTTAGATTTACGATACGATTAGACATACAAGATAGTCACGAGTTGTGGATAATCATTAAAATCATTCGGATAAAATGTTCGATCAAAATTAACCAAGATATTAGAGTTCAGAGTTAAACAAATAGGAGAGAAGATATAGCAGGACGCAGCGATAGTATCGAGAATTATCATCATTTTGTGCACTGGCCGAAAATTATGAAAATGACCTTGATCCAAACGCTAAATGAACTTGTTTTTTTTGCATTTTGGAATTCCATTAAGTGAAAGCAAGTTTAGATTATAATTCATCACCAAGATTCATTAGTTTTGTACATAGGGTTTTAGAGACAACGATGCTTCGACTCGAATCCCCAACATTTCGTCCCGGACAGCCTACCCATGACAACTGATCTCACGACAACTGATCCCAAAAAACTGATACCGAGACAAACTGATCTCCAGAAAAACAAAGTACAAGAACAACGTATTTACAAAGTATTTCGTAAAAGAAAAGTTATGTAAAATAAAGAGTAGAGGCGTAAATTGTAAAATTAACGCACGAGTCAAGTACGCTCGTGCCCGACGACGTTCCGCGTTCGCGCTGATTGAGTGAAGCGAAAAAAAAGGAAGTTAAGTCAACCAAGATAAAGAAAAGTTAAGTACACTTAAGTAAAGTACACGTAAGTAAAGTAAAGTAAAGTAAAGTAAAGGTAAAGGTTTTGGGCATCAGTTTGTCTGGGGATCAGTTTTTTTGGGATCAGTTTGTCTGGGGATCAGTTTGTCAGGGGATCAAATTTCAAGGGATAATTTGGGGGGTGCAGTTGCCGCGGGACGAAATAACGTGATACCCTTCGACTCCCACTAGGAAACAGAAATTATATTTTTATTTTTATTCAACCTTAATTTCAACGCGCAATAGTTTTTGATAAAAAAAATGTAATTGTTCAGAGTCGAAGCAACTTGAAATGAGAATTTGTCGTCGAGATTTGTTAGTTTTGTAAAGGTCTTTTCAATGACAGCGTTGCTTCGACCCAGAATGGGTAACATGGAAAAACTTCCAAATTGCTTTAAGTGGACGAAAAATGGAATTCAAGTTATTGGCAAGATTCATTAGTTTTGTACAAATGGTTCTAGTTACAACGATGCATCGACTACGATTAGGGAACAGAAATGATATTTTTAGTTCAATCCCATTTTTATCTTAACGCGAAATAGTTTTTGAAAGAAAGAAAAATAGTATATTGTGCAACAAGGGTCGAAAGTTGGCAATTGCGGCGAGTGTGAGGTTTGCTGCCCGAGCGAAGCGAGGGCTGCAATTACACGAGTCGCAATTGCCAATTCGACCCGTGTTGCACATCATACTTTTTGTAACGAGTGCACGAATCTGCGGCACTTGGAATGGCAGTCGCGCGAGACGAACACTGAAAAGTGAGGTTGTGATTCAAGGGACGGAAGTGAATGACAGAAACTCCCAAGGGACGAAAGTGAACGAAATGCGAACTGCGCATGCGTGACTCTGTCATTTCACCACAGGTTCGCGACTGACAGGGAAACGGCCACTTTCGGCTTGCAAGACTGCCATGGAAAGTGCCGCGATTCGTGCACGTGTTACAAAATAGTATATTGTGCAACAAGGGTCGAAAGTTGGCAATTGCGGCGAGTGCGAGGTTTGCTGCCCGAGCGAAGCGAGGGCTGCAATCACACGAGTCGCAATTGCCAATTCGACCCGTGTTGCACATCATACTTTTTGTAACGAGTGCACGAATCTGCGGCACTTGGAATGGCAGTCGCGCGAGACGAATACTGAAAAGTGAGGTTGTGATTGAAGGGACGAAAGTGAATGACAGAAACTCTCAAGGGACGAAAGTGAACGAAATGCGAACTGCGCACGCGTGACTCTGTCATTTCACCACAGGTTCGCAACTGACAGGGAAACGGCCACTTTCGGCTCACAAGACTGCCATGGAAAGTGCCGCGATTCGTGCACGTGTTACAAAAAGGTTAATTTTGCATCATAATAATTAAAAAATGTTATTAACAAAGTAATGTAAAAAAATTGTTTAACAACTTAGCCGTCAATCCAACTTTAAAAAAATTACAAGCAACCCGGTCGCCCCTGCGGGGCGCCCCACAGGGGCGACCGGGTTCTTGTTGGGGGGCCTGGCCCCTCAAACCTCCTGAAAATGACCCTGCGACAAAAATGTCCCTTCGGGACATTTTTCCCTGATCTCATTTTAAGGCACTCACACGGTCGTCGCGCTTCGCGCTCCGCAGAGGGCTGGACGTCGCGCTTCGCGCGACTTTGAGAGTCATCACCGAACCTTCTTTATAATAGTCCTATATCACAGTTTTAAAGTAAAAGGAATATAAATAATTACTGACTATTCACAGCTATCGACAACAGTTCTTTCGAGATAAAAAACTCGAACGAACGACACGCCACCGCCAATTTTGAGAGATCCACTTGCGTAGATACTCCCGTCGATGTTTTGGCAATGGCGAGTCATAAACGTCTTTGCGACATCCTTTATCTCTGCCACACTCAGGCCGTGGTGCGTGTGTATTTTTTTTTAAACAGCATTAAAGTGCACAAAAATTCGCCGAAACTCTCCGGTTTTGCAGTAATATTTTTATTCCGACATTTTGGGAGCTCTTTTACGCGGTATTCGTCCGTCGTACGAGATAATCGGTACCGTCTATAACAAATGGATAATCTGCAAACTTAAAAATATTTTTTTATAGACGGTAGCTCATTATAGCTCATACGAGAAACGAATGTAGCCATAAAGAGCTGCCTTCCGGTAGATGGCTGACATTAGCGTTAGCAGTTCTTTGACAAGTTCGCACGAGTAGAGATCGAAGGAGACGTCAACATGTCGGATCCGAAAAATATTACGTTGAAACCAGAGATATTCGGTGCTTTTTTGTGCGCTTTAGTGCCGTTTTTAGAAAAAATACATACGCACTACGGCCTGAGTGTGACAGAGATAAAAGATGTCGCCAAAACCGTTTATGACTCGCCATTGCCAAAACATCGACGGGAGTATTTACGCAAGTGGATTTCCCAAAATTGGCGGTGGTACGTGTCGTTCGCTCGAGTTTTTAATCTTGAGCGAGCCGTTGGCGACAGCTGTAGATAGTGAGTAATTTTTTATATTTCTTTTACTTAAAAACTGACATGCAGGACAATTATTAAGGAGGTTCGGTGATGACTCTCGAAGTCGAATCAGTGCTACATTTTTGTGATTGATTTTTCAAACTTCAATGAATTGAATAACATTAATGAAGGGTGATTTGTATGGAAGCGTGTATACTTTACCCAGCGAAAGATTAATAGTGACGGATTGGCATAAGGATTAACTGATCAACTTTTTTTTGTAATGGTATACATTTTCTTTCGGTTTTTTCAAAGTATAATCGGTAATTTTTTACCGATTTCACTAAGTGATAGCTCATTCTCTTCGATAAAGATACTCTGCGACTTGACTCCCTAGATATTTCCTATTGGTCGTTTAATAATTATAATATATTGTGTATCGAAAATAAAAAATCCTTCATAAGTAGCAGGTTATAATTATTAATAATCAAAACTATAAAATAACTTGGAAGTAAATTCGTAAATTCTTTTAACAAAGAGAATGAGCTATCACTCAGTGAAATCGGTAAAAAATAACAGATTATACATTGAAAAAAATCCAACGAAAACGTATCCTATTGAAACAACAAGTTTATCAGTTAATCTTTATGCAAATTTATCACTATTAATCTTCCACTGGGTTAAGTATACATGCTTTAATACAAATTCACCTGTACTATTGTTATTTTATGCATTCATCTTTTTAAAAACGGTTACGAAAATTTGTCACTAATTTGGCTTTCAGTGTCGTCACCGATCCTGTTCGGGTTGACAAGGATCTGCCTCGAAATGATACTAATGCGAGAAAAATAGATGTATTTGATCAATTGTCCGGACACTTACTTGATAGACATGATTGTCCAAAAGACGCATAGCTAAAATTAGGAACTTTCCAAATAAAATAAAAAGTTAAACATGGTTTTTGAAAATTACGCGAAATTAAAAAATAATTCACATGTAATGAGACGAAAAAAAAATTAAGTTGGGTTGACGGCTAATTTGTTGAACAATTTTTTTACATTACTTTGTTAATAATATTTTCAAATAACTGTAATGCAAAATGAATCTTTTCAGCACTTTCTACGTCCTTGGTCTTTTTTAGATTTTTATCTCATCGAGAAGCTATTGAAGTTTTAATTGACAGGCCGATGTTTTATGCGTTTATAGCTTTTCGTATTATCACCTCGGTACGGAAGCGAAAAGAACGATATGCCCTCGTAGTAAATATCCCAATTGGGCCGATGAAGAGGTAACACGAGCCGATGACGACAGCGATGAAGAGGAAGACTTCCTCGGTTTCCCAGCCGACGACGACAGCGATGAAGAGGAAGACTTTCTCGGTTTTCCAGCCGACGATGACAGCGATGAAGAGGGCGACTTTCTCGGTTTCCCACCCGAAGTAGAACGAAGCGGAGGAAAATTAATGGCCCTTTTCAGGGCCAAACTGAAATCCAAAACGTAAAAAGCCCTTTTCCGGGTCACTAAAACGTTCACAACGTACCGCATCGTTTTGCAAATGTGGTTACTTTTGTCACGGACAATGAAATAAAAATGTAGAACCTTGCAAATTGCTATCTTATATTTTTATCGATTTTTACAAAGCTACCTCTATGAGGAAGTATGTTGATCGATTTGGGCAAAATGTGTTTTCTCGACGTTTTGGAACATTCTGAACACGTTGACATCAAAATCTCGAAAAAAAAAAATTTCACTAAAACAAAGTTTCTTGAGGAAGCTAAAGTGCCATGATTTTCTTTTTTATCATGCATAAAGATTCAAACACTTTCACTCAAAAGAAAAGATCAAGTGTAGGGAAAGAACGGACGAAAAAATAGAATTGCCTCTGGAAGGTTGACATTTTTTTGAATGTGAAAAATTGGGTTTTTCCGATACTGATAAAATGTAGATATGGCAAAATCGGTCGGTATTTATTAGGGCGTTGCATTACAAACTTTGATTTTTTTTGCTCTTTCAAGTCAGAAAGCAGTGTCAAATACTTCAAAAGAAATCCTCTTAAATCATGAGGGCATATAAAAAAAAATTGGACATCGCTACCAAATTTTTATGAACGAAAAAACGCAAGTTTTCGAACTATCCTTGCAATATTACTATGTTTCAAAGAAATATTTATTCTCATTCTTCACTAACATTCAATGCACAATCAAATTAATATTGCTTTTTTATAGACATGGAACATATATATTACATATGCATATATACAACAAATTAATACAAATATTACAAACATCAAATGACATTGTAATGCATTTAAAAAAAAAATGTTATCGACCTTAAAACGTTTATTTTTCACGAAAAAAAATATAGAAAATATTTTTTTTTCTCAAAATGTATATATTATCATATATATGTGTAGAAATATATATGTTATTATACGGTGTAGTGGTAATATGAAAAAGTCAGCGATCAGGGTTTAAAATTTAATAATAAAATACAGTCTTGAGCAAGCTATGGAGAAATCTGCAATTTTCTTGATAACTGATTTGTGGCATTTCTTTTTTGGGCTTCTTATCCTCCGGCTTTAAACTCCTCTGGCATTTTCGGTCCTTTTTTGGTTAGTATATTTTCTGAATTTTCTTTTCTCCTCTTTCCTTTTATTGATATCCTTAACATGGGCGAATGAAACCTTCAAAAGTAAAAATATAACACGGTAATTTTGCAACAATCAGCATGCGGCTATGCGACTTACATAACAGAGTTGAAAATTGACAGTAGAGAAGAATGATTAACTGTTCGTGCTGTATATCTCATAAAAAAACTACGATAGCGAGAGTGATACTGAGGATGACATCAGTCTTGATACAGAAATAAATGAAATTAAACGATGCATTACAGAGGATAGGCAAACGCATTAAGGAGGGTCGATCGCGTTAATGATATCTGGAAACATATGCTGATTTTGTTTTCGCATAGATATGGATGGTCTAAGTTTGTCTACCATGTTTGAATGCGCTTGTCTTCACCGTTTTGGAGAAATTTTTATTTTTATTTACACCATTTAATATTGATTATAATAATTGATTATAATTAATATTGATTTAATATTGATTATTATCACAAAATTACAGTATAACTGTGTAATTTTGTTGCGATGATATGGTGCACCATAAGATTATGAAGTAAATTGTATCTTCTTATTGTTTGTCGTAACTTTTCGATCATGCCAGAAAGTAGATATTGATTTATTTATCGGAAAAAAAATTTACATTATTTTTTCAATTTATTTGATGATGTTATTAGATGTTATTAGAATATTATTCAGATAATATTAATGAATAAGGGCGGAGTTGCGAAAATCAAAGACACTGTATCGGATATCAACAAAGCTCTTGAGACCAAAAAAATGACCAGCACCGCGGAGGATAGCAGTGAAGCCAATGAAGACCCTTGCAATCCCGGCTACCACGAAAACGGCAAGAGTACGATATCCGGGGCGCCAACATTTGACGGTGGTTTCTTGTAGCACTTTTTGCGGAGAACAAAATAGTAGATTGTGATACTAGTGCGTGAAGGCGGCCGTTATCGCGCGGAGGTTAGGAAGCGGCGCACTCGCCAAATCGAGTGGTGCAACGACACGAGGCGAAGCCGAGTGTTGTTTGTAGCACGAGAGAAGGCGAGTGCACCGCTTCCTAACCTCCGCGTGACGGCCGCCTTCACGCACAAGTGTCACATACTATTTTTTGTAACGAATGTCAACGTAATGTCGCACATCTTCGTGCCTGCAAAGCGTTGCGTGAAATTATCTTGTAGATAGTTTCACGCACGCCATTTTACTTCACGCACCAGATGGCGCACGTGAAATTATCTACGTTTATCTGAACATAATACGCAATTTCACGCACGCTTTGCAGGCACGAAATGTGCGACATTACGTGCATGAGTTACAAAAAAGTTCATATGGACTATGGTCCTAACTGCTTTAGTTTCCGAGATATTTAATGTTAAAAATTGTAATTGGGCGTAAAAAATGGTCAGTATTACGATATCTGGGCCACCAAGATTTGACCGTGGATTCGTCATTCTTGAACCGAGGCACAACAACAACAACGACAACAACAACAATAACAACAACAGCAATAATATTAATAATAATAATAATTTGTTTATAGGAGGCTTCGCCTACTCTACCCTTATAACGATATCTAAAAATTCATTACGGGACACTTACTCAGCACCTACTTTTCCCCGGCTATTTTTACCATCTCCATTGTTTCCATGGCTATATCTTCCACTACTATTCTTTCCTCTGACTTTTTTTACCCTGCTTTTTTTTTCTTCGTCCCCCTATGAAAAAATCGATAATAAAAATAACGATGACTTAAATTACAAACAGATGACTGTACAGATACAGACAGTGCTGTGATAGGCTACAGTTGATGAATATAAAGTAAAGTAAAGTAAAGTTAAGGAAGTTCTGTTGGCAGTTTTTCCATTCATTGGCATTTTTAATGGCGGTATTTTGATTGTTTGTCAACTAGACGACACTGTGGCAGAACATTGAAAAGCTAAAGCGGAAACTCGACATACGAAAGACAAGTACTGACAAGCTAACAATACAAAATATATAACTGCAACTGACACCCGAACATTGAAAAGCTAGAGCGGAAACCTGACCAACGAAAAACAAGAACTGAAAACCGAACATCGAAAATATATAACTGAAACTGACTGACGAAAAACTGAAACCGAACAATGAGAAACTAGAGCGGAAACCCGACCAACGAATAACTAAAAATGAAAACCGAAAAACGAAAAATAAACAACAAAAACTGACCAACGAAAAAGTAAAACCAAAAACCGAACAATGAAAAATTAGAGCGCCGACCAACGAATAACTAAAACTGAAAACCGAACAAGTAAAAAATAAATAATTAAAACTGGCCAACGAAAAACGAGAACCGAACAACGAAAAACAAACAGCGAAATCCAAAAGCGCTCGTGAGTAAACCATAATCAAGGATCAAGTTGCGTACACTCGGAAAACATTTTTGGACGTTGACTTGGTTTTCCCAATCGAATTTCCACATGGAAATTCGACATCCAGCACGTCATCCAAAACTAGAAAACTTTTCGTATTGCTATTTATTTCACGCTCTCCCTGAGACGAATGAAAAGGCGGTAAGTTTTATAGAGGAAATCGAATTGATCCCCTCGCGAACATCAATTTCTCCGGTTTATTGTGGGGTTCTCATGACCGTCGAAAATAAATCGGAAACAAAATTGGGATGGGTATGGCGTTGTTCGTCAAAGGGATCCAAGAAAAAAGGCTCGAGACAATGCCGACGCATCGAAAATCTTGCAACTGGAACATTTTTTGATGGCGAATTCTGTCGTATACAGATTTGCGAAGTTCTTGTCATCATAATTTTTTTCGTTACCAAGATGACAGTAACGAGATGTTGGGAACACTTGACCAATTGGCGTAGGCACAACAAAGACGACGTTCTCAGTAGATCTACTGTGGTTGACTACTACAGTTATTGTCGAGAAATGGCTGAGATCATTGTGTCTCACGCTGATGTCCGTCTTGGCGGTGAGAACAAAACTGTTCAAATAGACGAAACATTTTTGACGAAGAGGAAATACCACCGTGGTCGTACCACTGAACAAATGACGATAACAGTACTGGGGTTGTATTGCAAAGTGGTTAAGGCTGGTCTTTTTTTTAAGTGAATGCTAAAAGCAAGGAGGCATTGTGGCCGTATATTAAGAAGTACATCGATGAGAAAACTTCCCAAATTTGTACGGACAGCGCAAAACAATACGTTGGCGTCGAAAAAATGTTCAGTAAAGACACTGTCCATCTCCAAACAAACCACAGTAAGGGAGAGTACGTCAGCGCGACTGATCCGATCAACACCATCAATGATCTCGCAAACCAAAATAAATTATTGAAACGTGCCATCGTATGTCGTAGGAGTCCCAAATTGCTACACCAGTACATGGCACTTTATCGGTACAGGAAAGACAGTCTTGAAAACACGTACAGTCACGATGTCGGATCCCAAATTATGCAATTTCTTATGGATGTAAAGAAGGTGTATCCCGGCGTGGTAAACGACGAACGACCTGAGCCACTTTCGTTGAAGGACATTCACCCTCCTACTGTAGCGAGCGAAGACCTGGAGGAATACCAGCTAAACAATCGACGAGGATATTGAAGCTAGTCAGGAGAAGGATTCGTCAGATTCCGAGTACAGTCCCGATGAAGAGGATGCGTTTTAAACGGAAACGCGTGTTTCAGAGAAAAAAAAGCGCATGCACGCACACACACACACCAAACAGCCCTTTTCAGGGCCAAGGAATACGAATGTAGGCAACCTCCACGTGGTGCATTCCGGGTAACGCAAATGGTCTACCACCAACATTATCGACGAAGTGTAACTCCGAAATTAAGTAAAAAATTAATCAAATATCTCAGGAATGAACCGTAACGAACAAAAATGACAACATTAATAACAATAAAAATTCAATTTCATTAAAAAAAACAGAAATATATATGAAAAAAGAGTTAAAAAAGCGAACTACTTCTATCCCAACCTAACAAATCTAATGTAATCAAACCGAACCGAAATAAAATAAACCTAACAAACCTAAGAAGAAATTAAACAAGCAACCCGGCGCCCCTTCGGGGCGCCGGGTTTCCTGTTGGGGGGCTTCGCCCCCCAAGCCCCCCGGAAAATGACCCTGCGGAAAAATGTCCCTTCGGGACATTTTTCCCTGGTGTCATTTTAAGGCACTCACTTGGACGTCGCGCTTCGCGCTCCGTATGGTTTGGACGTCGCGCTTCGCGCTCCGTATAGTTTGAACGTCGCGATTCGCGCTCCGTATGGTTTGAACGTCGCGCTTCGCGCTCTGAACGGTTTGGACGCCGCGCTTCGCGCTCCGTACGGTTTGGACGTCGCGCTTCGCGCTCCGAACGGTTTGGACGTCGCGCTTCGCGCTCCGTACGGTTTGGACGTCGTGCTTCGCGCTCCGTATGGTTTGAACGTCGCGCTTCGCGCACCGAACGGTTTGGACGTCGCGCTTCGCGCTCCGTACGGTTTGGACGTCGTGCTTCGCGCTCCGAACTGTTTAAATATGATTTAAAAAATAATCCTAACAAAATACCGATGCCATATAATCATTTAGGAGTACGCAGCAACTTTCAGAAAAATTGTTTTATTGACTGCGAAGATTGAGACATATACATATATTTCGACCTGAAAAACTGTATTGTGATAGGTTAACACAATTTAAAAATAATCGAAAAAAGTTGTAAAGTAGAACTTTGGACATTGGTTCCTCATTAATTTCCCTTTTTCACAAAGCCACCTCTATGCAGAAGCTTATTTATTAACTTTGGCTTCCTCATAGAGGAAGCTTTGTGAAAAAGAGAAATTAATAAGGAAGCAATGTGCAAAGTTCTACTTTGCAACTCTTTTTTATTCGAACAAAAGAAAACTCCGTTACAAACACCGTTACATCTCATTTCGATTATCTCCAAATTTTTGTGTTACTTTCCTAATTTTTGTGGAAGTAATAGCGGAAATCTATTTTTTTTTAAATTCAAAATGTCGTAAAATCCCAACGACTTTACCGATCATTTCAGTTCATTTGTTTGCTTCAAGTAGAACACTTCAGTTCATTTGTTTATATTCAACGTGATTTAGGGCAAAATGCATTTTTTTCGTAAAATTCAAAATTCAATCAAATCCGAACCGCTTTAACGATTTCGTCGAAATGCGATAGCGAACTCCACTGAAAGTGTCTTTAGTTATGAAGAACTATTTAGCTGAGACGTTGATTTTTTACGAAAGTTAGAGAGTGTACGACATTTTTTCGAAAAATTAAATATTCTATATATTCTGTATTCATGTATACATTTTTTCAAAAATCACAACTCTTGAAGAGCAGTTACCACTCTACTTGCATGCCAAATTTGACGTATGCACGCACGCACGCACACATACGGCCGTTTTTTCTAAACCATTTTTCTGGGCGTTTTAGGTGATTCTGAACCTACTGACATGATAATCCCGAAAAAAAATATATTCTCGAAAACAAAGCTTCCTCAATGAGGAAGCAAAAATAATCTAAAAAAGTGCCTTTGCGTTAAAGTAATTTAGGAGTATGCAGCAAGTATCAGAATAATTGTTCAGACGACTGTACAGATTGAGAACGTTTCATACATTTCGGTCTGAAAATGTATATCGTGGTAGTTTAAAATTGTTTTTAAAAAATACCTCTGCGTTAAAGTAAATCAGGAGTACGCAGCAAGTTTCAGAAAAATTGTTCCATTGACTGCGAAGAATGTGACTAATACATACATTGCAACCTGAAAAATTGTATCGTGGTATATTAACACTATTCTAAAAAGTACCTCTGCGTTCAATTTAGAAGTACGCAGCAAGTATAAGAAAAATGGTTCTGACGACTGCGAAGATTGATACCTGTACATACAACTCAACCTGACAAGCTATATTGTGGTAGGTTAAAATTATTTGATAAAAATACCTTTTTGTTAAAGTAAATTAGGAGTACGCAGCAAGTTTCAGAAAAATTGTTCTTGCAACTGCGAAGATTGAGACCTGTACATACATTTTGACCTGAAATACTGTATCGTGGTAGGTTAACACTATTAAAAAATGATCTGAAAAATAATCTAAAAAAAGTGTTTCAGAATTAAGGTAATTCAGAATTATGTAGCAATTTTCAGCCAAATTCATCTGTTGACTGCGAAGAATGTGAGCCGGACACAATTTTAGACTCCAAAATGCCAATTTTCTTGAAATAAACACCTCTATAAAACAGAGAATAATTTCCATACTTCATGGGCATACTTCACAATGCCAGATTAAGAAATATTCCAAATTTCAACTTGTTCGGTAAATTCAGTCCAGACCCCCTGAGTGATACGGACGTCCGAATAACACAAAATCTAGTCTACGCAGCCAATCATATTTAGTAATGAAATTTATATGTTCTGTTACACCAAGATTATGTATTTTACTATGTTTAAGAAATCTGCTGTAAAAAAAGTAAATAAATTTAAATTATATCAACATTTTCCTATAAAAACGTAATTTAGTCGGTGGAGCGCGAATTCAATAGGCACTTTCTGCGTTTCTTCAAAACGTGAGTGCCTAAAAACCGAACTACTTCTTCAGGTTAAGTTCGTTTAGGTATTATTTTTATCCTTTTTGCTTCCTCATAGAGGAAGCTTTGTTTTCGTGAAATTTTTTTTTCGAGATTTTCATGTTAACATACTCAGAATCACCTAAAACGTCGAGAAAAGTGGTCTAGAAAATATGTCTGTGTGTGTGTGTGTGTGTGTGTGTGTGTGTGTGTGTGTGTGTGTGTGTGCGTGCGTGCGTGCGTGCGTGCGTGCGTGCGTGCGTGCGTGCGTGCGTGCGTGCGTGCGTGCGTGTGTGTGTGTATGTATGGTCCAGGGACCGAACATTCAATTGTTCATAACTCAGGAATGGCTTGATGGATCGAGCTAAAAATTGGCACGCAAGTAGAGTATTAAATCCTCTGTAATTCACATATTTTTAAAATTAAATATATCCATGTATACAAATTTTATCGAATTTTTAATTTTTCAAAAAAATGGCGTGATCGCTCTAACTTTCGTAAAAGTTCGACGATTCAGCTACATACTTCATCATAAATAAAGACACGTTCAATGTTGTTTGGTATTGAATTTCAGCGAAATCGGTAAAGCGGTTTAGGTTTTATAGAATTTTGAATTTTTCGAAAAAAATAAATTTTGCTCTAAATCACGTCGAATCTCATCAAATGAACCAAAATATTCAACAGTAAAAAAATAACATACAGCGCTGCCACGTATAAAATTTGGTGACGATCGGTAAAGTCGTTCGGATTTTACGCTGTTATGAATTTTTGAAAAAATTAAGATTTTCGCTGTAACTTATGGAAAAGTTATTAAAGTAAGTCAAAACTTTGTATCTAATCAAAATTAGATGTAACGGTGTTTGTAACGGAGTTTTCTTTTGTTCAGATTCAAAAAAAGTTGCAAAGTAGAACTTTGCACACTGCTTCCTCATTAATTCCCCTTTTTCACAAAGCTTCCTCTATGAGGAAGCCAAAGTTAATAAATAAGCTTCTTCATAGAGGTGGCTTTGTGAAAAAGGGGAATTAATGAGGAAGCAGTGTGCAAAGTTCTACTTTGCAACTTTTTTATTTTCAGAATCAATAACCTGATGGATTGGCAAATACTAAGATTCATAGAAAAAATCTTTTTTTTTCCAGACTGCGCTGAAATGGCGTGTTCTCGCCCCTGAAAAGCGGGAAGAAAGTAGTCGATTTTTTACTTCGAGCAGTGCGCATGCGCAGCGGGCAAAAATAGCGGCCAAAGGGCATCTTGCTAATTTTTTTTTACCAGCGCGCAGTTCTCAGCGTGACCGCCGCAGCGTTCGCAACGACTGAGAGAGACGCCATCAAGCAACGATCGGGAAACACGCGCTTAGACGTGTATGGCTGAGCGACTGGCGGTTGAGTATTGTGATGTCGCGAAGGGATAATTCGGGAATTTTGTTATATCGAGTAGCCAACTGTGCTACAGAACGCGGTTTTAGGACGGAGGGACACGGTTAACACGTTGTTGAACTGCTCAAGACATTTATTCTTGTGTACAAAAACTGGCAGCGTTACAGTGTTGCGCAAAGTTTCGGTGATTACTGACTAACGAAATAACGCGGGAGGCGCTTATATGGGATCGAACTGTGGGAAAATGGTAATAGTGGGGAGGAATTTTGGGAGAAGAGTCCAGAAATTTCGGCGGGAAAAGGGCGCACGTGTGGCTGTTTTCCTGGAAAGACGCATAGCTGATTAGGCGAGGCGTGCGTGGGAAACAGGCGATAAAAAGGGATGTGGATAAGAATTTGAGAGGAGTCTGGAAGCTTCGGCGGGAGACGGACACTTGTGTGACTGGATTCCGGGAAACGGCGGTTGTTTAGATAGGTGCAGCGTGCATGGGAAACTAGCGATAAAAAGGGATTCGGGAAAAGTCACGTAGGCCACGCGAGAGGCGGTATTATGATGCAGGCGATAATAGCTGCGTTTAGGGGACCTATGGAGACGTAGTGCGTCGCGTCGAGCCGGGCCGCAGGTCAGGAAGCGATAAATTAGGAATGCAGGCCCGTGGGCCAGACGTACGGAGAGTCGGTGGGAAAAGGAAAAAATAGGTAGTGGACAGGGACTTGTTACAGTATCATTTAAAAATTTCTGTGTCTTCAGAGGGGGGGGGGGGGGGGGCTCCGCCCCCAACCCCCCACCGGGGCTTCGCCCCGGACCCCACCAGGGGCTTCGCCCCTGGACCCCGCATTTCAGTCTAGTCGGAAAAAGTATCGTATGCTACGCGGGAGGGAGCGCCATTTTAATCTCGCACTCGGTGAAAGTAGTGCTCTTCCCTCCCTTGTAGAATAATGTACTATTTTTCCCGACTGCGCTGAAATGACATTGAATCCGCCATATTGAAGTTTTGTTTATGGTCATATTCGTAACGAACACCCTTAATAAGCATTATATACCAAATCTCAATAAAATCGTACGCAGGAAAGTCACAGACGAAAATGTCGTAAATCGTATGAATTAAAATATTAAAAAATAAATATCTTGGAAACTAAAGCAGTTAGGACCATAGTTCATATGACTTTTTTTGTTCCCCACAAAAAGTACTACAAGAAACCATCGTCAAATTTTGGCGCCCTGGATATCGTACTCTCCCCACGAAAACGACCTAAAAAGTCAAAAAAGCAACCGAAGAAACGACCGGTCGTTAAATGCAAAAAAAATAACCGTTCAAAACAGGTAAAAAAAGATAAACGACCGAGAAAACGACCATTGAAATTTTTTTTCGGTTGGCCGTTTTCTTGGTCGTTTTCTTTTTCTTGCCTGTTTTGAACGTTTTTTTTTGCATTTACCGACCGGTCGTTTTTTCGGTCGTTCGGCCGGTCGCCTGGATTGCTAGAGGAATACTGCGAATAAGAATATGTGGGACTACAAATTGATGAAAGAGGACGTATTTTTCTATCACTTTTTTCTCAGAGTTTGGTGCAAGTAAAAAGTAAAATCTTGTAGATATTTTGCTCAATTATCAAATGTCCAGAATCATTGTGATTATGAAGGATAATAAAATTCACGTAATATATATTCGTATACTGTTGCTCCGATAAAGAACCCGCATCGTATTAACGGTAATGCGCACCCTCATAACTATTATTATAAATTAATTACCTGCACGATGAGTGTCATCAATATGAAACTCTTCACTGTTAACCAATCATCACCTAATCACTTGTAAACAAACTGACACTTTAAAATAATGACAGTTCGCGCGCATATCCTGGTTCAATTACGTCGTTCCGCGTCATCGCAGCGCCATGAAGTTAAATCTTTGAACTCTCGAGCTAGATCGGAAACCTGACTACTCATTTCAGAATCACAATGGAAGGGGAAAACCAGGCATCAATGACGGGCATTGTACGTGCATGCTGTGTACCAGCGCACTCTCACTTCATCTGTAACTCTAATTATCTCCGGCAATACATCGTGGGCGCTAAATGTGTCAGCTCCAATATTTTTTATTGTTTTCCGCCTTTTTAATGCGACCTATTGCGGTAAAATCGGTTCCCGAAGGGCTGATTTGAAAAAACATGTTTTAGTTTATTTCACATCTTTTTGGAAATCATCTTCAACACATGCATGCAACGACAGGGCTGATTGCGAATGGTCAGATCGCACTTCTTGCAACTGACGTTGTTCAGTATTATGCTCCGCCAGTGGACAAACCATTTTCACTACGTCCATCCTCTGCATTCTTTATATCTACAAGACACCAAATAGTTAGTGCTCTATCGCGGATGAGTAATGGAAAGGTCTAAAAATACTACAATAAATTATTCCAACGTAACAATTAGTCCAAATTAGTTTAAAATATAACCTAAAAAAATCCATCTTTTATGGACAGGATAAAGTATCCTCTACGTTATCATTTTTTGTTGTTTTCAAAAGACACCTTCGCGTTAAGACGCGAGATTATTACTAAATAATTACACTCGATAGTAAATGTTGAAGTAATAATCACGCACGATCTCCTCACTTTTTGTCAAACAACGGGAGCAAGCCGGTTCGCTCAGACGATTCATGATCATCGCGATCTCATGACTTTGTGGCTGTCGCTCCTGTGTGTGCGTCTTTCCTTCACATGGATGATTGTATTATGAAAATGTATGTAAAAATATACAGGGTGTTCCATTTTAATCTTACACCCAATTTATCTACAAAAATAGGGCTCCGATCGTAAAATGAGTTATACGAAAGTTGTAGGGTTCAAAGGGGGAAGTTTTTCTAAAAAAATAAATATGGTCCAACATTCAAAATGGCGGAGATACGATGGCCGACATATTTTTTTAAATGGAATCATGACTTTTCTTTTTGACTAAAATGTTCGGCATATTAAAACTAACAACTTTTGTAGAAAACTTTTTTCGATAAAGTCCATAATTCACTTTTTGAAGACCATTTTAGCGTTATCCAGAATGTATCACGAGTAGGTAGTTTTCAACATCCCATTTGCGTGTGCGTGTGCGTGTGCGGGCGTGTGCATGCGTGTGTGCGCGCGTGCGCGTGTGCGTGCGTACAGCACTCAGAAGGATTAGGTCTCTGCGGCTCGTCACTTCCGCAGTATATTTTTACTCCAAACTCTCCTGGTAAGTGTACTTTGAACTCTTCTCAAACATGTTCAATGGTTCCACCATTCATCATGTTAAAAACGTTGACATCCAAAGTCTAAAAAATTCGTCGAAGGCAAAGTTTTTTTGGGATTACAAGTGGAGTCAAAAAATACTGTGGAAGTGACGAGCCGCAGAGACCTAATCCTTGTGAGTGTTTTACGCACGCACACGCGCACGCGCGCACACACGTATGCACACGCCCACACATGCAGACGCACATGCACACGCAATTGTGATGTTGAAAACTACCTCCTCGTGGTACATCCTAGATAACGCTAAAATGGTCTTCGAAAAATGAATTATGGACTTTATCGAAAAAAGTTTTCTACAAAAGTTGTTAGTTTTAACATGCCGAACATTCTGGTCGAAAAGAAAAGTCATGGTTCCATTTAAAAAAAACATATCGGCCGTCGTATCTCCGCCATTTTGAATGTTGGACCATATTACTTTTTTTAGAAAAACGTCCCCTTCGATTCCTACAACTTTCATATAACTCATTTTTCAATCGGAGCCCCATTTTTCGAGATAAATCGAGTGTAAGATTAAAATGGGACACCCTGTATATTGTAACGGCCGTGTGTAATGATAACTCGGATAATAAAAACAACGATCGTTTATTATTTCACGGCAGATCCGGTCGTACGTCTGTTCGCGATGCGATCTCAACCGAGACTGTTTGTTTTATCTGTCACTGTCGTCAAGTTGACCGGTTGTCAAGTGCGTTGTCAAGAGAGTCACGCGTCGTCCAAACCCCAACATATAGACGGTGGCAACTATTATAACGCACCATTAATTACAATATATACTAGGGGGTTGCGCCCCCTGCGAGCTTCGCGCGCCAAACCCGGGGGGTGGGGGTCTATGCTCTCCCCTCGCGCGCTTCGCGCGCTACCACCCTCGACGCGTTAAACCTACCTTACCTAACGTTGATTAACTTAACCCTAACTATCTTAATCCTACCTAATTTAATCCTACCTAACTTAACCCTACCTGTCTTAACCCTACGTAACTTAACACTACCTAACTTAACCCTACCCAACGTAACCCTACCTAACTGAACCCTACTTAATTCAATACTACCTATCTCGGGACCCCCGTCTCTCAAAACCCCTACCCCTCTGGACTACCAAACATGAAACTCGTATCCCTCGGGACTTCCATATTTACTCCCATACTGCGGCGGCTCTTCGCACCCCGCCCCCACCGTTGCACCGTCTATAGATCTCTGTGTACTATAAAACTATTTCGCCATACCTAACTAAACCCTACCTAACTTTACCCGACTTAACTTTACCTTACCTATCTAAACCCGACAAAACTTAACCCTACCTAACTCAATTCTACTTAACTTAACCCTACCAACGCGTGCGGGCGTGCGTGCGTGCGTGAAACCTGTTAAGATTTCCCTTCTCAGTCGTAGGAATTTCGAACGGCTATCGTTGTCTGTTGTCTGGAAAGACAGCTATCGTTGTCTGTTGTGACGAGGCAGTGGTTTGACGCGCCATAGTCACTCTGTTGTATAAATTAAAGATACAATAGTGTAGGTCCGAAGGTGATAAAAATTGTAATTG
>OZ010643.1:4568598-4911522 GCA_963932165.1 Pimpla rufipes
GAGGGCCCCGCCTCACCAGAACCAGTACAGATCGAATCCGTATTCGAAGATAGGGGGGGGGGGGGGCGGGTACAGACAGTACTCCAGTCGGGGCAACCATTACAGTCGAGGCTACAAGTCCAACTGTTGTGCCCGGCGACTCGGTAATTGATCAGGTTACGAGTCGAAGGGTAATTGTTTGTTTATTCGGGATCGTTCGCCGATTAAAGAGTTGGACTCACGCGAATTCGGGTTTACCAATAAGACAATTTATTTGAAAGAAAGATATTTCTGAGTTACAGTTTCAGTTTGTTACTATTCGTTTCTATTCGTTTTACAACATGAGGGTACCCGAGTCTAAGAGGAGCCTGACTGCTCAGCTCCGAGTCTGGTCTTCGACTGTCGGTGAATTGCAGTGGATCGCTGCGATTCACCGAAAATCGGTGCGTAAGCATTTCGTGTCAATTCGCTCGATTTCGACATCGGCGAATTCCGGCACGCGCTCGATCGTTCACTCCGACCGGGCGTTCGATTGAGCAACAGAAATTTCGAAATGGAATTTAAATATTCCGTCGTGCAACACTCCTCCCCCCTTAAGAAAAAAAATGTTCTTCTTGTAAGAAAATATATATATATTTTTTCCATTAACTTCTACGCAGCGGCTTAGCTGTAGACTCGGGTTTACATTAACTTTCCTATAGTCTAAACCCCGTATTACGTCGATTATTACTGTTATGACGATGCGGTAATATTTATTGTCGCCGTGCATTGGTATGGTCTGCAAATCCGACTCGGCTGTTTCTGGCGGAGCAGGCTCGTTGCAGTTCCGCGTGCAATCGGCTCTCCGGCCGCGCGTCAAGTGACTGCATGTTTATACTCAGCGAGGGCCGCGGCAGAGTCGTTGCCTCCGCCGACCTTGTCGGTGTCGCGTTACGACCCAGTACGTGCCTGTAGAGCTTGTAGATAGCAAAGCAGACCAACGCTACCGGCGCTATAGCACCCAAGGAATAAAATCCGACATTATGATAATATTGCGGATTATTTTCAAAGTCTTTTTCAATTTGATCACTAATTTCGTTCACACGAGTGCCGAGGTTTTTTAATTCCTCCGGGTAGCGTAGCAGATTCACTAATTTCACACTGCTGTTGGCGACTCGCGTGTTGAAATTTTTATCGATTGTCGAAAGCGTCAAGTTAAATGACGGCAGGTAGTTTCCGTCGGTCACTTGCGTAACCCGGCGGATCGTTTGGATGCTGAAGTCAGGGGCGGTTACAGTACATGTGCCTACCAGAGCCAAAATTCCCGTGTTCTTTAATTTTTCGTGTATCGCGGGTGCGCTGCCGCACGTGATCGAGATGGGTTCCTCGGCGGGCGCGATGTACAACCACTGCCCCGGCTTGTTCATAGTGATGATTAGGGTTCGTTCCAATTTTACCACGCGTTTTGGACAGGTAAGTCCGTTTTGCGTGTCGATTTTCGCGTATGTTAATACTTCGCATGGCGCGTGACCCGTTATTTGTATGGACGGGTGTAACGGCGCGCACAAATATCGGTTTGCGAAGGTTTTACATTTTCCGAGGTCGTTGCCGGTCAACCGCAGGTAAGTACGGTGGACCTGGTCTATCACCACGAAGTCCTCCGTAGCGTCGATGTAGTAGTATGTACCATTGCCTGCGTTTGTTGGTATTGGATATACCCGGTTGACGCTGTAGCGTTGCGCTCCTATCAGCGGGATATCAAGTATCAGAACGACGGCGGACCCGTGGCCGTAGGCCCTCGTGTCGATGAGCCGCATGAGTGTGGTCGCCTCGCCGCGCGTTATCGCGACGGGGAAACCCGTGCCGGCCGGCAAGTGTGGTAGTGCGTCGGTGAGGTGCTGCACTAGCTGCCGCGGTGTGAGTACCTCCGCGCTTATCCGCCCGGTGGATATCTCGGCGAGCAACAAAACCAACTCCTTCACGTCAGTGAGGAGCTCCTCCACAATGAAGCTCAAGGCTCCGAGGTTTGCGTCGATTTGTTGCCGCCTTGCAAGGTCGTCAGCCCGCGTGGTCAACGTGTCGCGTATGCTGGCGACGAGGTTGAGCAGCATCACTTCATTCTGCCTCACCCTCATGGCGGTATCGTTGAAAAGGTTAAGTGTCGACTTCACAACCTGCAGCTGGTTTTTCATTCCATCTTTCAGCGTTCGCTGGTTCGCCTGCAGCGTCGATATCTCGTCGTGTATCTGCTCGGCGTCAGCAGCATCCATATTTCCGGTAATCGATTTGACAATCGATCCTAGGCCGTCGATCAACCCCCGACGCGTGCGCGCCGGCTCGGGTTTCACGAGGTCGTGGACCGTGCCCATGCCGTCGTCGATTTTTGTTATCATTCGACGGACGGTTTCGCCCATTTCGGCGCATTGCTCATCATTCCGTCCCTGCTCTTTCTCGCGGCTGCAAATTTCCGTGAGCTGTTGCAGATTCTCGCGGATTGCTTTCTCCCGCCTCGCTAGTGTGGTTAAGTCCATGCTGATGGCCAGTCTCCAGGTCGCCTTTATCACCCAGAGGCTTCCGATGTCCTCGTAGTAGAGACCGGGGCTGCTCGTGAAGGTGGTCAGCCTGTAGTCGTCCGACGCCTCGGCCCACGGTATCAGGCAGAGGAGTATTGTTACCGTCCTGCAACGTGAAGGTGAGCGTTAGCGGGACTCGGACCGTGCGACTGTTGATTTTGCAGAATTTCGCCCCCACCCCCCAGTTGTCGTCGGGCCTTCGCGACGCCGCCACGCTCATGAGGTGGTCATTACCGACCAAACCACCGAACCTTCACCACGCAAAAAGAAAAAATTCGAAGATGGAGTACCTAGGCTTCACCGACGAACGCGAGCCGGTCCGCGAGCTGCTGCGGCGTGCGGTAAGTACCTCCCCGTTGGTTTCCCCCTCAAAGCGCCCCCTGACCAGGTTTTTTAATTTTTTCCCCCGTTGTTTTTTGTTTCAGTTCGACATGCTCGAGCGCCAACAGCGCACAGAGCGGCCTGGCTGGCTAAAGTCATTCATTTGCCACGCCAAGGAGATCAGGTTCCAGAGGGAGTGTTTGCGGGCTTGTCGGGACTCCCTCTGGGAGAACGACTTCTGGGGAGGGGCTCCTCCCGAAAACCCCTACTTCTTGGGCCTGCAACGGCTATTCGGGGTGGAGCCCGAAGTCCGGTGCCCGTTCTGCGGCACGTACTTCGAGCAGAAGGAGGGCTGCGACACCATCGGCCATAACCCCCCGCACCACCCGTCCCGGCGGCACCTCCGGAGCCCATCACCCACCGACGAGCCCTGGTAGCCCGTGACGGACCCGGACCGCAGCGCCCATCAACCAATTATCGTTGAATTTTCCTGTTTTTTTTTCGTTGAAGCGCTGTATTTCATGAAAAGCCATCCCCGAGAGGGGGTGGAATAAACGTAAAATAAAATACCCCATCGTGTTCTACCCCTGTTATTTCCCCATTAATTCTAGGTTAGTATTAATTGCGTTCCCCCTCTCGATTATTGGTCTACATAGGGACGGAGGCGGTTTGCATGTACCGTCGTCATCTTCCGTCCTTTTTTAATCTCGTAATCGACGTCGCCTCTTCTCGCCGTCACGAGATACGGGCCCGTCCACACCGGCGAGAGCTTCGCGGCCCGACCTCGACGCACGGTGTCATCGTGCAGGAGCACGTGGTCTCCCACATGAAACTCGGTCTCCCTCGCTCGCACGTCGTACGCCAGCTTGGCTCGCTCCTTCGCGCTGCGGAGATTGTCGCGGGCTATAGCCCAGGCGGCCCGCAGTCGCTCGCGTAGCTCGCTGGCGTAGTCGTGGTGAGTATATGTGAGGCGCGGCTCATGTTTCACCGACGTGGGCAGCTCGGCCTCTCGGCCGTACACCAATACATGCGGCGAGAGCCCCGTGGCTGTGTGAGGGGTGGTGTTGTATGTGAACATCGCATACGGCAGCCACTCGTCCCAGTCGCACTGGTCCTCGCTGATAAAATTCTTCAGGTATTCAGCCAGGGTCCGGTGCGACCTTTCGAGTGCTCCGTTGCTCTCGGGATGGTAAGCTGTTGTCTGGATCTTCTTTATCCGCAGCAGCTTACACGCTTCTTTGAACGTAGCACTGAGGAAGTTGGTGCCTCGGTCGGACAGGATGATCTCCGGCGTTCCATGCCGGCAGATTATTTCCTCGACGAGGGCCCTCGCCACGGTTTGGGCCTCCTGGTTTGGTAAGGCCACGGCAGCGCTGAACTTGGTGAGGGCGTCCTGAAAGGTGAGTATGTTTTTGTTTCCTCGATGGGTTTCAGGTAGCGGACCCACGATGTCAACAGCTACCTTCTGGAAGGCTCGATCGGGCGTGTCAGTGATGACCATTGGCGCCCGATTTTTGATCTTCAATTTATTTTTTTGGCATTTGGAGCAGGCGGAAATGTAATTTTCCACCTCCTTCTTCATGCCCGGCCAGTTGTACGTAGCGCGAATACGCTTCAGTGTCCGTTTCACCCCCTGGTGTCCACCCAGGGGCGCACTGTGATATTCGCGAAGTATTTCTGGCCGGTCACTTACGGGCGGACAAGTGACGGCTCGGTCATCCTCGCTCGAGCTGTCAGTTGCCTCGCTGGGCCCCGAGCACGTGCTCGCGCCGTCCCCGCTCCCCTCACTCCGGGCGTCGCGCGGGCTTGGTCGGCCGCTAGCACGTATGCTCGTGCCGTCCCCGCTCCCCTCATTCCGGGCGTCGCGCGGGCTTGGTCGGTCGCTTGCACGTATGCTCGTGCCGTCCCCGCTCCCCTCATACCGGGAGTCGCGCGGGCTTGGTCGGCCGCTAGCACGTATGCTCGTGCCGTCCCCGCTCCCCTCATACCGGCCATCGCGCTGGCGTGCCTGGTTGCTAGGCGACGCAGAGCACGTGGTAGCGCCGTCCTTCTCGCTCTCCCGCGCGGGCAGAGGCTCTCCCGCTCCCGCCTGTAGTCCAGCGGTAGAGCGAGCGCGACCGTGTGTGACGGCTGGTATAGCGCTGTCCTTCTCGGCAGCGCTCTCCGTCTCCTCGGGTCTCCGCTTTGTGCGGGTCTTCGCGCCGTCCCCACTCCGGCCGCTTGGCCCCGCTGCCTCGTCGCAAGGGCCCTGCCGGCGGCCGGGCGTCTGAGCTCTCTCCCTCTCTCTCACTCTCGCGCTTGCCTCCTCTCGCTCTCTCTCTCTCTCGCGCGCGCTCGCTTCTTCTCGCGCGCTAGCTTCTTCTCGCGCGCTAGTTTCTTCCATCTCTCTCGCACGGGTCATCACAAAAATGCGGCTAAGCGCGTCGGCGTTGGTATTTCTATTTCCAGCTTTGTATTCCACCTCAAATTCGTGCTCTGACAATTTTATTTTCCATCTCATGAGCCGGGAACCTGGATCTTTCTGACTAAACAACCAGGTGAGCGGCTGATGGTCCGTGATTACCTTGAACCGTGTACCGTAGATGTACGGACGGAATTGCGCGATTGCCCACACTATCGCGAGCAGCTCTCTCTCGGTGGTGCTGTAATTTAACTCCGCCTTCGAGAGCGTGCGGCTCGCGTAGCATATCGGCAGGTCCTCACCGACCTTGCCCTGAGATAAAATCGCCCCGATGGCCTTTCCTGACGCGTCGGTCGTTACCAGGAATTGCTTCTCGAAGTCCGGGTATTGTAGTGCTGGAGCCGTGGTCAGAGCTGTTTTTAATTCTTCAAACGCAGCGTCTCGTACCGCCGTCCACTCGAAGACGGTGTTTTTCTTTATCAGCTCCGTCAGTGGTTTGGCAATTTCCGGGAAATTCTTTATAAATTTTCGGTAGTAGCCGGCAAGCCCGAGGAACGACTGTACTTGCTTCACGCTTCTCGGCACCGGGTAATTTCGGACTGCCTCGAGTTTGACGGGATCCGCTCTCACGCCCTCTTTGGAAATTATGTGTCCTAGGTATGTTGTTTCCTTCCGCAGAAATTGACACTTCCCGGGCTGGACAGAGAGGTTCGCTTCCTTCAGCCGCCGGAAAACCTCCTCAAGTCGTTCGTTGTGTTCTCGCAGATTTTTCCCGTAAACCACGATGTCGTCCAAGTAAACATAACATTTTATGCCCTGGATGCCGGCAAGAACGGAATTCATCAGCCGCTGAAATGTGGGGGGCGCGTTTTTCAACCCGAAGGGCATTCGATTGTACTCAAAATGCCCGTTCGGCGTCGAAAAGGCCGTCTTTTCCTTATCCTCGCTCGCCATTGGGATTTGATGAAACCCCGAGGCGAGGTCGAGGGTGGAAAAGTAGTGCGCTTTCCCCAGCTGATCAAGTATTTCCGTGATGTTCGGCAGGGGGTACGAGTCGCCGACGGTTACTTCGTTTAATTTTCGGAAGTCCACGACTACTCGCATTCGCTGCACCCCCGCCGCGTCGGGTTTTTTGGCCACTACCAGCAGAGGAGCGTTCCACTGGCTGTGGCTCGGCTGGATTATTCCGTCCGCCAGCATCTCCTCCATCTGCCGCTCGACTTCTCGTTTGTGCATTTCCGGAAGTCGATAAGGCGGCACTTTTATCGGCCTCGCAACGCTTTTTAGGGGGATGTTGTGTTCCACGGCGTGCGTGAACGGCAGAACATCTCCCTTTAAGTGGAAAATCCGATCATATCGATTGACTATTTTCAGGAGTTCGTCTCGTTCTTCGCTGTTGAGGTGACTCAGGCTGAGCTCCTGTTTCAGCCGCTCCAGTCGTTGGGCCCCCCTTTCCACCTGCACCGGGCTTACGAGCAGTGCCTTGGCGTTCGCGTCGAGCTCGGCCTTGGTTATCTCGACCGGCTCAAGTATCACCGTCGGCCGCTCTATCACCACCTCGTGCTCGGTAGTATTGGCGAGGCTCACCACACAGCTATTCCCTCGTGGTGGTGTGTAACACGCGCCGAGTATCACGCCTTTGCTCACCTCCGTACGCGAGACTAAACCGACGTATTTACTCGTCGTCGCGACGTAGGCTATTTTTTCCGAGCGAGGCGCAATCGTTAGCTTCGAGCGTCCGTCTATTAGCGGCATGCTGTGGCCGAATAATTTAAAAGTTTCTCCGCTGAGGATGTCAGCCTTATGTTTTTTAATGAAGTCCATCCCCAGCAGCCCGTGCACAGCCAACGGCACGTCGTCCGGCACGACGTAAAACCAATGCTGCACGGATACTCTCGGTGTCTTCAGCGTAATTTCGGCCTTGCAGAGAGGAGAAAATTTACTCCCCCCTGCCCCTTGCAACTCAGCGTCACTGTCCGCGATTCGCGCCTCGGCCTTCAAGCAGCTGTACTTTACGATGCTGCATTGGGCTCCGGTGTCAGCCTTGAGGGTCAAGAGCCCGCGAGCGGCAGTAGGGCAAGCGATATCAAAGTCGGCGGCGGTGTCGCCCGCCGTATCGCTCGCGGCCGGGAGCGTTATCTGCAGTACTCGCAGCGTCTCTTTCTCGGCCGCGGCCGTCTCGCTCCGGCCTTGCGCTACGTGCCGGACAGCCAGTGTGTTGACCTGCAGGGTGCCCAGCGTACGCGCGGCCCCGCTGCTGACGTTGCTCTTGGCGGCCATGCTGGACGCCTGAGGCTTATCATTCCCCCCCGGCTGATTATTCGCCGCTTTATTTTGCTGCTGCTGTCCTTGGCCGTTTTCCTTCTTCTTCTTCAGCCTCTTCCGGCATTCCTGCCAGGTGTGGCCCTTGATTTTGCAGTATGTGCAAATGATGTCCACCTGATTTATTTTTTTATCGTAATGACCGGCCATTGGCAGGCTCACGCGGCCCGATTTCCGCGTGCAGTCTCGGGCCAGGTGCCCCGCATTTCCGCAGTTATAGCAGGTCTTTGCCCCCTGTGCCGGAGCTGCTGTTGATCGCCGGTTGTTGTGACTCTGTCCGGCGGCGCCGCCTTTCGGCTGCACCATGTTGCTGATTTCGATCGCCCCGGCGATCGATTCGTGCAGTGTGGCGAAATTTCGCGAGCGAACGAGAATTTGGACCTGCCCGTGCAGGCCGTTCTCGAAATTCGCCTGGCCGCACTTCCGCGTGACTTCCTCGATAGTCAGCGCGTCGCGCTCGGACGAGACGACACCGCAGAGTTTTTCGATCACCTCGATCGTAAGTTTCCCTGTCCGAGCTGCGTACGCGGCGATGTCATCGTCCTGTCCCTGGCGGAGGGCGTTGAACTCCAACTGTAGGGCGGCCAGGGACTTGCGCTGCCCGTACAGGGATTCCAGTTCGGTTTTGAGCTCACTCACCGAATTTATGGTTTTGTGCTTGAGCTCACGGGTGGCTTGGCCACCGATTTTGCTGCTCAGCACAAGCTTCAGCAGTATACCGTGTCTGCTTGGAGAAACCATCTCGAACACGGTCTCGCAGCTGGTGATGAAGCCGTCGAGCTCCGTGGGCTTGCTACCATCGAAATTCTTTATATTTTTCAGAGCCAAACCCAAGTCGACCGTGTCCGCGTCCCGTCTTGGGGGGTAGTTTGGCGCGTCCGGGTGATAGCCGTACGGCGGCTCCCAGCCGTTCTGGGCCGGGGAACCCCGCGAGTTCCTGTTCGGCGGGACCGGCGGATTACCCGTTGCGCCCGGCGTATTACCCGAGGCGCCCGGCGGATTTCCCGGAGCGCCCGGCGGATTCCCCCCCCCCCCCCCGCGAGGGAGGGCCCCCCTATTTGCCCTTTTAGAGCTTGTAGCTCACACGTGAGGGTGGCAACCTGCTCCTGCAGACGGCAGATGAGGTCTATCTCATCGCCCCTCATCCCCTGCAGGGCCTGCGCCACCCTCCTCCGCGCGCTTGCCCGGGGATCGACCTCCCGAACCGTCGATTGCTCTTCCCGGATCCGCCTCTCCTCCATCGTCTCCAGACGGTAGCTGTCGTCTCCGTCGTCCTCTGACCGACCGGGCCCTTGAGGGGAGGGCCCCACGGCGCCCGCAGCAGCCCCCCGGTTGGTGGTGTCCAGCTGGGCGCGGAGCTTCTCAATGCCCCGATCGACCATCGCGTTGGTCACGCGTCGTGTGTCATCCCTGCGGGGATCCATCAGGCTGTCGTCGGGGCCGCCGAACGTGGTATCCCGGACGGTGTTGACGCCGAAAGGCGCACGCAAACTAGCAGCTAGCGCTGCTTCTGTGGCCGCTGGTAGTCGCCCTGTCGGCGAGTTTTCTAGCAGGGCCCGCCGGGTCCGGAAAGTGATGTCGTGGACCGCGGCCTCTAACCCAGTGGTCGGGGTAACGGGCTCAGCCGGCAAGGTCGAGTCCTCCGAATTCGCCCTCCTTTTTGGCAACGAGGCACGACCTCCGGGCATGTGTTGGCCCCCCCGGGATTACCCGCGCTTCCCCTCGCGTTTATTTTATTTTTATTTTAGTTATGATGGACAGTGGTTGGTGTTAGCCTGGCCTCCTGTCTTTCGCAAATTAATACTGTGAATCCGCGTAAGTTGCTACAAACTTATTTGGATTCACAAGTAAGGATCTCGGTTTTTGTTAACGCGAGATCTGGGCTCGCGGGCTCAGTCCCACGGGTTTACGTGATTTTTTTTTTTTTTTTTTTTCGGTCGAGAATTTTTTCCCCTTTTTTGGCTCTGGTATTGTCACGTTCGCCGTCAACTTGACTAGTGAAAACCAGTGTTGTGCGGTGATAATAATTATACTCTACTATGGACTATATTATTGGACTCTAGTACAATATATTAAACGCTTTTTTTTACACGGACAACACGGTGGAGAGACCGACCGGTAGAAAGCTGAGTAAGCAGCGCATCGCGGTCTTATCACTACCGCGCCGCATACCGCGATTATCACCGTGCGACTGGACCACGAGAGCACCGCTTTACACATGCAGTGATGATGCGCCAAGACACACTCACTTTCTCACCAACGTTGGTCTCCCCACCGCTGTGTACGTCCAAGGGACTAGCATTAGTCCTACTCTTAAGCATTAAGAAAAAACGCCGATTCAGCAGTTTATTATATATAAATACAAGGGAACGAGCGTCCGTCGTCAGTCTCTCGTCACACTTCAATCGACTTCAATAAGGCTCTCTCGAAAATAATTAGCGACTATAGTCGACAGTAAAAACTAAGGTAAAAATCCGTTCTAAAAACTACGAATCTAGCCACTGTCACGAAACACGGTAATTTCTCTCCGTTCCCGACAGTCAAGAGATTTATTTCTCAGAACTGCGATTTTCTTTTATTCAAAACCATCAGTTACCACTTAAGAAATCAAAGTCGACTGACGCTCGTACTCTAACATCAATCATTCACCAATTCCATAATTCTATTTTCCAATGCCTTCTCTTACTATCCTTTTTCATGAATAAATCGTCAATTTAAATTGTAAAAAACCAAAAAGAAAAGAGTTTCGCTCATTTGTTCTAAACCGAAATATCTTTTTCCCTAAATGAGAAAGGAGCAGCTTAGACTGCTCGCTCATATCCTACCACACCAGTGAGAAAGGAGCAGCCCAGACTGCTCGCTCACCCCATTCCATCCAGTGAGGAAGGAGCAGCCCAGACTGCTCACTCACGTCCTCATATTTTTTCCTTTCTTTAAACACCCCACTCGTCCCGAATGCCGAGAACACGTAGAGCCGGAAGGAAATATCAGCTAAGCGCTTTAAAGATAAATTATTCAAAATCAAATCATTATCACCCGACGGTAACAGCTGTAGCCTCAGTCGACAAACCATCTCCCCGAATCATAGCAGTCGAGTCAGTCCCTAACAAAGTGGTAATTATCAACCCGATTTACAAACCTCGTGAAATCTCCACTCTACCTCCCAATTCGAGGTTTCCCGAAATTGACCGGCACGATCCCAGATATCGTGCATACATCCAGGAGTAAAATCACCCTGTTGCGCCTAACGCTACTACATTTCAATAAATTTTCCATTTCACTCAAACTTCGCGAATTTTGCTGTTTCTAATCCCTGTTCGGCACATTCCGAACTAAAATCTAGAAACTACTTTTTTTTGTGTGTGTGAAATTTCCCAATTCCACACATTATCTGTTACATCCCTTCAGGACGTAACAGTATATTTTCTGTGTTTGTTTTTTTTTACAAAAAAAAACCCTAGCACATGTACGTAACCATCGCCACTTACAAAATCAGCATCCTTGCCATGATGCTGTTGGTCGTCAGGGCTGTCGTCCTCGGTGCCGTGTTGGCCTGGACGTTGACCCCTGGCTGCGGCGTCTGGATGTCCTTGGTCGGCCCGATCGTCCTCTTCGGCGTGGTCGACCCTTTATCCTCGTCCGTCGGTAGCTCTCGTCGCCGGCGGTCCTCGGCCAACGAGCGTATCGGTCGCGTCCTCCTGGTCGCGCTCTCGATCGTCTGACGGTCTGACGACTGCGTGTCAAACCGCACCAGGTCCTTTGTCCCAACGTCTGCGTGTCGGGTTTGACTCTGGGTTTTATTTTCGTGCGTGGGAAATGTGGCCCCCCGACACGAGATCTTTCGCCTCAAGATTATCCTCTCGGCGTGTCCGGTTCGCTTACGGCAGATCCCACCGCTGCCACCAAAATGTTGTGCCCGGCGACTCGGTAATTGATCAGGTTACGAGTCGAAGGGTAATTGTTTGTTTATTCGGGATCGTTCGCCGATTAAAGAGTTGGACTCACGCGAATTCGGGTTTACCAATAACACAATTTATTTGAAAGAAAGATATTTCTGAGTTACAGTTTCAGTTTGTTACTATTCGTTTCTATTCGTTTTACAACATGAGGCTACCCGAGTCTAAGAGGAGCCGGACTGCTCAGCTCCGAGTCTGGTCTTCGACTGTCGGTGAATTGCAGTGGATCGCTGCGATTCACCGAAAATCGGTGCGTAAGCATTTCGTGTCAATTCGCTCGATTTCGACATCGGCGAATTCCGGCACGCGCTCGATCGTTCACCCCGACCGGGCGTTCGATTGAGCAACAGAAATTTCGAAATGGAATTTAAATATTCCGGGGTGCAACACAACTCTCGAGGAAGGAATCAGAATCTGAAACAAGATCAGACGAATGCAAAGAAGGCCAATTAAATGTAGGTAAATTCGCAGGTAGATTAGCTCAATTTTCGCTCAATTGGTCCGAGATGACTTCAGACGAAACAATTCTGAGCTGGGTGAAAGGGTACAGGATACCCTTCACATCTAAGGTATTTCAACGAAATCCACCTGTCGAACCTCCTTGGTCAATTCATGAAAGATTAATAATGAAAGAACAAATCGAAGCCTTATTAGAGAAAGGTGCGATGGAACGGTGTCAGCCTAGTTCGAATCAATTTATTTCCAAAATATTTCTTATACCCAAACCCGACGGATCACATCGTTTTATTCTCAATCTAAAGCGTTTAAATGAATTCATAGAAACTGAACATTTCAAACTAGAGGATGGAAAAACGGCAAGACAAATTTTAACTCGTGATTACTTCATGGCATCGATTGATTTGAAGGAAGCATATTATCTAGTTCCTATCGCAAAATGCGACCGCAGATACTTACGATTTATATTCGAAAATATCTCGTATGAGTTTACTTGCATGCCCTTTGGGCTCAATAGAGCTCCATACACGTTCACCAAGTTACTTAAACCGGTCGTTTTGCATCTTAGGGAGCGCGGGTATTTATCGGTAATATATTTGGACGATATTTTGCTATTGGGAAATTCGTCTGCAGATTGTTCGGAAAATTTTCGAGTAACCAGACAATTACTTGAAAAGCTGGGATTCATCATAAACGAAAAGAAAAGCGAGCCAATCCCGTCCACTCGATGTAGATTCCTCGGTTTCATTTATGATTCCGAAACGATGTGCATCGAGCTTCCGAACGACAAAAAAGAAAAAAATGCTGAAAAAATTGAAAGGTTTAGTAAATTGCACCGTTGTACCATCCGAGAGTTTGCTGGGTTTATAGGTACATTAGGTTTGTGTTGTACAGCGTTAAAATACGGGTGGGTACACATGAAAAACTTTGAGAGAGCTGAATTCCTCGCACTCAAGAGGAGTAACGGGAATTTCGAAGCACGTATGACTCTCGATTGCGACTTGCAGACAGATTTCGAGTGGTGGAAAGCAAATATTACGAAACCTATACATTCGCTTAGAACTTTTAAAGCTGCTTTAGAAATTTTCTCTGATGCATCACGTTCAGGATGGGGCGCGCATTGTAACAATATCAAAGTACATGGTCATTGGAGCCAAGAAGATAAAAATAATCACATTAATTTAGAATTACTTTCGGCATTGTTTGCATTGAAATGTTTCACGGAAAATTTAAGAGATTGTGATGTGTTATTACGAATTGATAACACTACCGCCATCGCTTACGTAAACAAGATGGGCGGTATACAATTTCCAACATTGAATAAATTGGCAAAAGAAATGTGGGAATGGTGTGAAACGCGAAACATTTGGATTTTCGCATCGTACATTTCTTCTAAAGATAATGCGGAAGCCGACTTCGAATCCAGGCGCCTTGAACCAGAGACGGAGTTTGCCTTGTCAGATTCAGCGTTCCAAACTATAAAAAATGTGTTTGGAACCCCTGAAATAGACTTGTTTACAACAAGGACAAATGCGAAATGCGAACGTTATGTTTCATGGTCGCGAAACCCGGGTTCGGTCGCGATCGATGCGTTCACGATAGATTGGAGTCAGTACTTCTTTTACGCTTTCCCTCCGTTCGCAATAATTTTACGGGTATTACGGAAAATCAAAAACGACATCGCGAGAGGTATAATTGTGGTACCTCATTGGCCAGCTCAGGTTTGGTTTCCAGTCTTCTCTTCCATGTTAGAACGCGATGCGGTTTATTTCAAACCGCATCCGAACCTCTTACGTTCTCTGAATAGGCAACCACACCCGATCTGGAAAAGAATTACCCTGGTTGCCGGGATACTATCCGAGAAGCGTTAAAAAGAAGAAACGTACCGGATGAGGCATTTTCCATTATGCTGTTTTCACTTTCGGAATCTTCACTCAAACAATATGACAGCTGCCTAAAAAAATGGTGGTCATTTTGCTGCAGAAACGATTTCGACCCATACAAATACGAAACATCACAAGTAATTAAATTCTTAACCGAAGAATTTAATAATGGGGCTTCTCATGGAACGCTGAATAGTTGCCGATCAGCGATTGCTCTGTTACTTGGCCCAGAACTGGGAGACGAACCTCAAATACGGAGACTGTTTAAGGGCATTATAAAACTTCGACCAGGAAAACCGAAATATGAGTCAACGTGGGATCCCAGAATCGTTTTGGAGCATTTCTCTCAATGAGGATCGAACGATACATTGACTTTTGAGAAACTCACATTGAAATTAATCACACTGTTGGCCTTAAGCACAGCACAGCGTATGCAAACGCTCGCTGCGATTGATATTCAAAATATCGATAGATCTACGGGACTGATCGAAATTAAAATCCCGGATAGGCTAAAACCGTCTAAGATAAATAGGACACAGCCAACGTTGATTATTCCTTTCTATAACGAGAATACCAACGTCTGCGCGGCTTCGGCGTTAGAAACGTATTTGAGCCGGACAACTGAATTACGAGGTACGGAGAAGCGGCTGTTCGTAGCCCTTAAAAAACCCCATAAAGGGGTTTCCAGCCAAACCTTGAGTCGGTGGATAAAGAAAACCCTTAAGGATTGCGGGGTAGATACGGATATATTCGATGCGTACAGTACTCGTCATGCGTCAACTTCCACAGCAAAACGAAACGGAGTTAATATAGACGCAATTAAAAAAGCCGCGGGTTGGACAGAGAAATCTTGTACCTTTGCCAGATTTTATGATAAAAATGTTATTGGAGACAAGGGAACGTTTGCAATGGCTATTCTGAATAGAGTATCTGATTAACGATGTTTCCTATAGTTTCTCATTTGTTTAACTACTGTCCTGAAATCCTAAATAAATAAAAAATGATGCATTAAATTTTCTGAAATATCGATCTTTGCCGTAACGAACTTTAAATAACTACATACTGATCTCGAGGAAGAGGCGCGTAATACAATTAAATGATTAAACGAACTTACCCATAAGTGAAGTTCTATCATAATTGTATGAAGCGCCTCTTCCGAAGAGATCGCACCCACCCAGTAGATTCCCTCTTTTAATGTTGTACACATTAAAAACCCTGGTAGTTACGGCAGCACTTTGATAAATGAACATCGGGGCCGTCATGCACGGACCAGAACAAAAGAATTATAAACTGAAAAATTGTGGCGACATCGGCGTAGAGCAGAGGCACTACATACTGATCTCTTCGGAAGAGGCACTTCATACAATTATGATAGAACTTCACTTATGGGTAAGTTCGTTTAATCATTTAATTTTTAAGACTTCGCCATGGATATGTAAAGAGAGGCTAGACAATAAATTTTCTAGTAAGATCAATATGAGTGACTTTCCGTTATAGAATTCCACGAGAAGACTAAGAACAGGCGTTGTCGAAACAAAAACGAAAAGAGCCACCGTCGCATCCTGAAGACCACAAAGGAATCCACCGTAGATAATGACTCCGGTACGTATGAAGTAATAAAATTCTACAAAACCATTTATATGATATAGATGCCAACGTGAAATTGATAATGCATTATTAATCTTTGTTTATCGGAATATTGATTTTCTAAAAAATCGAGTTACCTCAAAATCGACAAATTATGTTGTCCATGAAGAACCAACAAGCAATGCGGAGCCCCTTCGGAGTGCCGGGTTGTTGTTAGAGGGCTTCGCCTCCCAAAACCCCAATTGGGCCCCCCCAAAAATGGCCCATTAAGCCACTAGGCCATTTTTAAGGCACTTGGTTTGACTGTCGCGCTTCGCGCTTCGTACGGTTTGGACGTTGCGGTTTGCGCTCCGTATGGTTCAAACGTCGCGCGTCGCGCTCCGTATAGTTTGGTCGTCGCGCTTCGCGTTCCGTATGGCCTAAACGTCGCACTTCGCGCTCTATATGGTTTGAACGTCGTGCTTTGCGCTCCGTACGGTATGAACGTCGCGCTTCATGCTCTGTACTGTTTCAACGTCGCGCTTCGTGCGGACGTAGGTTTGAAGGTCGCCGTCGTGCTCTGTTGTGCTTTTTGCGCTTATCTTGTTCGGTCTGTTCAATACTTGTTCTTGTCACAACATTATAAATACTCAATAATTAAATTCCTGTATTCTGTTTCTCCAAGAATATCTATATAACTATGTTTCAAGAATGTGCTGTAAAAACAAATGGGTTAATACAAATAATAATAAAATTCCCACAAAAAGTTAATTTAGACACATGTAGACCAAATTCAATAGGCATTTTGTGTGTTTTTTCAAAACGTGAGTGCCTAAAAGCGTAATGGAATTTATCATTGTAGTATTGTTATGTGTATCGTATGTGTAATGATTTTATAGATTCTAATCGGATTTTTTAACCAGGCGTATCAATTGTCATAAGTGTTGAATTATAAGGAGAATGTAAGGATTGAATGTAAGGAGACCGTTTTAGAGACACGTTTTTTTCTTATTTTAAGGGTTACGTTTTTCCTTACCGATTAAAAAAATTGGAATAATTCTATTCTTTTAGGATGGTAGCCAAGGATTTTTTGTCACTGGATGCATTCGTTGAGTCAACCGGTTGCTTCAAAACCAGAAATACAGGGTGAGGGGGATCAAATGTCCCCCTCGAAACCCTACAACTTGGGTCTCTAAAAAATTCCTGTCACTTGGCTCCCTCAGGAGATATTTAGGTGGATTGTTTCAAATGGGACGCCCTGTATAGGTTCGTACTTCTACGTGTAGTTTAGAGAAAACCAACCATAGGATTGGTCTCTGGTAGGGCTCATACTTTTTGTAGATTAATTTGGACTTATACTTTCTGTAGATTAATAGTAGGGATTATTTTAAGCAAATGTAACGGCCCTTCATATAAGAAGACTATTCGAATGAGAGAAAAATATAGGTCACATTTGCGCAGTGGTTAGCGCTCTGACTTAGGAATGAACATTCCGGGTTCGAGTCCCGGAGATCACCATATCTTTTCTCTCTTCGAAACTTCGCCAATTCATCCGCACTACCATCCTATACACATCCTCGACTTCTCGGCCCAGCCGTTACACTAATACTTTTAAAAATCCATATCAGTGATGCGAACTATATCATCATCTCTCTATATAATAAAAAAATCTCGCCGCCACCACCGCCGCCGCCGCCGCCGCCGCCGCCGCCGCCGCCGCCGCCGCCGCCGCCGCCGCTGCTGCCGCCGTGTAGGATAATCGAGGGGGGGGTCAGCTTCACCAAATCGCACGGTGAAGGGACTTCGGATGATTTTTTCTAAGTCCTCCAAGGGGCCCTGGGGCCTGAATTTTTCTAAGTCCCTTAAGGCCCCCTATTCGGGGTATTATAAAATACCCAGATATATTATTTGGAAAAGCGCTAAGAAAAATCTGGTATTTCAGAGTCTATGTTTTTGAAAAAGGCCATCGAAAGATCCGCGCTTGGGGGTCTATGTTTTTGGAAAAGGACTTAGAAAAATCAGGCCTTGGGGGTTTTATGGTTTTGGAAAATGAAAAACGGACATGTGAGCGCGCGAACGAGGGATAGGGGATCTGAGGAACGGAAGGGGGGTCCCGATGGATATGGATTCTGAGCGATGGGAGGGACGTCCCGAGGGATAGGGGTTCTGAGGGATGTCCCGTGATAGGTAGGATTAAATTATGTAGGGTTAAGTTAGATAGAATTAAGTTAGGTAAGATTAAGTTAGATAGAATTAAGTTAGGTAGCGTCAAGTTAGGTAGGGTCAAGTTAGATATTGTTAAGTTATGTAGGGTTAAGTTAGATATTGTTAAGTTATGCAGGGTTAAGTTAGGTAGGATTAAGTTAGGTAGGGTTAAGTTAGGTAGGGTTAAGTAAGGTAGGGTTAAGTAAGGTAGGGTTAAGTCAGATAGGGTTAAGTTCGGTAGGGTTAAGTTAGGTAGGGTTAAGTTAGATAGGGTTAAGTTAGGTAGAGTGAAGTTAGGTAGGGTTAAGCTAGGTAGGATTAAATGAGGTGGAATTAAGATAGGTAGGGTTAAGTCAGGTAGGGTTAAGTTAGGTAGGGTTAAGTTAGGTAGGGTTAAGTTAGGTAGGGTTAAGTTAGGTAGGGTTAAGTAAGGTAGGGTTAAGTCAGATCGGGTTAAGTTCGATAGGGTTAAGTTAGGTAGGGTTAAGTTAGGTAGGGTTAAGTTAGGTAGGGTTAAGTCAGATAGGGTTAAGTTAGGTAGAGTTAAGTTAGGTAGGATTAAATGAGGTGGAATTAAGTTAGGCAGGGTTAAGTTAGGTAGGGTTAAGTTAGGTAGGGTTAAGTTAGGTAGGGTTAAGATAGCTAGGGTTACGTTAGGTAGGGTTAAGTTAGGTAGGGTTAAGTTAGGTGATTTTTCTAAGCTCCATGGGGGTTCCCGAGGGATAGGGTTTCCGATTGCAGGGGTTCCCGAGGGATAGGGTTTCCGATTGCAGGGGTTCCCGAGAGAAAGGAGTTCCGAGTACGAGAGTTATCGAGGCATAGGGGTTCGGAGTATGGGAGTTCCCGAGTATGGAGGTTCCCGAGAGATGGGAGATCCCGACGGATAAGGATTCCGAGTAACGGGGTGGCCGAGGGATAGGGGTTCCGAGTATGGGGGTCCCGAGGGATATGGATTTCAAGTATGGGAGTCCCGAGGGATAGGGGTTTTGAGAGATGGGGAGTCCCGAGGGATAATGGATTCTGAGGGATGGGAGGGACGTCCCGAGGGATAGGGGTTGTGAGGGATGGGGGTCCCGAGTTAAGTAGAATTAAATTAAGTAGGGTTACGTTTGGTAGTGTTTAGTTAAGTAGGTAGTAGTTAGGTAAGTAGGGTTCTGTTAGATAGGGTTAAGTTAGGTAGGGTTCTGTTAGATTGTGTGACAGAATTTTTTGAATATTCTGTCCCCCGGTCTGCAGAGTCGCGAATCTGCAAGCTTTTAGCGTTCCTTCCGACCTCCGATTGGTATTTTTCCGGTTTTAGGGTAATGTTACCTAATATGTTATCTGACGGTCAATTATAGTGGTCAGTGCACCGAGATTACCGCGGTTCAGGGCCGAATTACTGTGCCACCCGGGATATCTCGGTGATAACGCTCAGGGTGTATCGGTAGGAGAGGATAAAGGACCGGTGAAATTCCGGCGCTCCACTAAGGAAGTGACGTTCGGGGGAAAGATTGGTTAAGTTTCAGGTATGTTTGGAAGGCCGCAGCGGAGGTGCATACGACCACACCGATGCTCGGATCGCCAGGTCGTTTTTCGGTTCGGTTTTCCGTTATCTCTACGTTTACGTTTGTTCAGACTCCCGCGTCACAAGGAGATTCCCTCGTTATCGATCATCACCACGATAGGTTGTCATATGTCGGTCAGTTTCGGTTACGTTTCAGGTATCTTTCGGTTATCTTTCGTTATCTGTGTCATCTTTACTGAATTTCGGCGTCGCGTCCGCCTTTAGGTTCGCTCGGACGCTCGCAGGTGCGCGCGCATCGCCGCCGCAGCATCGCCGCGCGTCGATGAGAGTGGGACCGCGGTTAGAGTGGGGCGCGCGGATCTCGCAGCCCTGCTGGGTGATGAGCCGCCGACCGACGATCTCTCGTCGGCCAGCCTTCGGCCGGCAAGCAGCTCTCTCTTGTTCTCTGATGTTACCTCCTATTACCTAATGCTACCTAGTGTTACCGAATGTTACCTAAAATTACCTTTTTAGTGTTAGAATTTCCTAGTCTTAGTTATGTTATCGCATTACCTTCTTGTAAGTTATCTATTAGTTTTATATTCTTCTATTTTCTCGGCGATACCTGTCATTAGTTTTCCGGCGTTCTCGTTAATTAATTTTGAGTTTAGTTATCTTCTCGGCGTCATCGCTAAGTTTCCCGGCGTTGTCCGTAATTATTTTTGAGTTCTTATTTAATTTTAGATTACCGTTTCGCGCGGTACGGGTAAATTAATGCGTCGACTGGCGAACCAACAGTTTAATATCAGTGCAACGACTAGCGAACCCATGGTTTAATATTAGGGCAAATACCCAGTGTTCTCTGATTCGTTCGCGTTCGTTCTCTAGTGTTCTCTGTTTAGTTGCGTTCGTTCTCTAGTGTTCTCTATTATATTCGTGCGCGTTCGCTGGTGTTCTCTGGGTAGTTTGTGCACGTTACCTTTTAATTTACCGATTTATTAAGTGCAAGGTTTCGTTCTCTTATTTTCTGTTTTTTTTTAGTGGGTGGCCACGACGTGTCGCGCTCTCGCGCTACCTGGCCCCGGTTATCTCTGGTTAGTTTTAATGAGAAATTCGCTTTTCCCTTTTCTTTTGAGACATTTTCGTTTTACGCGCAATTTTGGAGCGTCCATGTTATCTCGTTGCCTCGTTCTCTCGGTTTTGTCATTTCTGTCACGTGAAGTAATGTAAAAGTTCCCGGTATTTGATTAATAAACCGACCGAATTGTTTCAATAATATTGCGTTACGTTTTCGCCGTTATTCAGTGCCACTAAGGATCCATGCCCTCTCTCCACAACCTAGCACACTGAGCGACCCCGAGGTTCCGTGAACCGCTCCTCCGAGTCCGTCGCCGGTTACGTTTCGGTTAAGTTTACGTTTTGAGTTAGGGCGGTTTGCCGATTCCGCCCGCGTTATAAAATAAAAATTGGCTGGCGCCCACCGGCATTTGGCGACGGGCGAGGAGGGCGCACGAAGGTGGCGCGGAAATAATTCCCGGAATTAATTTCCATGCTCACAATTGGGTTAAGTTAATCAGGGTTAGGTTAGGTAGGTTTAAGACGCTGAGGGGGGGGGGGGGGGAGCGCGCGAAGCGCGCGGGGGGGGGCGAAGCCAGGGGGGCGGCGAAGCCCCCCCCCCTGGGGTTGGCGCGCGAAGCGCGCAGGGGGCGAAGCCCCCTAGTTTTTTATAAAATATTCTGACTTGGGTTTAAGAATCAATAAAAAAATCCGTACAATTAATCAATAGGAAATATGACTGCGAAGAGATTGAGCCATAGCGGAGGCCAATTCTGTATTGGTTTTCTCTAGACACCGAACAAAGTGAAAAACCCATATTTCTGGTTTCGAAGCAAGTGATTGACCCTACTACTGGATCCAGTGTAAAAAAAACCTATGCCGCAATCTTAAAAGAATATAATTATTTCATATTTTTTCATCGGCGAGGGAAAAAATAGCCCTTACGTTAAACATGAACATTTTGTTTCACTCGTTCCCTTACTAGAAGAAAAATATGTGTGTTCTTGCTGTGGTTACTTGAAACTGCAAATACAGTTAGGTGTGTCCGTAAAAATAAAAATAAACAAGATTAATAGAAAATATACATGCTAAGCTGTTAGTTCCGCAAGTAGTCACCCGTACACGTTTACACACGTGAAAAGTGACATTTTTTAGGTAAATGCCTATTGTAACCGGGATTTTTACGGCCCGGTTACCTTCGCCCTATCCGTCTGATTTTCGTCGCCGCGAGAGCCGTTGAGCGCCAGCTAATTTTTATTTTTCGCGGAATTAGCAAACCGCGCATCTCAAACGTAAACTTAATCACAAAACGGAAACGGAAAACTAAGCGGCTTCGAAAATCAAACGGACGGTTTACGGTAAACCACGGTTCGCTCAGTGTGCAAGGTGGTGGAGAGAGGGCATGGGCGGCCAATCGACAGATGAGCGGGTGAAATAAATATCGTAAATCAGTATTAAAATAAAAGGTAAAATATATTTTGCGACCGTTCACGGCGCTCAAGATATTACACGGGTGGCGCTAACGCGAGAACTTCGATAGTCTAACAAAACCTAGTCTAAATAACGCGATAACGGGATACAACAATCATCGAAATACAGTATAACGGAACGCGGCAAAAATCGAGGTAACGCGATAACGAAACGTAGCGAGTACCGAGATAACAAGATAACGGGGCGTAGCGAAAACTGCGATAACGAGATAACGGAACGCGATAACTTGAACACTAGTTACCGAAATCTTGCAAATCTCGTACGATCGGAACTACCAATAAAACTGAAAATTAACGATAACACCGAAATATCGCTAACACCGAAATCGCGGTAACACCGGAATAACGATAACACCGAAACATCGATAACACCGAAATAACGATAACACCGAAATCCAGCGATATCATGATAAATCCGAAAGTCAGAAAAATATCGATAACACCCAAAATCCAGCGATATCATGATAAATCCGAAAGTCAGAAAAATATCGATAACACCCAAAATCCAGCGATATCGTAATAAACCTAATAATCAGAGAAATATCGATAACACCCAAAATCCAACGATATCATGATAAACCTGAAAATTAGTAAAATATCGGTAGCACTAAGAAAACGTCGAAAACGGTAGCATGACGAGAACGTAACCAACCACCAACGATAACGCAGCGGTAACGTGGCCGGCAGCGCGGCCGAAGCCGCGCCGCGAGCGCGAGAGCTCTGAGATGCTCACCGGTCAAGAGTCGAGAACAGAAGAGAGTGTCGCGAGGCGAAGGCGTGCCGAGAGCCGTGCGCTCTCGGTCCTTCCCCCACTCAACCTCCGAGCGACGATCGCCGGGGAGCGGCGAACGTACTGCTCAACGCGAAAACGTAGACCGGGAACAGAAATTCTGATAAATATTCCCGAGTCGATGTTCACTCGGGAAATTCGCTAAAACTGCATCGCGGTGGCTTTCGATCAAGTCTGCTCTCCGGGCTGACTAGGAAATATAACAAACGTACCCGAAAAACGTAAAACGATACCCGAAATAATATGCGATCATGGCAATCCGTAGTGGTCGAACGATCGCGAGTTCGCCACTACGGCCTTCCAACCAAAACGAAAACGAACCCAATATATTTTCCTAATCAGCCTCACCAGGGGAGCGTCGGAATTGCACCGAACCTCTGCAGTAACTTGCCGATGCACCGTAAGGGAACCCACCGGGTGCGCTGGGTAGCCGCTATGTTGGCTCTGATCCACGGCGACCCCGGTGTCCTAACCACGAGATAGCGAAAATTATTAACTGACGAGAACTGACGAGAACTGTAAACGCAACCCGAAACCAGAAAATTACGTTAACTCAAACGGTAACGTTATTTTACAATCCGATAACGTAATGCAAGCCGCAAACTGTACTAATAATAAAAAACGAGAGCGCAAACATCTAACCGAAACGCTAATTCTCGAGACGCGTTGACCTGTAACGTAGACGTAATTCGTATAACCATCTCGCTGTTCTGCGGATGTGTCCTTGGGGCGGAAATTTCAAAGAAAACCCGTCACACTATATACTACTCAATACTGTAATAAGAGACATTGCAAATTTCAGCTTGTTCGGTCTCTTCAGTCCAAAGACACCACGGGTTACGGACGTCCGGGTAGGATCAAATCTTGTTTCCGGCAATTCTATGCGTTTTTTCAAAACGTGAGTGCCTAAAAATCAACTTTCGCGTGCTTTCGCGAATGTACAGTAGTGATGTGTGTCGCACCCCGGAATATTTCAATTTTATTACGAAGCAATGATAAAAGTTTCATTGCTTTAATCGAACGCCCGGTCGGGGTGAACGTTCGAACGCGTGCCGGAATTCGCCGATTCAGAAAACGGGCGATCGACACAAAATGCTTACGCACCGATTTTCGGTGAATGACAGAGATCCACTGCAATTCACCGACAGTCTAGAAAGAGACTCGGAGCCGAGCAGTCAGGCTAGTCTTAGACTCGGGTACCGTCAAGTTGTAAAACAGGTAGAAACTAGAAATTGAAATTAACAATCTGTAACGTAAATCAGAAATATATTTTCTTCAAATAAATTGTCTTTAAGGTTATACCGTGTTCGTGTGAGTCTAACTCTTTAATCGGCGAACGACCCCAATAAAATAAATATTTACCCTTTGACTCGTAATCTGATCCATTACCGAGTCGCCGGGCACAACACGTGCATCACCGCCGCACACCAAACTCGTGACGAGCGATAGTAATTGCGCTCGCTAATTCAAATACGAAATATCTACTGTAACGCGGCAAATTTGCGCGTTACAATGTTTTGCTGCGTCCACCCCGCTTCTCGGCTCCAAGACGATCTCGCTGGGGTGTTTTATAGGAACTCGAATATTTATTAATTATTTTTTTCGATTATTATTTATTTTATGTACGACCGGCGACTAGAGAAAGAGAATCGGGTGATTTCTCCGACCACACCTAGAGAGAGAGAGAAAGCGATAATTTCACTTTGCCATCGTCCCGCCACTTCGTTTATTTCATCGGCTCGCTGTTCTCTCCGTTCCGTCGAAGATTCTCCACCCTTGCATCAAACATCGTCGCCTGGATCCGCCGCCGTACCGCACAAGAAACGCAGAGCGCCAAATTGGCACTTTGAACATCCCGCCCGGATGGACCTTTACGGGTGCTCGGCAGCCCAGCGTACTACCGAGCCCTGGTACGCAGCGAGATCGGCCACGCTAATTTGCGTATTGGCCAAACCGAGGCGCCTGGTCCCGGCCGCCGACGTGCGAGCGATTCCCCGATTTGGGCATATCGTTATCTAAGGGTGGGGGTCATTATTCACGAGCGCGAGAGACGGCGAGGTCTCGAGGCTTTTTCCCGGAGGACGTGAAGCGGCGAGGACGTGGCGTATCAAGTGTCGAACTCGAGTCCTGATAGTCCCGTGGACGATACAGTCGGAGGGAAAACATCCGTGATCGGTGCGTCGCCTTGTTTGGTAATTTCTTCTGTCTCCTCTCTGGTCTATTTTTGTTATATTTCGGTATTTTTCGCGAGTATTATGTTGTGTAAATTAGAGTGTAGACGTGCCGGCAATTTTCGTCCCGACCGCTCAGAGAAATATTCGTCTCGATCTCGTGTAATAATCGCGCGTTGCTTGTCCCGTGTCATGAGCGAAAGTCGCCGGATTTTGAGCCTGTTTAATCTTTATTTATTAGTGAGACCGCGGACCGCGAAGTGACAATTATCGCGCGTAATACTGTACCGCCCTTGGAGCCAATTCTTCGGGAAAAGTCGTAGAATTAGTGTTCGGTGTAATTTGTTATTTTTTGTGTTAATTCGTTTATTTTTGCGTGCGTGATCCGTTGTCGTTTCCAATTTGTGTTCTTGTTGTTCGTGGGGAATTTGTACGACGGACCGTGTCGCTGGTTGTTTTTTTTTGTGAGAGTGCGATAGGGTCGTTTGCCGCGACTAGAAAACTCGAGTATTATTCGCGCGGTCGTCATGAGGCGTTTCTCCGGTATTTGCGAGTTGCGCGCGTGCGAGGTAATTTGGCGGTATTTTGTCGGAATAATAGTGGAAACATTGTGATCACGAACATGCGGTTTTACGGGACATTTTCTTTTGAATTTTTTTCTATCGCCCGTTACATTGTCCTTTGTTCCTTTAATTATTTTAGACTGAGTTGTTTCAATAAATTGATTATTTTGTGTGTCCCGTAATTAGTGTTTTGTGTGGCCATCTTACTTCTGATATCTCACAGGAGTTTACCCCCCCCCCCTTCTCTCCTTTATAGAACTGGATTAGCCTGGACTGGAAAATGTACATTTTCCACCGCTGTTTCTTCGCGGCGCGAAAGCGCCTGCCGCCCAGCTCTCCGGAGCGAAATAAAAGGGAAGTATCGGCAGGACATTTTCATAGAGTAACGATTAGAGATATTTGGGGAAAATATCGTTACACTACATGTGAAAACTGTATAGGGCTATTTTAATTTAGTGACGTGATAAATGAACTGATGAATATATCCAGCACCGGTAGCTTAGTGGTATCGTACTAAGTCTGGTGACTGGGAGGCTCGGGTACGATTCCCGCTGAGGGCAAAATTGTTTTTCTCGAGCAGCAGCGTGCCGGATATACAGTGTATGGCATGCCAAGTTTTTATAGCGAATCATCTACTGATAATCGACTGATGGTAAACTAACATATTGCTAATATGTTGCATTTGTGTTGTTATTTTTTAAGGCATTTTTTGCAAGGGATGGCTACTCTTTGAATACTTGGCGTACAATCGATGTTTTGAAGAAACATTTTTTGGTTTATTTCACATCTTTTTGAAAATCATCTTCAATACGCGCATGCGACGGCACGGCTTATTGCGGATGGCCAAATTGCACATCATGCAACTGACATTGTTCACTATTATGCTTCGCCGCTCCTCCAGTGGACAAACCATTTTTACCACTTCCATCCTCTGCGTTCTTCATTTCTACAAGATACCAAATAGTTAGTGTTCTATCACGGATGAGTAATAGAAATACGAAGACTGCTGAATGTTATCCACAACAAACATCGAGCATTCCACAGTCGACTTCCTTTGTAGCTTCCCTGAATACTGCTGTTTCTTCCTATACAGCATCTGAATTCGATATCGTGTGATTGAATAAGCCTCGCGCGGTCTAAAAATACTACAATAAATTATCCCAACGTGACAATTAGTAAATAAATAAAGCGCAAAATATAACCTCAAAAAATTGATTTTTTATCAAGAGAATAAAGTATCCTCCATATTATCATTTTTTTGTTTTGAAAAGACACCTTCACGTTAAGAAGCGAGATTATTATAGTATCATTACACTCGATAGTAAATATTGAACTATTAATCACGCACGATCTTCTCACTTTCTGTCACAAGACGGGAGCAAGCCGATTCGCTCAGACGATTCATGATCATCGCGATTTCATGACTTTGGGGCTCTTGCACCTCTGTGCGCGTCTTTCCTTCACACGAATTATTTTATTATGATATGATATATATATATTTTTTTTTTTTTTATTTTTATTTTTATTTTTTTTTTTTTTTTTTATTGTCCCCCCGCTCTTCAGGCAATTGCCTATAGCGGGTCGGCCCGATCGTTTGTACTTTTTTTTTTTTTTTTTTTCCTGTGCTCAATCATTGTTAGTCCTGTTCAAGACCGAGCCAGTCCCCCCCCCCCCCCCTTTTTGCGGCTGCAGCCGACTTCCCCCACTGTATCGCATTTGCCTCTGGACAGAGCCCAGAAGACAGAGGGAAACTGCAGAAAACCTCTGTCGATACAGTCGGTCTCAAGTTCGCTTCGCGCCGCCGGAGCTAATCGCGTTTCGCTGAGAATGTAAACACTCGGACTACAGGTATACATATGTATACCTGGAGCTACATCGCGCCCGAATATTTATTTCTCAGCGAAAACGACGGCAGCGGGACTCGAACCCTCGACCTACCGATGCTCTGGTTTAGAGGCTAGCACGCTATCCACTAGGCCAAAGCACCGGTTAATGATATATAAATCATTAACCGGATTTATATATCATAAATCGGATATGATATATAAATCTTTACGCTAGAGTCATCATTATACTACAGTACAGTGTACGACCCTGTCACTTTTTTCTGTCACACGTCGATTTTGTCAGACGACAAGAGTGAGCGCGGTCGGTAGACGATCGTCGTCGCAGCTTCTTCAGGCTGCCGATGCGGGCGCCACTTGTTAGGTTATGTGTGCGTTTTTCGTTCACACGAACGCACACGTATATGCGTATAAGTCGGACAAATCTGTCTCAATGTGTGAGTTCGGACAAAAGTGACATTTTGCGAGACATCAGCACTTCGGGAACCACTTTCATCGCAATAGGTCTCATTAAAAAGGCGAAAAAAATATAAAATATTGGCGCTGACATATTTAACGTGCGCGATGTATTGCCTGAGATAATTAGAGTTACAGATGTAGTGACTGGGTCACTACAGATGTAGTGAGAGTGTGCTGGTACACGCCATGCACGTATATGGATCGGACAAATTCGCATCGATGTGTGTGTGTGCGGACGAAAAGTTTTTGACAGAATCGAAATCGTAAGTGGCCAGATATTAACGTTGCGGGCACCGATTTTATTGAAAGAAGGCTTATTGGAAAGAAACAAAATAATAAAAAAATTAAACCTGACACATTTGGCGTCCGCGACGTGTGGACTGAGATAATTCCAGTTACAGTTTCGTAGCAAACGTAAAAGAACGAACGTGCTGTAATATAAGAGTAGGGTAGAAGTACCGGTTTTGGCCACCTTTGGTCCAGTTGTGGCCACCGAGTTCGAAAGGGCAGAATTATTTGTATTGTTAAAACGAAACAAAATTTTATCGATAATCTTGTTAACTTGTGTGAATACTTTCAATGCATCAACATGAAAATACAGGAAATCAACAATTTGAAATAAATTATAATGAAAATGGCCACAACTGGTACAGTGGCCACAACCGGTGCTTCTACCCTAGCGCTAGCGTTTCGTCATGAGAGTCTCGTGAGGCGGCATTATAGATTTCTTTTAATACTTGGCGTCGAGACGCTACCGCATCTCTTGATACTGCCGTTTATAGCCTGTCTCTTGATAAGCCGCGTCGTGTTGTCCGAGTAAACGTTGGAGCTCCGGGGATCAGCATGTAGCCGGCTACATTCGACGTATGTTTTACTGCGGTTTCCCTGCGCTCTTGGCGATTGCGAGTGTTTCTAAGTCATCAAAGTCGGTCCGCAGCCGCAATCGGGCTAGTGACTCCGTCGACTACAGGACCTCTTACGGTCCCCAGGCACAGAGGTTGTTTTCGAAGAAGAACCCCCTTTCCACAACCCATATTTACCCATATTTAGTCTAAATGCGTTGTCCGTGATCACTTGCTTAGGCAAAAATAGGTTATGACGGATAATCTATTATCGTATAACCTAAAAACAGTCTTGATATCACTGAGGGTCATATCTATGAAATATAAATTTTATTTGTAAGCTAGCGTAGCTTGTGACAATGTAAACAATAAACTTTGGAGATTAGCACAGATTATCACGGAGCAAAAAGTTCTTTGAAAGCTAGCGTAGTTACAAAGAAATACGTAACCTCCACAGTCAGCAAGTTTAGGTTCTGTACCAAGTAAAGGTTTTTAGTGGTGAAGATTGCCACTGTAAGCAAGTAAAGGTTGTAATAACCTTTACTTGCCTAGAGAAACTGCAGCATTTATCTCATACAACGACTTCCCTTCCTCAACCGCTGTTTTATTAGATGTGCAAACTTTTTTTACACTCAAGCAGTTGTGGCACCTAGTTGAAAATATCGAAGCCAAGCCCTGTCTCTTCTCAGACACAACGAAGTTGAAAGAAAGAAACGTATCACACAAATCGCATTTCATCCCTTCCGAAATCGCGGCTATGTTTACCAATCGGTAGGCATTTTGGACCTGCAAATTCGTTCTCAGTTTCCACTTTCGTATTCTTTATTTTCTCTCTCTAGCCTTTTCTAAATGTTCGAAGGTTCTTTTTCGGCAATTTATTTTTTTAGTAGAGGAAAATTTTCCACCGATGCGAGGTCGGGCTATCGTGCAATTTCAAATCTACGCTCTGACTGACAGATCGTGCCAATAGCGGCACCTGTGCGGAGTAGCCAAGTCGTTGCCGTGATTTCGCGAGCCCGGAACATTTTAATAAAAAAACATTACTTACATTTTGCGACGTTAATAATTCGTAAATAGTTTCATAAATCAAGTATTCAACAGTAGGCATAACCTGAAAAATTATTCAAGGGACGCACTATAGCGAAGCTCCTTGTGATTAATTTTACATGAAATTTCATTATTTGATAGAAAAAATAACCAGTCTTTTTATGCCGACGCAAAGGTTCACAATGGAATATATGTATAGCTTCATACACAAATATAAATGATTTCATAACAAAATAATAGCCATTGCCTTCACTTCGGCCATTCATCATCGAACTACCTTAATAGTACCTTAGTACAATACTCCACGAGGGTGAAACAACTTTTGCTAACGAGTGTGAGTAATCCTCAAGGTGAAGGCGAGTGCTGCAATCACACCAGTTAAAAAAAGTGTTTCACAGAAGGGATGTACGAAATTTTATAATACAAAGTGCAGAAACGGCCATTTTATGAACGCGAAGCGAGCGTAAAAACGGCCATTTCCGCCCACAGTGATATAAAATACATTAGTTCAGCCTCCGCACGACGATGTTTGAACACGAAGCTACCACTTCTTTTATTTACCCGAAGACGGCCCTGTTTCGGTTTAATATAATCACAATAGACTCACCAGAATAAATGATAGTGAGTTTCCGACCTTGTTCGGCAAACTTTAAAAAAATCTCAATCTCCTCGGATTTCTTCAATTTCAACCAGTCCATCTTCATATTGTTGAGAAGTCCGACCATCTGCGATGAGCCTTTTTATTTTATTTCCGTACAAGGGCTCCCCTATTGCTTACCCCAGTTGTAATTTTTAAAAGAAAGACGTTTTCACCTTATCACGATTGATGATGCAATTAAAAGCCTTAATGAGAGCGCAAGTTTGGACCCCTACCGGCGTAGCAATTTCTATCATCAAATCCACATCACCCCAGATCTCGACCAGCTTTATAATCTGCGATTAGAACTCGGTTTTTTGATTATCAATATAAACTGTACTCATGTTACGTACAGTACTCTCAGAGAGATGGTGTTTGTCCTCGTAACTATAAAAAGACAGCTATACATTTTCAGTAATTGTTGTCATAATTATGAAATGATTATGTGATGATATTTTTTCCCACTATTGTCCCTCGCTTTTCAGGCATTTTTGCCTATAGCGGGTCGGCCCGATCGTTTGTATTTTTTCCTCTGCTTATTGATTGTTAACCCTTTGAAGACCGAGCCCCTATTTTTGCAGCTGCAGCCGACTTCCCCTACTGTATCGCATTTGCCTCTGGACAGAGAGAAACTACAGAAAACCTCTGTCGATACAGTCGGTCTTATATAGGTCTCAATTTCGCTTCGCGACACCGGAGCTAATCGCGTTTCGCAAAGAATGTAAACACTCGGACTACAGGTGTACACATGCATACCTGGAGCTACATCGCACCTGAATATATATTTTCTGCGAAAACGACGGCAGTGGGACTCGAACCCTCGACCTACCGATGCTGTGGTTTAGAGGCTAGCATGCTATCAACTAGGCCAAAGCACCGGTTTATGTGATGATCATATTACTGCAACTATTAAAAAATAGTCGCATAAACTAAGAAATGATAGCTGTCACTTTATAACTACAAATCCTTGATTTCACCCGACTTTTCTTGTACTTTTGTATTCTTGTACCTGAACAATAATAACAATAATAACTGTTAGATAACAGATCACTTGCAGTAGCCTTTGTTTCTTGGGCTCCTGATACGGCCACAGACCGAGAAACTTCAAAAGATTCGCATTGATGCGGTAAAACCGATTGTCAAATAAAGTGTCCATACCTGTTCAACGGTTATGAAGTTACTGATCGATGCAGGCAATTTACTCCATGAAACTCCAGTACCTCAGATCAATTAAGAATTCTGTTTGTACACAAAGCAAAAGTTTTAACAGCTGCGAAGGAGGATTATCGTATTAGCGATGGCCATTTTGATGTATACCTTTGATGTCTCGTATATCCAATTACATAGGGGGTATTTCACCCCCTATGCAATTGACAGATTTTGACCTAGGGTCCAGTGTTTTGTCACTAAACACGAATATCGTTTCTTCGTATCATATCGGAAGACTTCCACGCAGCTACAGACTCCAAATAATTTTTTAATAAGTACGTACGAGAAGGTATTATGGTCGATTATGATACTAGGGGTGGCACTTTTGATGTATACCTTTGATGTCTGGTATATCCAATTACATACATAGGGAGGGGGGGGGGGGTAAAATATACATACATAGGGGGTGAAATACCCCCTATGGGGGTATACCGGACATCAAAGGTAGACATCAAAAGTACCACCGCTAATACCATAATCGACCATAATACCATCTCGTTCGCAGTTATTAAAACATTATTTGGAGTCTATAACTGCGTGGAAGTCTTCCGATATGATACGAAAAAAAACGATATCCGTGTTTAGTGACAAAACACGGGACCCTCGGTCAAAACCTGTCATTTACATTGGGGGTGAAATACCCTCTATGTAATTGGATATACCAGACATCAAAGGTATACATCAAAAGGGCCATCGCTAATACCTTAATCCTCCTTCGCAGCAATTAAAGTTTTTGCTTTGTGTACAGACAGAATTCTTAATTGATCTAAGATACTGGATTTTCATGGAGTAAATAGTCTGCATCGATCAGTAACCTCATAACCGTTGAATTGGTATGGACACTTTATTTGACAATCGGTTTTACCGCATCAATGCGAATCTCTTGACAGGTTTTGACCGAGGGTCCCGATTTTTGTCACTAAACATGAATATCGTTTCTTCGTATCATATCGGAAGACTTGCACGCAGTTATGGACTCCAAATAATTTTTTGTTTTTATTGAGCCGTAATCGAAGAATTTCTAAAAAAATATTTTCCGTATCTTTAATTGTGCATGTCTTCAGTGTCAATACAGAAAAACAAAATTGGGCCAGAGCTTTTAACCGGAAAGAATAGCCTTTCTCAATAAAATCCGTTTCGTAAAAACATCTACAATTGGTAGTTGCACGCGTCGGCAGACTAACACACGTTTAAAATATGAGGAAATATTGTTGGGCTAACTAACTTTTGTTTGTGAGAAAGCCCATAATGAAAATTGCAACTTTCGAGAAAATCATTTCTGCTTTATTTTCATGAAAAAAATTTCCAAGATTTTCGAGTCAGCATACGCATAATCACCCTAAACAACGAGAAAAGTGGTCTAGCAATTTCTTTCTTCGATCTTAATTTTCTCTCAAACATACGAACCAACGTTAGTATGTAAGAGAGTGTGTCTATGTGTGCGCACGTGCGTTTGCGCGCGAGTGCGTGAGTGTCTTCCCTGTATAGAAAATTCAATATTCCATTACTCCAGAACGGTACGAGGGTTCAGGCACAAATTATGCGTGTAAGAGAAGTACTATAACATCTGTTTAATTACTTCGATTTTTGATAAAATATATCCACGTACATGGATTTTATAGAATTTTCAATTTTTCCAAAAAGGCCATACGGTCGCTCTAAATTTCGTAAAAATCGCGGGCAATACAGTGGTTCTACAGAACCCAACTCTATACATCACCACCTCTGCAGAACAGCAATTCAATACAAGGTGTGATTCAACACAACCACAACTGCAACCACAACCACAAAACATGCCCAAATCCAACACATCTCCTTTTCAACAAATACCTATTGAAACGTTTCGCGTTTTTCTGCGTTCGAGGGAGCGGGCCTCTGCGTCCCGCTCGAGACCGCGTTCGTCGTATGTGGGATGATTGCGCCGGGGATCGGTTGTATTGGACCCGGAGAACAGAAGAATCGGAGGTGACCTCAGTTTATCCTCGAGGATCAGCAAAGAAGCGGATTAGCGCTGTGCCTGTGACCGCGTAGGATATCGTTTCCTCATCGATCATAATGATTTTTGGAAAGAGAATTGTGATAGAATCACGGGATTGGCGGGCAACGACGTGATTCGAGTAACGCGGTATTTACAAAAAATAAATTCAAAAAAATGAATTGGTTTTTATTTAAATATTTTCTCTTTTTTTTGTTATGCTGATCTAATTTATGTGTCTAAATGTGAATTTGTTCGGCTTGACTTACCGTAAGGAATGGTACAAAAAATTACTCTACATTTACTGTCATGCAGGAAGCTGACGTTCCCGCGTGGAGCTTATTGCACTGCTCAAGGACAAAGGGAAAAAATTATCTGTATTTTTATGAATGTTTCCTCAGTAGCAACCCGGGTATGCTATAATCACCATCGGATCATAATGATTGACTAATCTGTGCAATTGATTTCGAAAGGATTCAACTGAACGCATCAATGTCTCTGTCTGCATTGAACGGCAAATATCAAGAACTCCGGTTTCGCGTAGGATATAGTATTCTCGAGTGTACCTGTGAGTGGTCAGTACATCGGGGTGTGAGCGCGTGCGGATGATGACGACCCGCGCCTCGAGCGTGACTCGGCAGCGCTCGCGATGTGTATACTTTATCTATATGTCATACGGCGCGGTACCATCAAGACAATCCCGGTCTACCGTGTGTACTATCTGTATACGCGTTTCCTCGCCTAATTACGTGAATCTCGACACACGAAATTACTGACAGTAGAGACTACACGTAAATAGTATACTTTCGAGGATTGACCGAGAAATTAACGACAACCGATTTGGAATTCTGCTGATTACTTGGGGATATAAGTCCCGAATATTTCCTTGTTTTGCGTTTAGTTCGCTTTCATGCGTTCACTCGAAAAATAAAAAATCACATTCTTTTATGATGGGTGGATGCGTGAGTTGTGTTGGGTGGAGGATGTTTTCTGCGTATGCAGGGTCGACGCAGTGTCGAGGCTTACAGCAAGAAAAAATCCTTTTTTAGCGGTTACGTGGACGAATACGGGTCGATGCAGTATGGAGGCGTGTACATTCATGCAACGAACTTGAGTCTGTCTCTCCTTCTCTCTCTCTCTCCCTCCCTCTCCGGTGTCGCCTGTATGGTGAGGGCCATCGCAATGACGACGCTCAGCCGTAATGCGTGCGGCGGGGTTGTCGAGTGGGTCGGTGCAGTGACGAGGCACACGGCAAAGAGATGGGTGAGGAAGGTTGTCGCAGTGACAAGGCTCCTTGAAACAAAGGGTTATATTACCAGGGATGCGTCGTTCGCGCTAAATCGGGACGATGCTGTGTCGTGGCGATTTGAGGCAAACAATGTTCCTTTCGTACGTACTAACTTATGTACGTATAACACGGGAGATTTGGGTCGACACTGTGTCGAGGCAAAGAGCTCCAGTGGTAGCCTATTAACTTATTTATCTTACTCTACGCACAGTAGGTTTGAGTCGATGCCGTGTCGAGACAAAGCGCTACGGTGATTGCTTATTTCTACAAGAGGTTTGGTTCTTAACGATATGATTTCTCGATAGCTAATCTAGACACGAGACAGCGAATGGCCGTTTTATATACCTCACGCTGACGACGGTTAGTGGTGCTCGCGGCGCTCGCGGGGCAGAGAGCGAGGTGTGACGAGCGCACGATCGGCACGTATCTGCCCAATATGACGCGTTAACAGAAGTCGAAAACAGAGCGAATTTCAAATGTTGACGCACCAACCAATGTCTAAGACACAACCTTTAAATTAGCTGTAACTATGGATTGTTTCGATGATGTATTATTATTTGCATGTACATTTATGATATACTCAATGTTAGATGACTAAGTTCGCTTCCTCTCTCGAGTTTTCCCAGGTTTCCAGCAGAGCTTGAACAAATGCCGGGAACAATAAATAAGTCAAGAGGCCCAGGGTGAAAAGGACACATTCCTCGAACACACGGTAAAAACTGTAAATGTAAATGCGAATGTCTGCTGGACTACGTGACATTTTAAGAAGGATTAAAAAGGAAATTTCAAAGGTTGGCAGGCTTCGCCAACGGGGCCTTTCCTGACATGACGACCGGGCCTGACCACCCCGAGATACGCGTACCACCCTACACCCTTAGTAGTTCCAACTTTCCGCCCTTCTAGCGCCAATCAACGAAATTTCTGAAGTAAACGAAACGAAAATTCTCTTTAGTCGCAGCGTCGAGCAGACACTCTCATCGCAACTCGCAAACTAGCAACATCGGAAAAGGAACAGCTCTTTCGCCACGACTCCGTAATTGTCTAAGTTTTGAGTATTTGTGTTACGCTAATGAAATGTGTATCAACTAAACTCTCGTGTAATATTTTATTTTTAAGGTGTTTGATAAATCAAAGTGTTTGTGTCTCTCGAAAATTTTGGTGTTATCATTTAACCAGTCGAGCTTCAGAGGTTCGAAAACTCCGACAAACTCCCGGGTCGCAGGTCGCGAATTTCTATTCGCTAAGCAGAACAGCGGACCGTCCAATCAGAAAAAGGAAGGCGAACCGGCAGTCGGAGAACAGCCGAGCTCGTAATAGTGACCCTGTGGACGCGTGGCGTGGTAGTCGGAACAAAGATATGGCAAAGGAAATCAGAATACAGAAACATACAACGATCTGCATTGTACGACCGTTGGACGGTCTTCGTTTTGAATCATCTTGTCATGTGTTAGACCAGTGCTTGCGCGTATATAACGCCTAGATGTCTTTGGCCCGCTAAATAGGGTGGAGAGAAATACATGAAGCAAAATTTACCGATGTCTTTATTACTAGCGATGAACACGATGATTCTCGAAAAATAAAAATAACAATAAAAATACTAGAACACCCGTAACTACTATTTTTAACAAGCTTTTCCTCGATATTATTAGACCGTAATACAACGAATTCATAACGTATTGTGACAACAAGCAACCGACCGATTTTTTCCGAAAAATTCGAATTATCTGAAAATATCGATTACGACTATTCTATAAACAACAAACAAACGAGATAATTTTTATCGAAAAATTCAAACTATTTCGGAATCAGCGATTGCGAGCTTTTTTATTACAAGTAACAAAGAACGAGATAAATTTTATTATCTTTTTCGAAAAATTCGGATCATTTCGCAACACCGATTGCGACCATTTTTTTTAAATCAAATAACAAGAAATTAACACAGATTTCTTCTCAGCCGAAAAAGTAAGAACACCAACTACTACAATTTTTAACAAAAACTTACTTGGTTTCTCTTGTATAATTAGACAGTAATACAACTGCGAACAACGATTAGGCAAAATATAGATTTAATAAATTCGAGAAAATTTAAAAACACCGATTGATAATATTACTTTTTTACGAAAATTATTTTTCGTATATTATTAGATAATAATACAACTACGAACAATCAATAGGCGAAACACATTTGTTTTTATAACTTCAAGAAATTCAATAACACCGATTACTACAATTTTTTTTAATGAAAAAGACTTGCTGTCCCGATATTATGAAATAACGACACGTCTACGAAAAACAAAGCTCAAATAACAAGATTCCTGTTGGGGGGCTTCGCCCCCCAAGCCCCCCGGAAAATGACCCTGCGGAAAAAATGTCCTTCGGGACATTTTTCACTGGTGTCATTTTAAGGTACTCACTTCGATGTCGCACTTCGCGCTCCGTATGGTTTGAACGTCGCGCTTCGCGCTCCGTATGGTTTGAACGTCGCGCTTCGCGCTCCGTATGGTTTGGACGACGTGCTTCGCGCTCTGTATGGTTTGAACATCGCGCTTCGCACTCCGAACGGTTTAAATATGATTTAAAAAATAATCCTAACAAAATACCGATGCCATATAATCATTTAGAAGTACGCAGCAACTTTCAGAAAAATTGTTTTATTGATTGCGAAGATTGAGACATATACATATATTTCGACCTGAAAAACTGTATTGTGATAGGTTAACACTATTTAAATATAATCTAAAAAAGTCGCAAAGTAGAACTTTGCACATTGGTTCCTCATTAATTTCCCTTTTCCACAAAGCCACCTCTATGAAGAAGCTTATTTATTAACTTTGGCTTCCTGATAGAGGAAGCTATATGAAAAAGAGAAATTAATAAGGAAGCAATGTGCAAAGTTCTACTTTGCAATTTTTTTTTTATTCGAACAAAAGAAAACTACGTTACAAACACCGTTATATCTAATTTCGATTATCTCCAAATTTTGATCTTACTTTCCTAACTTTTGTGGAAGTAATAGCGATAATCTATATTTTTTAAATTCAAAATGTCGTAAAATCCCAACGACTTTACCAATCATTTCAGTTCCTTTGTTTGTTTCAAGTAGAACATTTCAGGTCATTTATTTATATTCAACGAGATTTAGGGCAAAATGCATTTTTTTCATAAAATTCAAAATTAAATCAAATCCGAACCGCTTTAACGATTTCGTCGAAATGCAATAGCGAACTCCATTGAAAGTGTCTTTAGTTATGAAGAACTATTTAGCTGAATCGTTGATTTTTTACGAAAGTTAGAGAGTATACGACATTTTTTCGGAAAATTAAATATTCTATATATTCTGTATTCATGTATACATTTTTTTTTAAATCACAGCACTTGAAGAGCAGTTACCACTCTACTTGCATGCCAAATTTGACGTACGCACTCAAATTTCGCGCACGCAAGTACGCACGCACGCACACATACGGCCATTTTTCTAAACCATTTTTCTGTGCGTTTTAGGTGATTCTGAACATACTGACATGAAAATATCGAAAAAAAAAATTCACGAAAACAAAGCTTCCTCAATGAGGAAGCAAAAATAATCTAAAAAAGTGTCTTTGCGTTAAAGTAATTTAGGAGTGCGCAGCAAGTATCAGAAAAATTGTACTGACGTCTTTAAAGATTGAGAACGTTACATACATTTCGGTCTGAAAATCTATATCGTGGCAGTTTAAAACTGTTTTTAAAAAATACCTCTGCGGCAAAGTAAATCAGGAGTACGCAGCAAGTTTCAGAAAACTTGTTCCATTGACTGCGCAGAATGTGACCAATACATACATCGCAACCTGAAAAATTGTATCGTGGTATGTTAACATTATTTTAAAAAGTACCTCTGTGTGAAAGTAATTTAGGAGTATGCAGCAAGTATCAAAAAACTTGTTCTGACAGCTGCAAACATTGAGACCGGTACATACATTGCAACCTGAAAAACTATATCGTGGTACTTTAAAACTATTTAAAAAATACCTCTTCGTTAAAGCAATTTAGGCGAACGCAGCAAGTTTCAGAATAATTGTTCTATCGACTGCGAAGATTGTGACAAGTACATACATTTCAACCTGAAAAATTGTATCGTGGTATGTTAACACTATTTTAAAAAGTACCTCTGCATTCAATTAATTTATTAGTACGCAGCAAGTATAAGAAAAATGGTTCTGACGACTGCGAAGATTGATACCTGTACCTACATTTCAACCTGAAAAACTATATCGTGGTAGGTTAGAACTATTTGATAAAAATACCTCTTCCTTAAAGTAAATTAGGAGTACGCAGCAAGTTTCAGAAAATTTGTTCTTGCGACTGCGAAGATTGAGACCTGTACATACATTTTGACCTGAAATACTGTATCGTGGTAGGTTAACACTATTAAAAAATGATCTGAAAAATAATCTAAAAAAAGTGTTTCAGAATTATGGTAATTCAGAATTATGTAGCAATTTTCAACCAAATTCATCTGTTGACTGTGAAGAATGTGAGCCGGACACAATTTTAGACTCCAAAATGCCAATTTTCTTGAAATAAACACCTCTATAAAAACAGAGAATAATTTCCATACTTCATGGGCATACTTCACAATGCTAGATTAAGAAATATTCCAAATTTCAACTTGTTCGGTCCATTCAGTCAAGATCCCTGAGTGATACGAACGTCCGAATAACACAAAATCTAGTCTACGCAGCCAATCATATTTAGTAATGAAATTTCTATATTCTGTTACACCAAGATTATGTATTTTACTATGTTTAAGAAATCTGCTGTAAAAAAAGTAAATAAATTGAAATTATATTAACATTTTTCTATCAAAACTTAATTTAGTCGGTGGAGCGCGAATTCAATAGGCACTTTCTGCGTTTCTTCAAAACGTGAGTACCTAAAAATCTCAATAAAATTCAGAAAATTCAAAACACAACGATAAATTTTAACAAAATTTTATCGTTTTATAGATATTATTAGGAAATAATAATTCGTTAGACAACTAATAACGCAAATACTTTTCTACAAATATCAGGACATCGTTGGAAAATTGTGGTTTCACATGTTACCTCACAACAATAATTTACAAACAACAAACAAAAATAAATCTACTCACACATGATCAATCCTCACGATCGATGCCACAACGACTCACGAGATCGGTACCGAAATGTCACACGCGATCGGTACCGCAGCGACTCACGCAAACGGTATCGCAACGACTCACGTGATCGGTACCGAAACGCCTCAAACGATCGGTACCGCAACGACTCATGTACTCGATATCGCAACGACTCACAAGACCGATACCATAACAACTCGCGCAGAAGACATTACGACGACCCGCATAGCAAATATCGCAACGACTCACGAGATCGATACCGTGACGACTCGCGAAAGAGTAATCGCGAAGACTCTCAAGATCGATATCGGAACTACTCACCAGATCGGAACCGAAATGGCTCACGTGACCGGTACCGCAATGACTCACGCAAACGGTATCGCAACGACTCAAGTGATTGGTACCGAAATGCCTCATGCGATCGGTACCGCAACGACTCACGCATTCGATATCGTAATGATTCACGAGATCGACATCACAGAGATCTACGTGATGGATATCAAGACAACTCCCGGAGCAGGTATAATGACAACAGGTGCCGTGGAAATTCAAGAAACGGATACCGCAATGATTCTCCAAATCGATACAGCGATAACGCATCCAACCGATACCGCGAAGACCCGCGTTACAGACATGGTGACGACTCGCGCAACAGATACCGCGACGACTCGCGCGACAGATGCTACGAACCACGAAATAGACCCTTACGCGAAATATATCGTGATGGCGCAAGAGACAAGGAAAGACCCGAAGAGTCCTTGATTATCGTCAGGAAAGCCACAATCGCACTTGGTCTCATGAAAAGACACAAACCTCGAACAGTAGTGATACACTCTCCGGACCTACAAAACAACAACGCTAATTTCCTCGTGGACACCGAATCAGAAATAAACCTCATAAAAAAGAAAACAGTCCCAGACGACGTACAAATAGAAAAATGCATCATCTACGAACTTTCCGGTATCACGGCACGGACAGTACCATCTCTACAATCGGTATGGTTGTAATAGGTATTAAAAACCTGTCCGTCGAATTCCAAGTAGTCAACAATGATTTTCCGATCGAACAGGAAGCCGTTTTGGGAGATGCCTTCTTTAAATTAGCCCCGGCTGAAGTTTTGTGCACAAAATTGTGCATTTCTTTTGGCAACTACTACATCGCTTTTGAAACACAGGAAAAAATCACAATTGCGGCACGGATGAAATGCGTAATCCACGTTCCCGTAAATAGCACGCTCTCAGTGGGATATATCCCACGACTGAACGTCAGCGAACGCCTGTACATCGGCGATGCAATCCTTAAAAACAACAACGGCATTGCATACCTGGCCACACCATCATAATTAAATGCAATAAAGACGAAGTTCGCAGGCAAGTCAAAAAGTTCTTGCCACAACCTGAAACTGACTGAAGGAAAGAAGAAACCCCAGAACAAGCAGCAAAACAAACAACAAACAAAGGAACATCAAAACAATCCAAAGAGAGTATACAAACAAAAAACAATCCATCTATAGACGACGACAACTACGAATCATCAACAACGGAAGAGGAAGAACTCACAACAACAATTAGGTATAAGCTCGATGAAGAAGGAAGCCCAACGAGGCGCGACGAAACTACTAGCCCAACGAGGCACGAATCTACTAGCTCAACGAGGCACAAATCTACTACTAGCATAACGAGGCACAAATCATCAACTAGCCCTACGAGGCACAAATTTTCCACTAGCCCAACGAGGCACAAATCTTCCACTAGCCCAACGAGGCACAAATCTTCTACTAGCCCAACGAGGCACAACCAATCGACTGCAAAACAAAACGACGACATTCAAGCTCACGAAGATGGAAAAGAATCAGGAAACGAGACAGCGACCGAGAAGGGAGGATCCACCAGACTCGGAAGCACACCATCATCAGCTTGATATGCACTAATCTTAATGACATAACAAGCTAAATCTAAAAAAACTAGCACAATAATAAATTTGATTTAAGCCTTATACTTATTAGATGTAGCAATGTAAGGAACTATTAAACTTAGCAATGTAAGGACCTATTACACTTAGCAATGTAAGGACCTATTAAACTTAGCAATGTAAGGACCTATTAAACTTAGCAATGTAAGGACAGGCGAACCGTAGTAATAAGATTATAGTCGACCATTATTACTATTTTATTATATACCCCACATGTAATCATAATATTAAGCACATTATTCCCATCTTTATTATGTATAATCTCTAGCATAGTACGTATTATAACCACACATATAACCATAGTTTTCAAAAACGTAATTTAATAAGTTCTCAAACATTTTGTTACCTTTGTTTTCTTCTCTTACTGCATTGGTGCATAACTTCTTTTGTTTTTTTTATTCCTTCTTTTTCTTTTGCAAAAACATGAGCAAAAAAAAAATAATTATTAGCATGAGAATACACGCTTATTGTTAAATTGAATAGCATTCGCAACAGTTTTTATAACCTGGTATAGATCAACAATTCCGTAGTACATCCAAACCTACCATATCCAAATAACATGTCATTACCCACTAACTTCCCCTGAAACTAACCAATTTAGACTGTTCCAGAATCTACAACAACCCCGAAAATATGACAAAATTGTTAAACGAGCCAAAACAAAAGCGAAATAGAGGATTTACAGGATACAAGGATGACTATCAGTACAATATAGAAAATGAGGCTCAAGAAACTCATGCGGGCCAACCACAAAATCGGAAACGATGTTTACAACAGCCAGTCATGGATAGAACCGCATCATTCATTGCATACGTTAAAAAACAACCCCAACCCAACCCAATCCACATAACAAACCGCACCCACTAACACGAATAATGCGCAATTTAGTTAGTTTCAGAAAAGAAAACAATCAATACCTCAAAGGAAAACAGGACAAATCTTGGAACCCTTTAACGGCATCAACCCAACCAAAATAGACGACATCCCAATTTGGAAACGAACACATTAACAAGAAAGGATCAACGACTTGTCAACACACCACATTACAGCTTCCGCAACCCCATATATACAAACCAAGAAATACCGACGAACTGAACCCAACATAAAGCCCCAAAAGTCCATCAAAACATTAAACACACGCCAATATCTAAAAACACCCAATTTCATTTTATTTAAATCTTTTTCCATTGTATAAAATCTAACCCCATTTTCTTGTGTAGACTCACACTCAAAAACAAAAAGAATGTACACAAAAAATTTTAAACAACAGGAAAGGAACACTCAGAAACAAAAGAGAGTAATTAAAACATAAAAAGTAGAGCCAATACAAAATGTAACCAACAAAGCTCACAACTTTTGCATTATATAGAATCATTGAAATACCCCTACGATGCAGAGCATCGTTCTGAAAGAGGGGGTGTGTAACGGTCGCATTGCGCTATCGCTTCCCCGAACCGTGAGACCGCTTACCTCAGCAGTCCCACAGTATGGACCGAGCGCCGCGCACCCACCGGGCGCGCGACGGCCGCCCTTATCAGCGCGCCTTAATACATCACCGGGACCAAGGACCCCGGAAGCGTAGGAGAACTTCTTAGTTCTTCCTCGACCACCCACTCGTCAACTTCGTAAATCAAACCAATTGCTCTCTTCAATAAAGACATGCTTTTGTTCACTTACATATCTATATTCTTTCGGCATCATCCAACACCTGACCCGTTACATGCAGAAAAAACGGCTCTCCTACTAACTCAATTATCGCAAGAAATATTCGCCGAGATACCGGCGATCTGTAAAAATGAGGCACCGTTAACTTTGGAATACGTGGTACTAAAGGACAAGCTGGAGAAACATTATAATCCGACGCCAAACAAACAGCTACAGAGATACACGTTTCGCGACCGTAAACAAGATACGAGCGAATCGTTCCAAGAATTCATAACAGCTCTGCGAAAGTTAGCTGAAATGCCAATTCGGGGCGACGGAAATGAATAGCCAGCTCAAGGAACAGTTCATAGCGGGTGTTTATAATCCACGAGTAAAATACGAACTAATGAAGACAGCAAGCGACACGTCACTCGAGGAAGTGGTTAAGCAATCGAAAATTGTGGAATTAGCAGACTCAAAAGCTACGGGGCTCGGGACGAAGAGTCACGAGAAGGCCACGCCGAACCGACGCGCCGTGGACGCGACAACAGACACAGCCGAGGTACACGCTATACAGTCGAGGCGTTACGAATCACCGAATCCTGGAAAAAAGGGGAATACGAATTTTCGAGTATCTCCGAGAGGACGTGGAACATAAGAGCGGAACGCGGAGCGCCCACCTATCAGTGGCCGAAACGAGCACCAAGAGCGTAAACAAATTTGCTACTGCTGTGGGAGCGAAACCACATCAGACCTGAGTGCACGTTACGCAATAAGTACTGCAGCGAATGTGGAACGAAGGGACACATCTACAAGACGTGCCGGCGCAGAAATGCAGGGGGGAACCGAGGGGCATCACGAAGCCAAAACCACATTGAAGTGGAAGAGACATCGGAGGAGAACGAAGACGGCGACGGAACATCCGACGGTGGCCGGTTCGATGGTGATTTCTACTCTCAGTACGGGCCACCGACGCAGTCCACAGCGAGCTAAGTAAAAAAATTGCGCCACATTTTGAGACAATCATCGTGAATAAAATACCGTTAGAAATGGAGGTAGATTCCGGCGCGGACGTTTCAGCCATTTCAAAAGAATGTTACGAAAAATTGTTCTCTAAAACGCCGATAGAATCATCAAAGATTTCACTACGCGCGTACGAGAAACAAAAATTGCCGATCGTGGGATATATCCCAGTTCAAGCCGAGATCGACGAAACAAAAATAACAGAGTAATTATATGTTATTGAAGAGGGAGGCAAAGCGATAATGGGTCGGATCTGGTTGCATGAATTCGGGATGTGGCCATTATCACTCAGGGAGAAAATAAACAAATCGAAAGGACAGGTAAATAACACATCGAGCAAGGTGCTCACCACGCGCGAGCAAATCGGAATCAGAAACCAAAATTTTCGGAAGGAATTCCCGGGGGCTTTTGAATCGGGGATCGGGAAGTTCACAAAAGGTGAATTGAAACTTAGTTTGATCGAAGGCGCACGTCCCAAATTCATGCAACCGAGGAAAATACCGTGGGCACTCCGGGATAAGGTCGAAAAAGAACTATCGCGATTGAAAAATCTTGACATTATTTCACCGGTCGAGTTCTCGGATTGGGGAACACCGGTCGTGCCGGTGTTAAAGAATGACAGTAGTAAGGAACAGGTATAGGGAGACGACAGTTCCCCCTCCCTTCCCCCTTGTCGCTTGGAGGGGGGAAAGAGTGGGGGCAAATTCCCCCGGTGACTGGTCTAAAAAAAACCCCTCTCCACCCCCACTCCTTCGGGAAAATTTTCCCTGTAATGTTTGAGAGGAGTGGGTGCTAATTTGCATAACTCCCCGAGATCTGATTGGTCGGAAAAAACCCCCTCTCCTCTCCCACTCCTTCGGAAAAATTTTCCCTGTAATGTTTGAGCGGTGGTGGGACTGATTAGCATAATTCCATGTTTCAGATTTTTGTAGTAGCGTCGTACAATATTATCATTTTTCAGCTTATCTGCCGAAAATAGACGTAGAAACATGGCCAGGCTATAGCCCCGAGACATATAATCAAGAAACAAAACACAGTACTCTCCACACACTCGAGACTTGATTAATTGTAGAGTTCTTGTATTCCACTCGTAGGTAGCGGTGTTTCGACGTATACGGTTACGGAGTTTGTTAACGAGAGGGGGTAGCCCGTAGCTGTCGAAGAAGATACCTCGGCTATCGTTGTCAACGTACACGGCAACCCAGTGCGTCCTCGGTTTAGTATGATAATCGGTATTGGCGACGATTGCAGTGGGTCTAGACCAGCGACTCGGGATACGATCGGCGGGAAACACTCCTTTCGTCTGTGCTGGAATGTGTTGTAGTGCTTTCATCACCTCCAGACTGTTCATTATATACGATCTCGGGTCCCTGGTGGGGACGGCGTCGACGTTGATGCTGGTGATGATGATGATGATGATGGTGTCCACCACCACCACGTGTGGCGGTCGGTGTTGCCTGTCGTTTCGGCGGCGGTGATGGTGGTGGTGGGGCTGAGCGTAGAGTCGTCGCGCGGAAAAGGGCGACTATTTCGTCGTCCGCGGGAACCGAGGCGTCACAAGTCCTTGGCGTGACACTGTTGACACCCTTCGTTGCTACCTGAGATATATACCCCTGACCAGCAGCGGCAATATCCGACTCGGTGGGCATCGTGATGCGGACGGCTTTTTTATCTGTGTCATCTGGTCGGCTCTTCCGGGGCACCGATCCAAGTGGCTCGGAATAAATTGGATTGACCGTATCGACAGGCTGTGTTTGAGGAAAACGTTTTAGTTTTCCCACGTTATTTAACGCACATCTCACGTTATCCTCCCGCGCGACGCCGTGATAAATGCATCATGTGTCGTACGGAGGCATTTTCTTGAAACTCGGTCCCTCGAAATTCTCCAGGTTGATAATGTCTCGTCCAAGTATATCTAGTAGAATTTCAGCTTCTTGTGCTCCGCGCGTCTATGAGCGTATGGCGTAGCGACACATGGCTCTCAGGTTAACGTAAACTTTCCACAATGGCGTATCACCGTCCACCCACTCGAGTCCATGATGGTAGCACGTCAGTTGATTATTGCTGCCTCGTATTGCTTTTGGTAAATCACCAAAGTCGTATGGTGCTTCAACGACCCAGTGGCCGATATTATCGCCTTGTAGTGTTGTCACGGCAATCTCTTTAGGCAGGAACTCGCCTTGTTTTCCGTAAAGGGCCTCAATATACACTATAGCGTCCATGATGAGAAGTAGCGATGAACTGTTGTCGAGCATACGCGTGTAGAGGTTCTTAAATAGCATTCATGAGACGAGTCGGTTGCACCCTCTCCGTAACATCTTGACAGCGGCGACGGCTGCGCCGGCTGCGACGATGTAGGGACGAGATTTTTATCTTTTCCGGTGCTCAGGCACTTAAATCGGTGATGACTTGACGGGCTGAATCAATTTCAATAACGTTGTCGTATTCGGCGTAAACGATGCAGTTTAACGTTGAGTTGAGGGGCTTCGCGAAGCGTACTTCAATTCGTACGCTGCCGTGTCTCACGGGATTCCAGTGCGTGAAGAAGTTTGCCGATAAATCGGGTGTTAAGTCAAAGGCAAAGAGACAATAGCCTCTAGCGTATGCTTCGCGATCAATGTCCAATTCTTCGTTTTGAAAATGTATTCCCGTGCCGGAGAAGAGGGTGTGGCAGCTCTGAACCCATGTGTCGTTACCGCCATACTCCGGTTGAAGTGGTTTTCCCGGTATCTGCTGGCCGTCCACGTAGAGCGATAGATAATTTATCGAGGTGTTTTTGGAAATTCAAGGGGTTGAGTGTCTTGTCGCCGTTGAATGCTTTATTGTAGACAAAGCCGAGATTGATTCGTTTCGGTAGTTGTCCGAGTATCACATTATCCAGTGTATCACCGATAATTCCACTATGCATGGTGAATGATTTAACCCCCACTCGTGTTATAGAGTACTTTGCCGTTGTCTTGGCCAGTGTTTTTGCGTGTGCGATAAAAACACCAGGATTAATTTTCGCTCGACGCACCATCAGAGTCACATCGTTTATTTTAACTTTGTGCGTATTTCAGTGTACTGGTGCTTCCATAAGACAAAAATCGTCTTTCGAGCGTACGAGTCTTAGACGCACTTCCACGCCGTTTAGTAGAAATTTATCCTGATTAAAAACGTCACAGTGTAAATGCCCAATCATATCGAGAGTTTTACCGCCTTTAATATACTTCACCCTTAGCTCTTGGCCATTATTGGTTTTCGCGCCGGGCAGTGAGTCAAAGCCACCTGCGTCGTCGGCGAACCACAGGGCGGTCGTGAGATGCGATTGTTTAGCCGCAGGCCCGTAATTCAACAATGTCGCCATATAAGCCCTGTATGCGTAAGCATTATTGGGCGGTGCAACGAGTTTTTGATTGAAAAACACGTCGACCTGATTGAAGAGGCTGTGTAAAAAGTTATTAAGAAGGTGCTACTTTGTAGGGTGAGTCAGCGTTTGCTAAAACTTTCAGTTTTACACAGAGCATTGTGTGGGCTAGGTCAAGGTATTCCTCTCCGTGGCCAGGTATAACGAACTCGATGGGCCCGTCGTCCGAGAGCGAGGAGACGGGTTTATAGTGGACATATTGCGACGACTCGATGGACGTTTGTGTCGGCGGTATGGTGAATAAGTCGAGCTCCGTCTGCATAAATTCACACGAGTGTGAGTGTCGAAAAGACATGTTTAACCGAAGATATCGCTGGGTCTTTTCCTTTTTTAGTACTCCCGCTTCGCCCGCGTTTCTTCGTCACTCTTCCCCTCGCCGTCTTGCGACTGCTGCTGCTGCTGTTGCTCTTCCTCTTCTTTCGCCTCTTCTTTTTCGCGGCCGCCGTTGATGATGCACCGCTTTTCCTTTTCGTCGCACGCTTTCTCGTCGACATACGCGCGCGTGCACGACCCGTTAACGACTGCATCGTCAGCGTCGCGAATGCACTATTATACCCCGCGCCGTTCATGAGTAGAGAGACTTTTTCGTTGGTTTTTCGAGCTAAATTTTCTCCCGATTCTGCAGCGCGCCGTTTGAACGACTCCTTGAACGGTATATGATTGCCGCTCACATCTTCGATCACGTGTAGTCCAGTGCGTAGAGCCTCTTTTCCGATGGCTTTAGCGCCTCTTGTCAGTAGCGGGAGAACGCTCCTGAAGAGTCCGCCGAGGAATCTGCCGATGCTGTGCCCTCGTTGATACGGTGCGCCGACAAAGACGTTGCCTATACGACTGCCGCCTCCAACCTGGTTATCGTAGTATGCCGCGTAATGAGCCACCATTGCGCCGACGGTTCTGAGGAGCGCTCGCTAGTGCGAGTTTACGCGACACGTTTAAAGTGAAGCGTTAGGGTTAGCGTCCCGTACTCGAATGGTATTGGCTTGCCCAGATGATCTCTTATATCGATTTCGACTGTGCGAAAGCAGTTGCTTAATAATGGTATGTAATTTGGCGGTGAAAAATATTTCACTTGTGTCGAACCATACGCGTAGCGTATTGTATTCAAATTGACTATACGTAATAGCGCGGCCTGAGTATCACGCAGTGTATAGGGTATACATAGATCCGTGTAGACAAAGAGCTGTTCAGGTAGAGCTCGAGAGATGGAAGCGGGTGTTTGTCCCACGTGTTGGTGTTCACGCCTGAATCGCAGGTATGAAGTCTGCCCAGACCTCCAGTCATTAGTGCCGATGTTTTCGGTGAAGCCTAGTATACGCTGGACCTTCTCGCTAACGCGTAACACATTTTCTGGCAATGTAATTTCTTTGCCACACTTTACCGTCCGCTCATCACTCGCAATAGCCGCGTAACCACTTGCATCTTCAGCATTGACCATTTGTATACCGGCCTCACGAAGGCCCGGTATATTGTTCATCTTTGTCATGAGATCTTCGTGGTTTTTGTAAACACCGTACGGTACGTGAGCGTTCTTACATTCCAAGTTGTTGTTGCACACTCTCAATTGAATCAGCGTGTCTTCTCGCTGTAAGTGCGCCATTGTGCAGGGTATATGTATTTCCGATAAACCCACGGTCCACTGACCGTTCAGCAGTACTTCACGTGAAAGTTGTGTAATAAAATGCGTTGTCGTGTTTTCCGGATAATAATGCATACTGCTATTACTCGGTAATACGAGATAAAAGCTTTCGTCGTTGTACACAATGACGGTTGCGGCGACGACGACGACGACGACGGGTGGCTTCGAGCGGGCGCGCGCCGGCGTTTGTCAGGTGTCGAGGATGTAGGCGTTAGCCGCAGGTATCCAAGAGTTAAATTTCGAGGGGTAGCCAACCCAGCTGACGAAAAGTTGTTTCTTCGCGCCTCGTCCTTTGGTCCGTAAGATACGATCGATTTTAAAATCTTGATCTGCAGTTAGGCGTTTCTCGTGCACAGGTGTTATTTCCTCGGTGTAGAAAAATCCATCGATTAATTCTCCCTCGAGATCTCGTAGTTCGTAAATTTGTATTCCTTGACGGTGTCGTGACTTTCGCGATTTGAAAAATTTCTTCACTCCAATTTCGCTCGTAACCCTTCTCGAAGGTGCCTTTTGTTCGACTAATCCTCACGTAATTGCCGCGGTTGTATTTAACCTTAGTGTGACGTCTTTTTTCTCGTTGCTTCAACGCCGCGTTTGTCATATTCTCCAGTGCGACATTCGCATTGTATAGCGTCACAGCAGCCGGTTGCATCTTAATTGACGAGAGTCTTGCGTGATTATAGGCATAAGCAAATTTTTGTAATACATCGATGTATCGTCGTGTATTTCGATGTGTGAAGTAGCACCACATTCGTTCTTTCAGTGTGCGATTAAATCGTTCGACAATTGCGGCTTTTATATCGGGATTACGTGTAACTCGAAAACGAATTTCGGCTTTTTGTAGAAAAGCCTTTAATTCTTTGCCGACAAATTCTTTGCCTTTGTCGATCTGCAGGTATACGGGTAAGCGACCCTCGCTGCATTCGAAAATTCGTTTAAATGCTTCGGTGACAGAGTGCACAGTTTTAACCGGTAGCGGTTCGACCCATGCATATTTGTTTAACACATTAATGACCGTGAGTAGGTAAGCGACATTATCGTTATAATTTTTTATCGATCGCACATCCACGAGATCGGCTTCCCAAACATCTTCTATATTGTCGACATTATAGTGAAGTCGTGGGAATTGTCGTCTCACGGGTTTATGTAGTGTTACGTCGCGAATTGCTATTTTTGAGACACAAATGATAAAAGGCAAAGGAAAGAAAATCTCCCCCTATTGCTCTGCGGTATCAATGTGACCCAGCCAAAACGCGGAGTTGTTCCGTTTAGAGCCTACCCTTTCGGGCAAAAGCTCGGGAAGGAACTTGAAAAAGTAATTCTGACTTTAAATTAAATCACAAAAATAAAGATTAAAAGGAATGAAACCAAAAACTTATCCGTGTGGTGAAAATGGGCGAATATGGGATGGAACCGTGCGATTGATGAATAACCAGATGAATGAGGTGAGAATCAGATCGATACCAATGATCCAACGGCTGCGATAACCCTCCGGCTCTCCACTCGAATATCAGATGAATGGAATTTTCCGATGACAAGGAAGGGCGATGGTGTGGTTCTTTCGGATTTAAACACTGATCGTAATTCACTGGTAAAATTGATTTTTATTCTTCCCTTTCAGGTTGTCAGGGCAATGTCAAATTAATACTTCACAAAAAGTTTCAGTTCACAATTCAAAGTTTTGATTATTGGTGGTTTCACAATTTCACAGTTGAAGTATTTTAAATCGGAAACAAAATATGATTTATAATTTAGTACATAATATTTGATTTTAACAGGTCGATTTACCACTCGAGATTTGGTTTTAAAACAGACAAAGTTCACAGTTTCACAAATACGGTGTATTTGAAAAGTCTAAGCTCACAATTTCGAATTCGGATTAAAAGAGTCACAGTTCACAAGTTCAAATAAGATCTTCGATATAAAGTCTGAATTATTGTTTAAAATGTCCATGGTTGAAAATATCTAATGCTGGAGAGTTTTAACGAACTCAATTCACAAATTCACGGGTCTAATTCTTTAATGTGATCTGATGGATAATTCGGTGACAAAAATGATTTGTCACCGAATTATCCATCACGCTACCAAAACGATACAATTTTCCTAAAACGCACTATGACAATTATAGTAAAAATGATTTCCGATGTTTCTGCACTATAGTGTATATGTATATGGGGTTGTAGAAGTTGTAATGTGGTCTGTTGACAAGTCGTTGATCCTTCCTTGTTAATGTGTTGGTTTCCAAATTGGGATGTCGTCTATTTTGATTGGGTTGATTCCGTTAAGGGGCTGCTGGAGTAGATTTAGTTACCGACATTTCTCGTGTAAAAAGTGCTATTTCGTAGAACACACTATACGTCGTTATAACGCTACAGATATGCTTCAACTTTGACAGAGTTGTTATATGAATATCAACGCTTCGGCGCAGATGCGATTTACGATCAAAAACTAACGGGAAATAGAAATAATCGTATATTTCTGAACCTCTGAAATCCAATATGTCCGCTCGAAATGTCAACAGCACGTTTGCTGTGACATATAATCGTTTGGAGAACTCAAGTGTGCGAAATCAGAATCTACGCCGATTCTTTGAAGTTTTCTGAATATTCCAGAAGCGGCCAAATGTCGATTGCACAATCTAAATCCACGTATAGTGTGTTCTACGGTTGCGTGGTCTGTTCGTTTTAGGTTAGACGTCGCGCCGATAAAGAAGAGCATGATTGTAGTTCCTACATTAGCGGATAGATGGCGTCGGTGGTTTCTTCGATTCCGTAACAACTGGATATTTTCGTAATTCGTTGTTAGTATTTCTGTACAAAATACATCGCAGTAATACAGCGATAAAAACCTTTATTATTGCCAAATGTTCGGGACATTGTAAAAAAAAGTTTACCGTAGCTGCACGGTCAGGCGCCGCTTCATTGCCGCGCGAGCCATTCGACGTGCTCGCGCCGAGGCTCGAGTTGCGGCGAGCACGTCGAATGGCTTGAATGCCTTTATGCAGTTATACCTAACAGTATTTCGTGTATAAAAAATCAATTTGCTGTTTCACAGTCGAAGAAACAGCGATAAGAATCTTCTTTGCCAAGTGTGCGAAACCGGATTTCTTGCAAAAAAAATAAAGTAGCTGTTTAGGATCAGTAAAACAGCGACAAATATCACGGTCGGTAAAACAACGACGATAATCTTTATTATTGTCAGATGTTCGAAACATTGTAAAAAAAAAGATTACCGTGGCTGCACGGGCAGACACCGTTTCGTTGCCAGGCGATCCATTCAATGTGCTCACGCCGAGGGTCGAGTTGCGGTGAGCACGTCGAATGGCTCTGAATGCCTTTTTTTAATTGCAATTATGCAGATAAAAATCGGAAAAAATCAAGCATGTATAAGGTGCTGAACTGATTTTTCTTCCAAAAAAATCATTCATAAATGTTATTAACAAATTACATAAATAAATAATTGTGCAACAAATTACCCGTCATCTTAATTTTGTTTTGTTCTAAAAATGAATTGTGTATTTTTCAGAATATGTATGAATTTTTCAAGAATTTTTGAGCCGAATTTTTATCGGCTAGACGCCGTTTCGTTGCCCGTGCGAGCCATTCAACGTGCTCGCGCCAAGGTACGAGTTGCGGCGAGCACGTTGAATAGCTCTGAATGCCTTTTTTTTAATTGGAATTGTTCGGATAAAAATCGGAAAAAAATCAAGCTTGTACAAGATACTGAAAAGATTATTTTGGCTTAAAAATAATGTATAGATGTTATTAACAAATTACATAAATAAATAATTGTGCAACAAATTACACGGCAAATTATTTTTTCTTTTTCTAAAAATGAATTGATTCTTTCTCAGTATACGTATGAATTTTTTCAGAATTTTTTAGCCTAATTTTTATCGGCCAGACGCTGTTTCGTTGCCCGGGCGAGCCATTCAACGTGCTCGCGCCGAGGCTCGAGTCGCGGCGAACACGTCGACTGGCTCTGAATGCCTTTTTTAAGATTGAAATCATACAGACAAAAATCTGAAAAAAATCAAGCTTGTTCAAGGTACCGAAAAGATTATTTTGGCTTCAAAATAATGTATAGATGTTATAAACTAATTACATAAATAAATAATTGTGCAACAAATTACACGGCAACTTAATTTTTCTTTTTCTAAAATTGAATTGGTTATTTTTCAGAATACGTATGAATTTTTCCAGAATTTTTTACCCGCATTTGTATCGGCTAGACGCCGTTTCGTTGCCCGGGTGAGCCATTCAACGTGCTCGCGCCGAGGTACGAGTAGAATGTAGAATGTAGAAGATACTGATTATGAAAATATGATTATGATTATTATATTTTATGATTATGAAAATGATTATTTTGTCATAGTAATATTTGATAAACGTTACTAACAAATTTCTTAAATAAATAGCAGTGCAATAAATGACAGGGCTACCAACTTTTTTTAATGAATAAAATTAGTTTATTTTTCTGGATACGGATCGATGGTATGGATTTCTTCTGCCATTTTTAATATAAAAAAACCCATTTTAAAACATCGCGCAACATTCTGAAAAAATTGATACGTATAAAAAAATGAACAAAGCATTTTCATAAAAATAAATCGGTTGCCGGATAGTTTGCTGCAAATTTATTTATTTGTGTATTTCGTTTAAAACATGCTTCAATTATTCTTATGCTAAAATAATATTTTTAGCACTTTCATTATACTTGATATTTTTCAGAATTATATGTCATCGAGAAGAGTTCGTATTTATGTCTCATTTTCCCTCGAACTTATGCGACGTCAGTCATTGTGCGCATTCTACATTCAAAACATAATTACGCGTTTTATAGTTGATAAAACAAGAATATTTATTTATGCCATATGTTTGGCACATTTTTTAATAATTTTCACGGCGCAACCGCACGGCTACGCGCTGCTTCGTCGTCGGGCGAGCCATTCAACGTGCTCACGCTGAGGTTCGACTTGCGGCGAGCACGTCGAATGGCTCGCCCGGCAACCAAGCAGCGTCCAACCGCGCGGTTACTCTGTGCGAGTTTTTGGATTTATTTTTCATGTATAAAACATTTCGTAAAAATAAAGTTTATTGTTGTATAAACTGTAAACACGTAATTATTTTTCTCAAAAGAAAACCGGAAGGGATAATCAATTTTTTTCGCACCATCGTATAAATCAAAACAGGCAGTCAAGGTGATTGGACGTGCTCGCGGCAAGTCGAATATCGTCGTGAGCACATCGAATGACTGACAAAGGTTTATGTACAATGTAACATTTCGTGTATCCGTTTATTACTAAAAACTACCAAAATATTACAAACATTTCTGTAAGGATTTGGAAAAAAGTGTCACAGTCGATGGAGTGCCTCATATGTGTGTTTTTGTGGGAAACCATTGCAGATGTATACGCCTTTGTTTTTCTCGGAAATTCATCCGGCGCGCTCGCCACGCCTTGAGCCCCAACGCGAGTACGTCAAATGACTTACTTTGTTGTGCACAAGCTCGAATATCTTATTCCCCACCCAGATAAGGGTTTACCAGTTATTCACAAATGTATGCGGTTTTGAAGTGAAATGTGGTAAAAGACGTAAACATCAGCTATCCGACGCGCCCTTGACGCTTATTGGCAGCGCGAACCAGGGAGAAGGAGACAGTTTCTCTATTAGACAAAGACGTGAGCAAAACAAGAGACACTCCGCGAAACACGTGATCAGGCAACACCGCTTCCGCTGCTATTAGACTAGTCGGCGTCGCAAGCGGCATAACGTTGTTAGCTCTGTTGCTGTTGCTGTTGTAAATATACAGTTCAGTGCGATACACAACTGTAAGATAAGTGAGCAATTATTGATATTGTTCCGTGTAGTGCAATACAACAAACCGGTTTCAATGGGAAACTTGGGACAAAGAGGACGTCTTCCGCTAAATCGTAGAAGAAAAAACCGTAAGAAAGTATGGACGCTAAGGTAACTGTGATTTATTTATCTTTCAACAGTGCATCGAACTGAACAAAGGGAGTGTCCGTGTATTATTGATATTTTTCATAGAGGAAGCTTCGATTTAATGAAGTAAAAAAAGTGTGTGTGTGTGTTGTGACAGAATTTTTTGGAATCTTCTGTCCCCCGGTCTGCAGAGTCGCGAATCTGCAAGTTTTTAGCGTTCCTTCCGACCGCCGATTGGTCTTTTTCCGGTTTTAGGGTAATGTTACCTAATACGTTATCTGACGGTCAATTATAGTGGTCAGTGCACCGAGATTACCGCGGTTCAGGGCCAAATTACTGTGCCACCCGGGATATCTCGGTGATAACGCTCAGGGTGTATCGGTAGGAGAGGATAAAGGACCGGTGAAATTCCGGCGCTCCACTGAGGAAGCGACGTTCGGGGGAAAGATTGGTTAAGTTTCAGGTATGTTTGGAAGGCCGCAGCGGAGGTGCCTACGACCACACCGATGCTCGGATCGCCAGGTCGTTTTTCGGTTCGGTTTTCCGTTATCTCTACGTTTACGTTTGTTCAGACTCCCGCGTCGCAAGGAGATTCCCTCGTTATCGATCATCACCACGATAGGTTGTCATATGTCGGTCAGTTTCGGTTACGTTTCAGGTATCTTTCGGTTATCTTTCGTTATCTGTATCATCTTTACTGAATTTCGGCGTCGCGTCCGCCTTTAGGTTCGCTCGGACGCTCGCAGGTGCGCGCGCATCACCGCCGCAGCATCGCCGCGCGTCGATGAGAGTGGGACCGCGTTTAGAGTGGGGCGCGCGGATCTCGCAGCCCTGCTGGGTGATGACCCGCCGACCGACGATCTCTCGTCGGCCAGCCTTCGGCCGGCAAGCAGCTCTCTCTTGTTCTCTGATGTTACCTCCTATTAGCTAATGTTACCTAATGCTATCTAATGTTACCGAATGTTACCTAAAATTACCTTTTTTTTGTGTTAGAATTTCTTAGTGTTAGTTATGTTATCGCATTACTTTCTTTTAAGTTATCTATTAGTTTTATATTCATCTATTTTCTCGGCGATACCTATAATTATTTTTCCGGCGTTCTTGTTAATCATTTTTGGGTTTAGTTATTTTCTCGGCGTCATCTTTAAGTTTCCCGGCGTTGTCCGTGATTATTTTCGAGTTCTTATTTAATTTTAGATTACCGTTTCGCCCGGTACGAGTTAATTAGTGCGACGACTGGCGAACCAACAGTTTAATATCAGTACGACGACTGGCGAACCAACAGTTTAATATCAGTGCAACGACTAGCGAACCCACGGTTTAATATTAGGGCCATTACCTAGTGTTCTCTGATTCGTTCGCGTTCGTTCTCTAGCGTTCTCTGATTAGTTCGCGTTCGTTCTCTAATGTTCTCTATTATATTCGTGCGCGTTCGCTGGCGTTCTCTGGTTAGTTCGTGCACGTTACCTTTTAGTTTACCGATTTATTAAGTGCGATGTTTCGTTCTCTTATTTTCTGTTTTTTTTTGTGTGCGTGACCTCGACACGTCGCGCTTTCGCGCTACCTGGTCCGGTTATCTCTAGTTAGTTTTAAGGAGAATTCGCTTTTCTTTTTCTTTTGAGACATTTTCGTTTTATGCGCAATTTTGGAGCGTCCAGTGTTATCTCGTACCTCGTTCTCTCGGTTTTGTCATTTCTGTTACGTGAAGTAATGTAAAAGTTCCGGTATTTGATTAATAAACCGACCGAATTGTTTCAATATAATTGCGTTACGTTTTCGCCGTTATTCAGTGCCACTAAGGATCCATGCCCTCTCTCCACAACCTAGCACCCTGAACGTGAACCGCTCCTCCGAGTCCGTCGCCGGTTACGTTTCGGTTAAGCTTAAGTTTTGAGTTAGGGCGGTTTGCCGATTCCGCCCGCGTTATAAAATAAAAATTGGCTGGCGCCCACCGGCATTTGGCGGCGGGCGAGGAGGGCGCACGAAGGTGGCGCGGAAATAATTCCCATGATTAATTTCCATGCTCACAGTGTGTGGGGTTGAAAAATTTAATCACTTTGCAGTCAATAACCGTTCAAGCGGTCAGGCTGAAATTTGGCACGAATTAAAAGATCTTTGGCGCTCTAACTTTCTTAAGTTCACTGATTTACCTGAATATTACTTCATAACTGAATAAACGTTGTATGGTACCAAAATTAGACGAAATCGGCAAAGCGGCTCGGATTTTATGACCCAGAAGATTTCTGCATCTCAAAATTTTGGACTTGTGACAGCTGTAACTATGTTACCCGGTGGTCTATAATTTGTTTTGTACGGCACATATTTTTGTTTTTCGATAATCTAATGGCTATAATTTTTTATTTTTGTTTCGATGATTTTTTAAAAATGGCAGTCATTAACGTCGTTTTTTTGCTGATTATCAGCTGTACCACTTCACCTGTTCATGCAATAATTTTTTCTCCACGGCATATATTTTCGTTTTTCGATTATTTAATGACGGTAATTTTTAGTTTTTTTGTTTTCATGATTTAAAAAAAATGGCAGTCATTTTCGTAATTTTTTTGCTAACTTTCAACTGTACCGCTTTACCTGTTCATGCAATAAATTTTTCTCCACGGTAGATATTTTCGTTTTTCGGTTATCTAACGGCGGCAATTTTTTGTTATTGTTAAAAAAATGGAAGTAGTTTTTATCATTTTTTGCTTCTTGTCAATTGTCATTGTCAGCTGTGCCGCATTATCCATTCATCCAATAAATTTATCTCGACGGTAGATATTTTCGTCTTTTGATTTTCTAACGCCGGTAATTTTTAGTTTCTTTTCTAATTAAAAAAAAATAGCCGTCATTGTCGTCGTTTTTTTGCTGATTGTCAGCCGTACCGTGTCACCTGTTCATGGAATAAATATTTCTCCACGGCAGATTTTTTCGTTTTTTCATTATCTAATTGCGGTAATTTTGAGTTTTTTGTTTGTTATCTTTTTCGTGGAGAAAAATTGATTGCATGACCAGGTGGAACGGTACAGCTGACAATTAGCAAAAAATGACAAAAATGACTGCCATTTTTAAATAATATTAAAAACAAAAAAAAATAAAAAATGCCGCCATTAGGTAATCAAAAAACTAAAATATCTATAGTGGAGAATTTTTTTTTTTGCTTGAACAGATAAAGCTGTACAACTGACAATCAGTAAGAAAATGACGAAAATGACTGCCATTTGTTCAAAATCATCAAACCAATAACATAAAAAGTTACCGCCATTGGATGATCGAAAAACGAAAATATGTGCCGTGGAGAAAAAATGGTTAATCCCCGGGTTACATAGTAACAGTTGGCGCAAGTAAAAAATTTGCAGCTGCATAAATCTTCAGGGTCATCCGGAATTACCTTGAAATTTTCTGCATCTGCAAAAAAATTATTTTAGCAAGGCGTAGTCCCTAAACTATTTACTTGAGAAAAAAAAGTTTAAAGACTTTTCTTTTCCTTTTTCATTTATCTTCCAACAGATTTTTTCAAAAATTTTATTAGACTGTTTTTCGAAAAAGTAGAGTCAATTTTTTGCTTTGACACGCTGTTACATCTTAGGTATTGCTCGAAAAAAGACGTATAAGACTTTTTTTAATTCTTTTTCAATTACCTAACAACGGATTTTTCGCGAAAAATGTTTAGATTTTTTTTTTCAGTTTTAGTAGTTTAGGCGCTACGCCTTGCAAAAAAAAATCTAAAAAATTTTTGAGAAAAATCCGTTGTTAGGTAATCGAAAAAGAAACAAAGAAGTCTTATACATTATTTTTTTTCGAGCAATACCTAAGATGTAACAGCGTGTCAAAGCAGAAAATTTACTCTACTTTTTCGAAAAACAGTCTAATAAAAGTTGCAAAGTAGAACTTTGCACACTGCTTCCTCATTAATTCCCCTTTTTCACAAAGCCACCTCTATGAAGAAGCTTATTTATTAACTTTGGCTTCCTCATAGAGGAAGCTTTGTGAAAAAGGGGAATTAATGAGGAAGCAGTGTGCAAAGTTCTACTTTGCAACTTTTTTTAAATCTGAACAAAAGAAAACTCCGTTACAAACACCGTTACATCTAATTTTGATTAGATACAAAGTTTTGACTTACTTTAATAACTTTTCCATAAGTTACAACGAAAATCTTAATTTAAAAAAAAATTCATAACAGCGTAAAATCCGAACGACTTTACCGATCGTCACCAAATTTTATACGTGGCAGCGCTGTATGTTATTTTTTGACTGTTGAATATTTTGGTTCATTTGATGAGATTCGACGTGATTTAGAGCAAAATTTATTTTTTTCGAAAAATTCAAAATTCTATAAAACCGGAACCGCTTTACCGATTTCGCTGAAATTCAATACCAAAAAACATTAACCGTGTCTTTATTTATGATGAAGTATATAGCTGAATCGTCGAACTTTTACGAAAGTTAGAGCGATCACGCCATTTTTTTGAAAAATTTAAAATTCGATAAAATTTGTATACATGGATATATTTAATTTTTAAAATATGTGAATTACAGAGGGTTTAATACTCTACTTGCGTGCCAATTTTTAGCTCGATCCATCATGCCATTCCTGAGTTATGAACAATTGAATGTTCGGTGCCTGGACCATACATACATACACACACACACACACACACACACACACACACACACATACACACATACAGACATATTTTCTAGACCACTTTTCTCGACGTTTTAGGTGATTCTAAGTATGTTAACATGAAAATCTCGAAAAAAAAAATTTTCACGAAAACAAAGCTTCCTCTATGAGGAAGCAAAATTATTGAAAAAATCCGTTGGAAGATAAATGAGAAAGGAAAAGAAAAGTCCTTAGACTTTTTTTTCTCAAGTCAATAGTTTAGGCACTACACCTTGCTAAAATAATTTGTTTGCAGATGCAGAAAATGTCAAGGTCATTCATCCGGATTTTATATTAATTTGAATTTTTCTCTAACCCAAGTCGAGTGTCACCAAAACAACTCAAATGTTTTACAGGTAAAAACGAACATACAGCGCAGCTACGTACCAAATTTCACGATGATCGGTAAAGTGGTTCGGATCTTACGCCATAGTGAATTAAAAAAAATGTATGGGTTTTTGCTTTAATTTCTAGAAAAATGTGCAAATTAGAACCTTGCACATTACTTCATCTATCTATTTTTCGCAAAGCTTCCTCTATGAGGAAGTCATAATTAATAAATATACGTCCTCATAGAGGTGGCTTTTCGAATAATTTTAACTAATGAGGAAGCAATGTTCATGTTTATACGTTGTTTTACAAATATAATTGTGTGCGGTAGAAATAAATATGACAATCTCCAAAACTATATTTCTAGTAGGTCTTCGTAAGTGACGTACCATTACTAAATCATAAGATGCAGGGTACATTTCTTTTATCCTCAACAAACCCGCGAAGACAGGAACAGTCATAAAGCATGATGTTGAAGTTTGCATCGTTGGAATGCAACGAAATCTCGAAAAAAATTATTTCTGATAAAGCCAAATGACGACATCAGGTATAAAAAGTCATCACAGCAACTAAGGGCACAAAAAAAATTTCACAGAATTACAAACCCCTAAACAGGGGGTGAGATATTGAACATTTCATCTTTTTCAGTTTCGAGATTGCATGAAATGTTTTTCGGCAATATTGCTTTAATCAGCAACAAGAATATTAGAAAAAATCGACACCCCTTTCCGAGCCCCGGAAAGCAACCCTACCGTGAAGGGTGACATTTTGAAAATTTAATATCTTTTTCAGTTTTGAGATTGCATGAAATGTTCTTCGGCAATATTGCTTCAATCGGCGACAAGAATATTGGAAAAAATTGACACCAGTCTCCGAGCTCCGGAAAGCACCCCTACCGTGAAGGGTGACATTTTGAAAATTTAATATCTTTTTCAGTTTTGAGATTGCATGAAATGTTTTTCGGCAATATTGCTTTAATCAACAACGACAATATAAGAAAAAATCGACACCCCTCACCGAGCTCCGGAAAGCACCCCCACCGTGAAGGGAGAAATTTTGAAAATTTCATATCTTTTTCAGTTTTGAGATTGCATGAAATGTTTTTCGGCGATATTGCTTTAATCAGCAACAAGAATATTAGAAAAAATCGACACCCCTCTCCGAGCTACGGAAAGCACCCCTACCGTGAAGGGAGAAATTTAAAAAATTTCATACCTTTTTCAGTTTTGAGATTGCATGAAATGTTTTTCGGCAATATTGCTTTCATCAGCAACACGAATATTAGAAAAAATCGACACCCCTCTCCGAGCTCCGGAAAGCACCCCCACCGTGAAGGAAGAAATTTTGAAAATTTCATATCTTTTTCAGTTTTAAAGATTGCATGAAATGTTTTTCGGCAATATTGCTTTAAACAGCAACAAGAATATTAGAAAAAATCGAAACCCCTCTCCGAGCTACGGAAAGCACCCCTACCGTGAACGGAGAAATTAAAAAAATTTCATACCTTTTTCAGTTTTGAGATTGCATGAATGTTTTTCGGCAATATTGCTTCAATCGGCGACAAGAATATTGGAAAAAATTGACACACCTCTCCGAGCTCCGGAAAGCACCCCCACCGTGAAGGGAGAAATTTTGAAAGTTTCACATCTTTTTCAGTTTTGAGATTGCATGAAATGTTTTTCAGCAATATTGCTTCAATCGACGACAAGAATATTGGAAAAAATTGACACCCCTCTCCGAGCTCCGGAAAGCACCCCTACCGTGAAGGGAGAAATTTAAAAAATGTCATATCTTTTTCAGTTTTGAGATTGCATGAAATGTGTTTTTCGGCAGTATTGCTTTAATCAGCAACAAGAATATTAGAAAAAATCGACACCCCTCTCCGAGCTCCGGAAAGCACCCCTACCGTGAAGGGTGACATTTTGAAAATTTAATATCTTTTTGAGTTTTGAGATTGCATGAAATGTTTTTCGGCAATATTGCTTCAATCGGCGACAAGAATATTGGAAAAAATTGACACCCCTCTCCGAGCTCCGGAAAGCACCCCTACCGTGAAGGGTGACATTTTGAAAATTTAATATCTTTTTCAATTTTGAGATTCCATGAAATGTTTTTCGGCAATATTGCTTTAATCAACAACGACAATATAAGAAAAAATCGACACCCCTCTCCGAGCTCCGGAAAGCACCCCCACCGTGAAGGGAGAAATTTTGAAAATTTCATACCTTTTTCAGTTTTGAGATTGCATGAAATGTTTTTCGGCCATATTGCTTTAATCAACAACGAGAATATAAGAAAAAATAGACACCCCTCTCCGAGCTCCGGAAAGCACCCCTACCGTGAAGGGAGAAATTTAAAAAATTTAATATCTTTTTCAGTTTTGAGATTGCATGAAATGTTTTTCGGCAATATTGCTTTAATCAACAACGAGAATATAAGAAAAAATCGACACCCCTCTCCGAGCTCCGGAAAGCACCCCTACCGTGAAGGGAGAAATTTAAAAAATGTAATATCTTTTTCAGTTTTAAAGATTGCTTGAAATGTTTTTCGGCAATATTATTTCCCTCAATAAGAAGAATCTTAGAAAAAATTAACATCGCTCTCCGACCTCCGGAAACGCCCCTAACAAGGGTGAAATTTTTAAATTTTTAAATTTTTAAATTTTGTCACTACAGATCATGTTTGATATCCGTTTCAGAGGATTCTGAATCGATCTAGGTGGTCGCCTAGAGACCGATTTTCAAAAATCAACCCTGTGTACACCCCATGGGGATGAAAAAAAAGTCATTACAGACCACGCTAGAAATCCGTTTCAGAGTATTCTGAAACGATCTAGCTAGTCGCCTGGAGTCCGATTTTTGACCGGTCAAGTGATTGTAGTTTGAGGAACCGAGCGGCCGGCTCCTCTCGGTTCGTCGTCGAGGGCGACAAGACGCGATTTCGTCATCGGAAAAAAAAAAAATTAAATTTTCAGACCAGGCTAGAAATCCGTTTCAGAATGCTTTGAAACGGATTTCTAGCGTGGTCTGTAATTACTTTTTTTTCATCCCCATGGGTTGTACACAGGGTTGATTTCTGAAAATCTGTCTCTAGGCGACCTGCTAGATCGATTGAGAATCTTCTCAAACGAATTTCTAGCCTGGTCTGAAAAATCAATTTTTTTTTCTACGATGGCGAAATCTCGTCTCGTCGCGCTCGACGACGAACCGAGAGGAGTCGGCCGCTCGGTTGCTCAAACTACAATCACTTGACCGGGCAAAAATCGGACTCCAGGCGATTAGCTGGATCGTTTCAAAATGCTCTGAAACGGATTTCTAGCGTGGTCTGTAATGACATTTTTTTTTACAATGGCGAAATCTCGTCTCGTCGCGCTCGAAGTCGAACCGAGAGGAGCCGGCCGCTCGGATGCTCAAACTACAATCACTTGACCGGTCAAAAATCGGACTCCAGGCGATTAGCTAGATCGTTTCAAAATGCTCTGAAACGGATTTCTAGCGTGGTCTGTAATGACATTTTTTTTACAATGGCGAAATCTCGTCTCGTCGCGCTCGACGACGAACCGAGAGGAGCCGGCCGTTCGGTTGCTCAAACTACAATCACTTGACCGGTCAAAAATCGGACTCCAAGCGACTAGCTAGATCGTTTCAGAATGCTCTGAAACGGATTTCTAGCCTGGTCTGGAAATTCAATTTTTTTTTTCATCCCCATGGGGTGTACACAGGGTTTAATTCTGAAAATCGGACTCCAGGCAACTAGCTAGATCGTTCCAGAATGCTCTGAAACGGATTTCTAGCCTGGTCTGAAAATTCAATTTTTTTTTTATCCCCATGGGGTTTACACAGGGTTTATTTATGAAAATCGGTCTCTAGGCGACCAGCTAGATCAATTGAGAATCCTCTGAAACGGATTTCTAGCCTGGTCTGAAAATTCCATTTTTTTTTGTTTTACGATGGCGAAATCTCGTCTCGTCGCGCTCGACGACGAACCGAGAGGAGCCGGCCGCTCGGTTGCTCAAACTACAATCACTTGACCGGTCAAAAATCGGACTCCAGACGATTAGCTAGATCGTTTCAGAATGCTCTGAAACGGATTTCTAGCCTGGTCTGAAAATTCAATTTTTTTTTTTTTTTTTTTTCGTCCCCATGGGGTGTACACAGGGTTTAATTCTGAAAATCGGACTCCAGGCGACTAGCTAGATCGTTCCAGAATGCTCTGAAACGGATTTCTAGCCTGGTCTGAAAATTCAATTTTTTTTTATCCCCATGGGGTTTACACAGGGTTTATTTATGAAAATCGGTCTCTAGGCGACCAGCTAGATCGATTGAGAATCCTCTGAAACGGATTTCTAGCCTGGTCTGAAAATTCCATTTTTTTTTGTTTTACGATGGCGAAATCTCGTCTCGTCGCGCTCGACGACGAAACGAGAGGAGCTGGCCGCTCGGTTGCTCAAACTCCAAACACTTGACCGGTCAAAAATCGGACTCCAGGCGACTAGCTAGATCGTTTGAGAATGCTCTGAAACGGATTTCTAGCGTGGTCTGTAATTACTTTTTTTTTTCATCCTCTTGGGGTGGACACGGGGTTGATTTTTGAAAATCGGTCTCTAGGCGACCAGCTAGATCGATTGAGAATCCTCTGAAACGGATTTCTGGCCTGGTCTGAAAATTCATTTTTTTTGTTTTACGATGACGAAATCTCGTCTCGTCGCGCTCGACGACGAAACGAGAGGAGCTGGCCGCTCGGTTGCTCAAACTCCAAACACTTGACCGGTCAAAAATCGGACTCCAGGCGACTAGCTAGATCGTTTCAGAATGCTCTGAAACGGATTTCTAGCGTGGTCTGTAATGACATTTTTTTTTTTTTTACGATGGCGAAATCTCGTCTCGTCGCGCTCGACGACGAACCGAGAGGAGTTTTTTTTTCGAGATTTCGTTGCATTTCAACGATGCAAACTTCAACATCATCATAAAGCTTGTACACGAGTGTGTCTAGATATTTATTTAAATTATTATTGACGTTGCCTCACCGGTTGTTATATTGTTTTTAGACTTCTGTCAAAAGAGACAAGAATTTCGGTCTTTGAGTAAAACTTGTCACACGGAAAATGTCTCGGCCTCCAACTTTATATAATGTTGTGTTATAAAAGATTATTAGACGATTCTACATTACTGAATGGCGGACAATATTGTAACCGTTACAGGCGACAGCGTGCTGCATCACATAATGAATCCGTTCCGTTGGATGTAGAGCAAGTTCCTGCTCACGAAGGAAATGAGTTAGAGGAAAATGAAAACAAGGATCAGGCCGTCGATTTTGATTTCGTGTGGGAGGAAAGGTACAGGCGACCGCGTAGCGCATCACCTAATGGATCCGTTCCGTTAGATGTAGTACAAGTTCCCCCTCAAGTGAAAAATGAGGTGGAGGTCAATGAAAACAAGGACGAGGTTGATCACAGTACAACAACAACTATAGGAGGTCGTCGGGTCGTCGATGTTGGTTTCGTGTGGAAGGAAATTCACAGAACGTTCAATGACTATGCGCGGGGAACTGGTTGCCTCTTCCGAGATTGGCAACTTACAAATTCCCGACGTCGCGGATTTCTAACTCAGTTTTTTTTCTGTTGTCAAAACTGCCAATACGACGACAACATTTCTTCAGAATCCATTAGTGAGACCAGCATGGATACCAACGCAGGGGCTGTTATCGGAACTCTAACGACGGGAATAGGCTATGCCCAATTGGAAGAACTCGCGACGGCTATGAATGTCCCGTGTATGTCCGAAAAGACGTACATAACGTACAGGGAACGTATGATTGACAACCTTCAGACGACCGCCCTGATGGAAATGAAAGCTGCTGGAGAGGAAGAGAAGCAATTGGCTATCAGAAGGGGGGACGTCGTTCATGGTATTCCCTACATTTCAGTTGTGGTAGACGGTAGCTGGATGAAAAGATCCTATGGTACGAACTACGATTCACTCTCTGGAGTTGGTGCCATTATCGGCTACCACACGGGAAAAGCCCTTTTCGTCGGTGTTCGCAATAAATTCTGCACGGTTTGCGATATAGCGCAGCGCGGAGGAACCGAAACCAAAGTGCACAAGTGTTATAAAAACTTCGACCGCGATGCCAGCTCGGCGAGCATGGAGAGCGACGCAATCAACGAGGGTTTTAAAAGTAGTCTGGAAATGCACGGATTAATTTATAAAATGGTCGTTGCAGATGGAGACAGTAACGTTTACAAATGCATCAGAGACAATGACGCATATCGCGATCAGGGGGTGCAAGTAAACAAAATTGAGTGCACCAATCATCTTCTGAGGAATTTGTGCAAAAAAGTTAAAGCTACCTCAGAAATAACTCAGCCAAAAGGACAAAGGATGAAAGGATTTATCACGGCTCGGAATGCAGTGAAAGGAAAGATTATGAGTATCCGAAAAGAAGTCGTACAGGCAGCTGCCCGGTGGAGCGAAGACAAGCAGCCCTTTCATTTGAGAGTAAAAGCACTTCAAGGTGATATCCTGAATGTCTGCAGCCATGTCTTCGGTGAGCACAAGCGATGTGGAGATCGTAACTGTCAGGAGGACGGGCAAAGTAAGCCGAACATCGTTCCCGATTTAAAAGCCCACGGATTGTATCAGAAAGTTAGTAGTGCGTTGGAATACATTAGTTGCTTTTCCGATAGTCTACTGTTCAATTTGACGAACAACGTAGCAGAGTCATTCAATGCGATCATCTGCAAAGACATAGGTGGGAAACGAATAAACTTCGGCTTGCGAGGGTCTTATAATGCGAGAGTGGCAGGAGCAGTTGTGCAATATAACACGCAGCAGGTACTGACGAAGTATCACGAACACGTGTATAAGACCGTTCCTTCCCTTGTAGAGAACCTCGAAAAACGACGGCAAGCAAAGATAGCGCAAGCAAAACAAGGGCGAGCCGCGAAGGGACGAAAAAGAGGACTTCGGCGATCGCAAGGACTCGACAAACATTACGGGCCGAATTCGGAAAAGCCAGATATGGAGCCTCAAGTGTATGAGAATCTTCGCGAAAATCATTTCAAGAAATTGTCCGAAAACGCAGAGAACTGGAAAGAAATTGAGTGCGCCACTAGAGAACAGAGTCAGTCTGAATTGTGGATATCTTTGCGAAGGCAGATGTTGACTGCATCTAACTTCGGGACCGTTTGTCGAATGCGGGCGACGACATCGTGCGGAGCAAAAGTGAAAGAGATTTGGTATCCCGCAATATCGGACGCACTGGCTTTGACGTATGGACATGACAACGAGAACACAGCTAGAAAAGAGTTGGCGATTGAACTGAAGAAAGAAATTCGGACTTGCGGTTTATTCGTCGATCAAGAATTTCCATTCCTAGGTGCCTCTCCTGATGGACTCATTGATGAAGACGGCTTGGTTGAAATCAAATGTCCTCTGACCGCAAAGGATTTCACACAACAAGAAGCAGAAGAGGCATTGACGCACATGAAAGGCGTGTTCGATAAGAAAAATCCTAATAAGATAAATCGAAAACACCGATATTTTTATCAACTACAAGGACAATTGCACGTTTCACGGCGAGACTATTGTATCTTCGCTGTATGGACACCAAAATACATGAAGTGCACTAGAGTCGATCGAGACGACGATTTTTGGGAGACTCAGATGAAACCTTTACTAATGCGATTTTATCACGAGTGCATGCTGCCGGAAATCATAGACAGCCGCTTCAATCGACATATGCCGATTCGAAATCCCGAATATATCACGAAGGCCATTGCCGACGCTGCATTGAAAAAGGCGATCAAAACTGAATCAAAAACGGAAGAACAGTCTACCAGTGCTCGACAAGGCAACCCACGCAAAAGACGTGTTTCATCAAGGAATGTCGCGCTGGAGGGCTTCGCGACCGAGACAGCGAAAGCTGAGGCATCTACGATTGAAGAAGCTAAAGCAGAGAATCTCACGATTGGTTCGGCGAATGAGCACCTTGCGCCGAAGACAGTGAAAGCAACGCGTAAGAAGCGCAAAAGTAATGTTCTGAGAGCTACTGACAACCAGGAAGATCAGGATTGCATTATCGTTGGTTACGAGCAGGGTGATGGCTTCACCTCTGAGGCCGCAGAAGCTTTCAGACGTACGCTGGATAACAAAACACATTGCATTGAAACAATCAGAAAGAACGTTCTGCTAGTGGGGAGCCGGCTGGACGATGATTCGTTAGATGAATTCTTGCGCATTGTGAGAAAAAAGTATGGATTCGAAACGCAAAGTGTGGAATACATGTACTGTCATCCTACTCTGGTCTAGGGATGTGCAATCGTGTCAAGAAAATCGATTTCTGAATCGATTCTGAATCGGATATGCGAAAATCGATACTCATTAGAATCGAAGTTTCAAATATCGATCTTCTTAAAATCGATTCAATTTGTAATTTTTTTTTATACTAACAGTTTAAAACGGTCGAAAGGAAAATAAATATTTTAAACAATTAAGTTAGTCATTAGTTTTCTTTATTATCCGATAACTTCTACATTAGCCGATGAGCCAGTCTTTGCTTCCGAGTGAGGAAAGAAACAGCAACTGTTGTAGGTGGTCTGGAGAAAGCCTGTTTCTGCTTTCAACTAGAATATTGCCGGCCTTTGAAAAAAGTCGTTCCGACGGTACGGACGTTGCTACTATAGGCAAATAGCGCCGTGCAACCTTCGTCAGTACCGGATACACGTTGTTGTTATGCCAATAGTTTAACGGGTCATCATTCCGTTGAGTCGTCGGTTGCGTGAGGTAATGTTTTAAATCTGTCGGAAACTCTCCAGGCGAAGAGGTTTCTGCGTCGAGATTGTCGAGAACTGCGCGTTGCTTGCTGAGCAGCGCTTCGTGATAGGACCAGAGACTATCGTCGTTCGAGCAGTCTCTTTCTGGAGCAACATTTTCTTTGCGGATCTCACTCTCTTCTCTCGACAACATTTGAATTTCCTTCACGATCTTTTGAGTCGCTTGCGAGCAAGCAAGAGGGCTTGTGAAATGCAATTTCTTAAACCTCGGATCCAGAATCGTTGAGACAGCGAGAAGAGTCACGAATTCGATTTTCCCGAATCGTTTGTCGAAACTTGTTAGGAGTAGCTCTCTTAACGCGAGTCCAGCGCTTGTCGTCAACTCCGTCTCCAAAGATTCGATTTTTTTTTTCAGACAGTTCGTCAAAGGAATTATTTTGCTGGCCGTGACGTAGGCTTGTCCACAAGCTTCCCTCGAAGCGGTCTCGACGTGCTTTAATACTTGTACACACTCCTTCGCGAGCTGTAATTCACTTGCCGACAACATCGGTGGTGATTTTGGAAACTTGAGCAACACGGCGCCGACGTTTTCCGATAGCTCGATGAACCTATCGAGCATAAAAAATGTTGAATTCCATCTTGTCGGGACACTCTGGATGAGCTTTTTCACCGTGAATTTTCTGAGCTCGTCCGCCGCCGCTACAGAGTGCTTGAAAAATGTGACCAGCCCTTTGACCTTCTCGCACATAGCACGAACTGTCGGTTCTCCATCGATGAGCTTAGAAGCAACAAGATTCAGCGTATGGGCGAAGCAAGGTAGGTGTTTGTTCTTCCCGAATACGTCGTTGACGGCCTTCAGTATATTCGCTCCGTTGTCTGTTATCACAGCGACGACTTGGCCCTTTGAGATTCGCCATTCTGTGCAGATGCGAAGTAACCACTCGCCCAAATACTCGGCTGTATGTCGATCTTCGAGAGACGTAACGCCGAGCGTCACAGATTCTAGCTTGTCGTCCGATACGAAGTGCGCCGTCATTCCCAAATAGCTTCGGGTGTTCAACGTATCCGTCCAGACGTCTGTAGTCAGAGTTACGACTTCTACCGCAGAGAGCTTCAATTTCACGACCATTGACAATAGCTCGTATTTGCTTTCCATGAGGCTTGTGATAGTTTTACGTCCGGGAATTTTATATAGCGGAGCTACCGTCTTCATCAGATGCTGAAAACCTTCGTTTTCCACGGTCTGGAACGGCATGTTGTCCTTGGTGATCATGAAAAGCACTGCGTTGGTGATTTGCCCGGCTTTGGAACCGCCTTCTGAAAAAAGCGCGACGATTATGATAATTTTCTAAATTTTTTATGTATTTCGGAATAGGATCAAGCTTGAGAATTTGGAATTCAGAGAAAAATATTAAATGAAATAAGACTAAAATAGGCAAATAGTTAACATCAAAACAAGCGTAAAAAAACGCCATAAATGAGCTGAACATATTTCCCATCTAAAAGATGGGAAGAAATCTAGAAATTTATCTCGACTTTATACCTCCGTAGGATTTCACGTCTTGAAAACTTCTATCGATTCTCGGCTGTGCAGAACTCGATTGTGTACACAATGGCGATGGCGTTCTGCTTCGATTAACGTGTGTTCCCGGAGTCTGAGATCTAGATGTTGGCCTCGTCGGTGTCAAAGTATTCGGTGAATCGGTTGACTGGCGGCCGTCAATCTCACGGCATTCTGCATCTTCCGATAGAAGCTCCTGGACAGGATCATCAGGATCGTCTTGTTCGGCGTCAGCCTTCAACAAAGAGAATATGTTACCTCCCTGTTTGAAACAATTAAAAATATTCTCTTTATTTTCTAATTAAAGGAGTTATTATGTACCTCGAAACCTGAGTTGACACGCATTTTCTTCGCCGCTGGCTCGCTTAATAGCATTCCCGGATGATTCCTCTTCAAGTGGTTCATCAAATTTGTCGTATTACCACTAGTTTTAACATCGCTCATACACACAGTACACTGAGCACTGCCAACGCCGCTTATGAAGAATCTCCAAACGCCACTCTTCTTAGATGGTTTCGCTTTCGATGCCACTGTAAAATACAAAAATGAGAACACCTCGAAGCTCGCGAGAGGTTATCTGTAGTAGACGTTCAGAGTAGGTCAGTCTGTTTGACAATTTTCGTGAAGAAAGGATTGTAGTAGCTTACTCTCAGCAAAAAGTTACGGCTCAGCTCCGCATGAAGTTTTCACAAATTTTGTTAGTCGTGGTTACTCGAGTTGACGGGAAGCCTTTCTCATTCTGGGAATAAAAACCGGGCTTTGCACGCACATGCACTCGTAGCATAATAGACCACCACCTATCAGAGCACGTCAAAATTATTCCGTGTTTGAACTAATAAGACGAAAAGTACAGGGAAATCGAAATTTTAAGGTTAGCAGCGTATCAATACCGTCGTATTTGCCGGCAAAAGATACTTACCTGTATTAGTTGTGCGGCAAAAGAATGACGTGCGCTATAATAAGTACGAGTGATGATGGCTAAGTCCAGATACAATGCAACAAAAAACGAATTGCCAATGTAACTTTCATCGCCGGTACAACGCGTGAAATTCGTTTATATCCGTTATCGTTTATTCGTTTGTCTTTTCCGACGTTTGTCATTGGTTCGGTTGTTCGATAGAGGGTAGACATCACAGCGCCGCGCCTATTCGGTGGACAAAATTGGAAAAATCTTCCCCCACCTGGTTCAGAACCAACGATTCAACGAAGCATTCACATTTCGCAACACAGCCAGCAAACAAGAGGGTAGAATCGCGAATTCATTTCACACGTAATTTTTGGTTTTTGTGCATCTTATATTAGGAAATCGCTGCGGAATAGATCGATTTTAGCTCCTAAAAATCGATTCGCTTAAACATCGAACACTACAGAATCGATAAAAAAATCGATTTTTCAAATTGTAAAAATCGATTTCTCGAGAAATCGATTCAGAATCGCACATCCCTACTCTGGTCAAGCCTGTTCAGAGCAAACGCAGTATCCAACTCATCGGAGGAAAAGCGACGGACCACTGGAGATGCCTCTACTTCGATGGCGCTAGACTTCGTGTGTACGACAGTCTCCCAGGTTTGACGAACTACCGATTGGTCGACAAAGAGAAACAGTACATTCGATTGCGATATCCTACGATACGCGAAATTGATATCACTTTTGTAAAAGTTCAACAGCAACCAGTGGGCGTCAGTTGTGGCATTTACGCTTCTGCATTCGCCACAAGTGTAGTCTTGGAACGAGATCCTTCCAAAGAGACGTATTCGAAAGATGAGATTTCGATGAGGCGTCACTTTGTACGAATTCTCGAAGACGAGTCACTGTTGTTATTCCCGCAAAACTAATTCATTTCCTGAAATTTACACATGCATCTCGAATTCTAAATCATACGCATATTTTTCCAAATCCGCTTTTCTCATTCGCACTGGTTTTCTTTTTACGAAATCGGTATCATTACCGGTATCGTTTAGTAAGACGTATGCAGGATTTGTTTCTACGATTGCGAATTCTTTGTCAGAGTCGTCTAACAGACGTGTGCAGGTTTCATTTGAAAAAATGTAGCCTTTTTGTCACAGTCGTCTAACGAGACGTGCGCTGGAATGGTTGATCGAATGCATCATTATTGCCAGAGTCATCTTATAAGAAGTGTGCTGGGTTTATCTGAACAAATGTGGCCTCTTTGTCGGAGTCGCCAAGCAAGACGTGAGGGAGAATGATTGAACGAATCTTTATCGCCAGAGTCATCTAATCAGAAGTGTGCTGGTATAGTTGACCGAATACATCCTTATCGCCAGAGTCGTCTAATGAGACGTGTGCTGTTTTTTTAGTGGCCTCTTTACCAGAGTCGTCTATCAAGACGTGTGCTGTTTTTTTTAGTGGCCTCTTTGCCAGAGTCGTCTAGCAAAACGTGTGCTGATTATTCCGAAATCCATGAAGATCTTTGCCGTGCAGCTATGGTGTGCGAGTTAGTAGACTTTTTTCCGTTTCGAATACGTACCCAGTAAACACAAGAATCGGTTTCGTTGCTGCTCAATTACAATTTCCTACTCGGTAATGTAACAGGTACATAACACAGGTGTTATATAACAGTTACGTTGCTGAGTAGGAAATTGTAATTGAGCAGCAACGAAACTGATTTTTGTGTTTACTGGGTAGTAACAATACATTTTTTAAATTCGTGTTGTATCGATGGTAAACCAACTAATGTTTCTTGTCTCGAGAAATCCTGTGAAGTATTTGGGAGAAACAGACACTCAGAGCACCGAAGTGTGAGTTGCGACGAGCATGAAGAATGACGCTGATTCAGTCTTTTTTGCAATTTGTTTTGATCGATTGTCGTTACGGAAATACATTTCGAGAGGCGCGAGGGGAGCATGACCTTGAACGGACTCAAAGGACAAGGTTTACAGCTTTATTACGTGGAAATACGTCTCCTCACCGGAATTTTTGTGGAAAATAATGAGTTTTGCAATTGATAAAACAACAAAGAACCTTATTTTTCCGAATGTCAACATTTTTAATAATAAGTCTAAAGCACGGCTCGGCTGTCTGTTTACATACATAACCATTTCTTGCTAGAAAATTAATTGCGTTAACAGTCGATGATACAACAAAAATCTAGTTTTACCAGATATTTCAAGCAATAGAAAATGAGTCTGAAAACTCATACACAGAAACCGCGCCGTTCGATGCTGCTTTATTGTCCAGCGAGTCATTCGACGTGCTCGCCGCAACTCGAGCATCGGCGCGAGCACATCCAATAGCTCTGACTATCTTTTTGCAAAGATATCCGTATTTCATGGAAAAAAAATCCATTAGGTGATTCACGGTCAGTGAAACAGCGACAAAAATCTCTATTTTTGCTAATGTTTCGAACATTGGAAGAAGTTTTCCATAGCTGCACGGCTATGCGCCGTTTTGTTGCCGGGCGGGCCATTCGAAGTGCTCGAGTCGAGGCTCCAGTTGCGGCGAGCACGTCGAATGGCTCTGAATGCCTTTTTTAGGATTGTAATCTTACGGATAAAAATCTGGAAACAATCAAGCTTGTACAAGGTACTGAAAAGATTATTCTAAAATAACAATAATTTATAAATGTTATTAATAAATTACATAAAAAAATAATCGTGCAACAAATTTCTCGGCAACTACATTTTTTTTGTTCTAAAAATGAATTGTGTATTTTTCAGAATACGTATGAATTCTTCCAGAATTTTTTAGCACCATTTTTATCTGCTAGACGCTGTTTCGTTGCCCGGGCGAGCCATTCAACGTGCTCGCGCCGAGGCTCGAGTTGCGGCGAGCACGTCGCATGGCTCTGAATGCCTTTTTTAATATTCAAATCATACAGATAAAAATCGGAAAAAAATCAAGCTTGTTCAAGGTACCAAAAAGATTATTTTGGCTTAAAAATAATTTATAAATGTTATTAACAAATTACATAAATAAATAATTGTGCAACAAATTACACGGCAAATTAATTTTTGTTTTTCTAAAAATGAATTGGTTCTTTTTCAGTATACGTATGCATTTTTTCAGAATTTTTTAGCCTAATTTTTATCGGCCAGACGCTGTTTCGTTGCCCGGGCGAGCCATTCAACGTGCTCGCGCCGAGGCTCGAGTTGCGGCGAGCACTTCGAATGGCTCTGAATGCCTTTTTTTGAATTGGAATTGTTCGAATAGAAATCGGAAAAAAATCAAGCTTGTACAAGATAGTGAAAAGATTATTTTGGCTTAAAAATAATGTATAAATGTTATTAACAAATTACATAAATAAATAATTGTGCAACAAATTACACGGCAAATTAATTTTTCTTTTTCTAAAAATGAATTGGTTCCTTTTCAGAATACGTATGCATTTTTTCAGAATTTCTTACCCGCATTTGCATCGGCTAGACGCCGTTTCGTTGCCCGGGCGAGCCATTCAACGTGCTCGCGCCGAGGCTCGAGTTGCGGCGAGCACGTCGAATGGCTCTGAATGCCTTTTTTTTAAATGAAATTATGCATATAAAAATCTGAAAACAATCAAATATGTATAAGGTGCTGAAATGATTATTTTGGCAAAAAATAATTCATAAATGTTATTAACAAATTACATAAATAAATAATTGTAACAAATTACAAATTACCCGGCAACTTAATTTGTCTATTATGAAAATGACTTGTTTATTGTTCCGAAATTTTTCCTGATTCCCAATGTTATTTTAAAAAAACCGCCATTTTCAATTCACAACTCAAAAAAATAAATAAATCATTCGTATAACGAAAAAATTAAGTTGCCGTGTAATTTGTTGCACAATTATTTATTTATGTAATTTGTTAATAACATTTATACATGATTTTTTCGCCAAAACAATCATTTCATCACCTTATACATGCTTCATTTTTTCTGATTTTTATATGCATATTTTTATTGAAAAAAAGGCATTCAGAGTCATTCGACGTGCTCGCCGCAACTTGAGCCTCGGCTCGAGCACGTTGAATGGCTCGCCCGGGCAACGAAACGGCGTCTAGCCAATAAAAATTCGGCTCAAAAATTCTTGAAAAATGCATACATATTCTGAGAAATACACAATTCATTTTTAGATAAAAAAAAATTAAGATGCCGCGTAATTTGTTGCACATTTATTTATTTATGTAATTTGTTAATAACATTTATACATTATTTGTATGCTAGAATAATCATTTCAGCACCTTATACATGCTTGATTTTTTTCCGATTTTTATCTGCATAATTGCAATTAAAAAAAGGCATTCAGAGCCATTCGACGTGCTCACCGCAACTCGACCCTCGGCGCGAGCACGTTGAATGGCTCGCCCGGGCAACGAAGCGGCGTCTAGCCAATAAAAATTCGGCTCAAAAATTCTTGAAAAATGCATACATATTCTGAGAAATACACAATTCATTTTTAGATAAAAAAAAATTAAGATACCGCGTAATTTGTTGCACATTTATTTATTTATGTAATTTGTTAATAACATTTATACATTATTTGTATGCTAGAATAATCATTTCAGCACCTTATACATGCTTGATTTTTTCCGATTTTTATCTGCATAATTGCAATTAAAAAAAGGCATTCAGAGCCATTCGACGTGGTCACCGCAACTCGACCCTCGGCGCGAGCACGTTGAATGGCTCGCCCGGGCAACGAAGCGGCGCCCAGCCGATAAAAATTCAGATAAAAAATTCTGAAAAAATTCATACGTATTCTGAAAAATATACAATTCATTTTTAGAACAAAAAAAAATCATGATGCCGGGTAATTTGTTGCACAATTATTTATTTATGTAATTTGTTAATAACATTTATGAATGATGTTTTTGGAAGAAAAATCAGTTCAGCACCTTACACATGCTTGGTTTTTTTCAGATTTTTATCTGCATAATTTCATTTAAAAAAAGTCATTCAGAGCCATTCGACGTGCTCGCCGCAACTCGAGCCTCGGCGCGAGCACGTTGAATGGCTCGCCCGGGCAACGAAACGGCACCTAGCCGATAAAAATTCGGCTCAAAAATTCTTGAAAAATGCATACATATTCTGAGAAATACACAATTCATTTTTAGATAAAAAAAAATTAAGATACCGCGTAATTTGTTGCACATTTATTTATTTATGTAATTTGTTAATAACATTTGTACATTATTTGTATGCTAGAATAATCATTTCAGCACCTTATACATGCTTGATTTTTTTCCGATTTTTATCTGCATAATCGCAATTAAAAAAAGGCATTCAGAGCCATTCGACGTGCTCACCGCAACTCGACCCTCGGCGCGAGCACGTTGAATGGCTCGCCCGGGCAACGAAGCGGCGCCCAGCCGATAAAAATTCAGCTCAAAAATTCTGAAAAAATTCATACGTATTCTGGAAAATATAGAATTCATTTTTAGAAAAAAAAAAATCATGATGCCGGGTAATTTGTTGCACAATTATTTATTTATGTAATTTGTTAATAACATTTATGAATGATGTTTTTGGGAGAAAAATCAGTTCAGCACTGTTACGGACTGGCCATTTTTCCGTACATTTATTATTAATTTATATTTTATATTGGAAAATTCGCTCGAATGTCCGCGAATATTAATACGTAGTAACTCGTCGCGGGACGATGGCGCATTTTTGTAATAAAGTCAGCACCTTCAGTGCATTGACCATTTCTGTCCGAGCTCGGCGACCGAGCAAGGTCATTGCTGTCAGCAAATACTGAAATCACGCCATCGCCCCCACCCGGTGCATCAGAGTTTACCTGGCGCATCGGATCGCCCAAATCATTCACTCTTTGATCATGTCTTGAACCGTTAATATCTAATAATAATTCTGTAGTATTAAGTTGATTTAATTGATTTAGTTTATATTCAGATCGTCGAACCGTTAATTATTATTCTTGCGTAGTGTTTTAAGTGCCGTGTTTTAAGTGTAAGTTATTCCTCGTAAGTTCGTTTGTAAGTAATTACCTTTATTTGTGTATTTTATTCTTGATCGATTATTTTGTCAATTTTATCCATGATTTGTTTATGATTTAATTATAATCAGTTTCAATAAACGTCCGTTTCAACGGTTTGTGTGTACGAACCCCAGATAAATCCGTAACAAGCACCTTACACATGCTTGATTTTTTTCAGATTTTTATTTGCATAACTTCATTTAAAAAAAGTCATTCAGAGCCATTCGACGTGCTCGCCGCAACTCGAGCCTCGGCGCGAGCACGTTGAATGGCTCGCCCGGGCAACGAAACGGCGCCTAGCCGATAAAAATTCGGCTCAAAAATTCTGAAAAAATTCACACGAATTCAGAAAAATAAGCAAATCATTTTCAAAACAACAAAAGTTATGTTATGTTGTTATGGTAATTTGTTGCACAATTATTTATTTATGCAATTGTTTTGTCTACTCGAAAGAGGTACAGTTTGCCGAAAATTATATTTCTGCAATGCATATATGTTTAGGGCCATGAAGGTAACAGTGATTTTTAGCAGTATCAAATTATTTTTATAAAAATATTCATGATCCGTTTTTTATTACAGTTTCGGACCGTCATCGAACCGCGTATCGAAATACCGCAATGGACCCCGGAGCACGTTGCTACATTTTTCAACGATGCGCTTGAGCTGTCGCTGGAATCCATCGACGACTGTCGATTGTACGGGAAGTGTAAGATTTCCGTACAAGATCAACATCGAGGTGGACAACAAAAGCGTAAGCAACATAACGCAATCGGCCGTCAAATATTTCAAGGTCTGAACGAAACGGATGGCTTCAGAAATGAAGCCGAAGCCGAACGCAGCCTTGGAGTTGATCGACGGTCTGTTGTATCGTTTATGGAACGTTTCTTTGTGCATGCTTCGCAGGCAAATTCGACGTTTTTGTACGTGTACAATTGCGAAGTGCCGCCGCAGGGCATAATAAGCTGTTTGAACGGTATCAGCGGTCATTTGGATCCAGAAAAAAATTCTAGAGTCGAAGAGATGGCTGGAATTAATACCAGCATGTTCTACGTTGGCAGCGCAGGAAGTTTCACAGAATTGCATATGGAAAACAGCCTCGCTGACAGCGTGAACCTTCTTCACGCCGGCAAGGAAAAAATCTGGATGATCGTTGACCGGGAAGACTACGCGCGCACCAATGACATCGTTGCACAGAAGTTAAAAGCTTCTCAACGTGGCGGCCATGACGGTGATGATAGAGAGAACTCAGACATTTGTCTGCTGCCGCTGCAGCACAAAAATATGGTTCTGACTCCTCGACTTCTGGACGAACACAAAATACGGTATGAATTCGTGGTGCAAAAACCTGGCGATCTACTGTATGTTCGATACGGAATCCTCCACCAAGTCGTCAATGTTGGCGTGAATGTTGCTGAAGCTATAAACGTCGGAAGCGATGGTTGGAACTTCAGCAACGAACTCAAAGCCCTGTGTCCGTGCGATGCGTGTCAGTTGGCACATGTGGCAACGAATGCGGACGTGGACATGTGCGTGAAGGTCGGCAAGCCTAAAGCACGGAAACACCAATGCACCACATGTGACGGAATCTTCGGAACGAAGCACTTGTTGGACAAACACCGAAAAGATGACCACAGCGCGAAGCATGTGTGTGGAATTTGCGATAAGCAATTCCAACATTTGCAAAGTCTGAATCGACACAAACGATCGATTCATTCTACCGGCGACGAAAACAATACGCAATGTACCCAGTGTGCTGTCTGCACGAAGCGAGTGGAAGATATCGCTCGCCACAGCAGAGAAAGACACCAGACGCTTGTGGAATGCTCAGGGTGCAAGGCGAATTTTACTCGGCACGACCTCGTTACACACGAGAAAACGTGCGTGAAATTCACGTGCGCTGATTGCAGTCGTGATTTTAAATCTCGCCACGCAGTGTCAAACCACCGCAGATACTGTGGTAAGGAACAGGGAACGACGGTCGGCAAAACAAGAAAAGTCGATCCCTAAAATGTGTTCAGTAAAGCGTCGGGTGTAAGCCACGACGTTCACCTGATTGCTTCGAACTTTCGAAAATGCCCTGTACCTTGCGATTTTTCGAATTTTTTCATTGGTTATGTCAACGGAAGTGTGCTGATCTTGATAAGCCGCAAGTCAGATTCGCAATCGTCTTGTGGCGTAGTGCTATTTTTCTGGAATACTCAACTGAATATAGATACCGTAACTTGACATGGCTCATTTCCCCGTACCAGTTGTCGTGGCAATTCGTAGAATTTAGCCGTGGTGAATTTGTGATAAAATCAGTTTTTCCGTTTACAGTCGTATGTACCAACTTGGGTCTGTTTTCAGTTGAGGTCTTCATAAATGAGGCACTACGCTCTGTCAAAACGAGTGATGGATCTGCAAGCAGCAGGTCGAACAGAGTCATCCGAAGACATTGACGTTGTTAGTACAGGCGAAGTACGAGCATTTATCGTTGAACATTTTTGAACCACCAAAATCATTGCAAGTGCAATAGTTATACGTGGTATTGAAGTTTCCGATTGACTCCATAATTCAACTTACCAAAATAATCGTAAGTGCTATCTAATAAGGATAGGTATCTCAATAGCAGTGTGCTGACATCGACGAGCAACAAGTCAAAGCCACAATCGACATATGAAATGTGGATTGATTGTGACGAGTAGCGAGTCGAAAACAGCGTCATCTAACGAGATGTTCATTATTTTACGAGCAGTTGTGACAGACCGTCACGTCAAAAGCTATGCTTGTTTTTAGAAAAACAAATAAAACAATGGCTCGCTGTTATACAAATTGGAGCTGGCCGAGATTTTTTTTTAAGGTATCCTGAACTTTCCTTTTGTGATAATTGTTACCGCGAGGCGACTAGAGACAAGACCAAAAAATTGGAGAGCATGAATAAAATCTCGGAGTTTCACAGCTGGACTGTCATTTTATTCGATATTGAAAAATTTGTTCTTGTCTTGAATGGCACAGACGAGTTTGTCGTCGCAAAGTCTTGAATCTCGCGATTCATGATACAAATATTTCACTTGAAAGCTGGATATTGTTTTTTCGTTTGTATGAAGGTGTCTGTTCACGTAGAATGGCGTATTCATACTTTGCGTTGATTTCGATGTAGACCTTGTGCTGTCTAAAATAGCCCATATTTTCAAGTCTGCGTGGCATTTATGATAGGTCTCTCATACCCTCACTAGTAAATGTGGGATATTCCACGTGGTTTTTCCTGTGATTTACAAAACTGTAAAAAGCACTGACATTTATGCTTTATTTATTTTTTATCAATGTTTTAGAATGTGTTCATTTTTTGCTAATATATATAGATTAGAAAAAATCAGGAAGAATTCCAAAAATCATGTGTTGTAAACAAAAATCGTCTTGCTGCTGGCCATTGTAATGTCACTATTTTTCTCATATTTCATATTTCTTTTGGTTGAAAGAAGCCCGAAAATAGATCGATTCACTGGACAATTTCAACTCGGTTATAAAACATTTTTATTTTCGGAAAAAGGTTTTCCAGCATTTTTTCATATAAAAAGAATGAATCGTTCGTTAATTTGTTTTTAACAATAGCAGATTATTAAAAACGTGGAAAAAATCAAAATAAAAAATGAGTGAATAGAGGTCTACCATATACAATATTGCGGACCCAATCGGTCTGACCCAAAGGTCTGATCTCAGGTAGAAACCAGGTGCAATGTCACACTGACGTTGCTTTCGTTTTCCTAAAAGGTATATCACCGAAATTTTGAAAGTTACGGAGACGTCATTCTTGAGCCCTGGGATATTATCGCAGGGCTATACGTGAAGGAGTGCACGGAAGACCTGCAGCGTTTTTTACTTCAAAAGCGAAAGTTCACGAAATCTCTAATATTTCCCTAGATAGGGCATTCTCGGTCAAATGAGCCAATTTTCCAGCTCGCTCAGTTGTACCCTATAAGATGCTTCCGATGGAGTAACCCTTGAAAAACAGTCCTAGTATTTTCGAAAGAAGTCACTTTCATATAACATTGAGTGTTAGTTTTCCAACTCAATGGTACTGACTGATGTTCCGGGGTAAAAAAATCCAAGCAAAGTGACAAGACTTGGAACTCTCAAGTACATTTTTGTATGTCATGCACACAAATTCCACCTTTTCGTGCCTGTTCAGCGTGATGGAGATGGTGATTTCTAAATTTGGAATGAGAACAAAAGACTATGCCGAGCTGCGAATGAGTCAAATCACACTAGTTACTACAAAATACTCGTTTTTACATCTAGCTCCTTTTGCTTCCTCATAAAGAAAGAATTGTTTTCATGAACAATTTTATTTTCGAGATTTTCATGGTACAACACTCAGAACTCAGTACTTTCGGGGATGGGCAGATTTGTTATAAGAAATAAAATATGGCACTCGCACGGAAAAGTGGTCCCCAACGAAAGCTGTGACGGTTGGCCGTACGAGTCGATAGTACATGCTGCTTACTTCAGAGCTGCCGTCGACAGTGCATTTTTGTGAACTACTTTTCCGTACAGGCATTGCATACTACATTTTACAACACAACGTAGTAAAAGCGTGGAAAAAAAGCAGCTGGTGTGATTTTCACATATGCGGTAGTTTTGTCTCATGACTCACGAGGACAGTGCTACGTTCACGCTCTTCAGACGCGAAAAGAGAGCTTTCTGTGCGTCTATTGCAAAAATGCAAGTGTTTACTTTTCTTGGCGAAATGTCAACGTTACAATCAATACAACTTCGATTGTCGTGTGATAGAAAACTACAAGGTATAGTCAGAAAATGAAGCGTTTCGTAAAAATTAAAAAATCAGTGGGACATTATATAAACCACAAAGTAATGACGAAATATGGGTCAGAACTGAGCAGGTTGAATAGAATATCACTCATCGGGCAGAGAATGCCTCGTGTATTATATTCCTAGATTGTAGTAAGATTTACGGGCTACAATAAGTAGGAGTATTGCATGCATGGGAAATTGTAGTGGCGTCTTAGTTCGGCTAGAACGCGCAAAATATGTGCCGCAGCCAGAAGCCCGTGGAGCGCACCGAAGTTGTGGGCCCGCCACTGTTCGTGGAACGCACTCAAACTGGCACGCTGCTAGCTGTCTGTGGACACATTATGCATAATACGCAATTGAAGCATCTCCGACAAACAATGATTCAAAAGAATTGTGTTTTGAGGTTACCTCGATTGCGTTTGACCGCGTCTTAGTTCTCTTGTGAAGCGCTACATTTGTAGTGTGGCCGGCCGATAGTGCGCGTTGCGACTACCGACGCGACGACAGCGCGCTCTGTGTGCAGCCGGCCGCATATCAGTGCGGCGTGCTGCACAGAGAGCGCGCTACCGTCGAGTTCCGAACGCGACTCGCGTCGGTCGGTAAAGTAGTTTAAAACTTTTTAGTTCGTACTTAGTGGCGCTGGGGTCACGTCAGTTTCGAAAATCGCCTCCAGCAGCCCCTTAATTTTTGATAAAACTTTGACGCTTCGGTAAAAAATAACGGTTCAGCAGATCAATTTTTAAATATTGGGGGCTCGTTGGGCATGTATTGAAGTAAAAAAACCCTAAGAAACATGAGTCATTATCGCAATATCTGCCAAGTTGACGTGGATTTTCCAAAACGGGAAAAAAGTTCATTTTTTTGGTCTTCTTCAAATCACTATTAAGGTTACAAAATAAAATAAAATCTCAAAAGTACCAGAAGGTTGTTTTAGCGCATTTCTTCCAGTTTACAAAACCCATCTTTAGCCCGCTGTGCGATCATTAGTTCATGAGATATTGCTGATCTACGAAAAAAGCTCCTTTTTTCTTTGAATTCCAATATCTCAGCAACAAATGGTCGTACAGAGATTAGCAACAGACCATTTTAAAGCTAAAGAACCAGGTTAAAGGACCGCATTATTGATAAAGCCACAACAAATTTTGTTGTGCCCGTGGACGATTGTGAAAATGACAAAAATGTTGAACATGTTTTCTTTCCGCTTTTCCTTAGGTTCATGCCGAACGTGTTGCTTTAAAAAAAAATTACTGAAAAGATTTTTAAACTAGAGATATCAAGCTTTAAAACGCATTTTGTTTTATTACGATTCGATCATTTTTCACAAAATCACAGCGGTTCAAAAATCAATGAAAAAAAGGTAAAATTCAACTGTTCCCTTAATTTTTTTGCTGAGTGTATATACACTGTGACGGGATTTTCTGCCCCGCCACCTGCGCGAAGTGTGAACGGCGAGGAGTGCCGGATTTACGCCACTCGGGTCGGTGCCGTCCGCTACCTTACCGGCAGGCCAGACGAATTTCTTGTTTGCCAACTGTTACCTTCGAATTCGGCGGAAGATCGTATTATTTTATTTTATTATTATTCTTTAATTTTTGATTATTTGACATAATATTACTAAGTTTTGCGCTACCTACGACCGTTTTGTACCCCTTTTTCGCCACCGGGATCTCACCCCACCGACCGCCACCACCAGGAGTTTCGCCCTGCTCTCGAACCGCTAACTCGCCGCCCACGCACTCATCGCTTCCGCGTGTCCACGAAAATCGCTCTCTATATTTTCTTTCGCTCCCTACGATCAAGGACGTCGTGCGTTAATTTTGAGTTTTGTTTTGAGAAGAAGTTGGAGGTAATCGCCGACACTCCAACTTTGGATTTTGGCTCCAACAGAGCCGCAGGCGGACACCGAAGACCCGTGTCCGCGGAAATGGATGCCAGGGGAGCGCGCGGAGAAACGACCAAAATATTACTGTGTCACCCGCCTCCCCACGACTTCCCAGCCTGGCGCTGGACCATCCCGCTGGAGTTCGTTTTGTCGCGGTCCGGCCACCCCGGCGCCTCACTAAGAAAGGGCCTGGGGGTCGCGCAATCAGAGTCTAATTGCAGTGTTGCATTTTATTAGTTGTGGGTCCAATATCGCTGATGGTCGTGGCCACGATTTCCGGCGTGAGGGACTCCGAGCTCTCTTTCTCGTGGCTTCCCGGATCCGAGGGGAAGACATTCGGGCGCCAGTGAACACAGCTGCAATCCGAGGTTGGACGAAGAACTCAGATTTAGTGGACACGCGATAAATTCGCCAGCTACCTACGGCTACGGGCATCAGGGCCGAAGGGCGACGGTGGCGCGATTCGAATTGAATCGCGCGCCACCGCGCACGCGGTGACGCGCAGACGCGGCCGCAGACGCCGCCGAGATAGCGACGCACCAATTCTGTGCGGGCGTGCGAGACGGCCGGCGAGTGGGCAGGGTGGGGGACCATCGATCGTCGCCACGCGAGTGATCGCGAGCAGTCTTGATCGCCGGACCATCGGACGAGCCACCGGACATCGACCCGAGGAGGAAGATCGCGACATCGAGCCTGCGGAGATTCCCGGTGAGATCTGACCCCCCCTTTTTTGATTGTGTGATGCCGAGAGTCGTTCGGCCGTGCGGGCCGGCCACCCCGCGTAAGTTTTAGTATTTTTGGAGAATTAATTTTGTATTCCGTTTCGATAATGCGCGGGGATGGCTGGCCGTGCGGCCACCCAGCCGCGTGGCCGGGCGTGAGCGACTCTCGGTACGGAATTTGGTCGACGCTCTCTACGATTTTTCTATCATCGCTACCTCCGGTTTTTCTAGTTTTCGAGTTTTCATAATAATTGTATTTGTTATCTGCGAGTCCGGGATCGCGGCTGTCCACGCGGGGTTATATTTTTCGAGTTAATTTGCGTTGTATTTCTGTGTTCCCCGCGCGTGACTGCCGCCCCGTGATCTTTCGTGTTTCAGTCCAGTTTTCTTTTGTTTCGCATTATGATAAATTATATATTTGATTCTCATTATTCTCCGCTGAATATTTCGCCGTGTTAAGACGAGATAGATTGTAAGACCTGTGTCGCGCTTTTGTTTTGATTTTGGCTTGCCGGCCGGTGGCTCGCTCGAGGTCGCGAGGCCCGCGCTTTGTTTATGCTTTGCGCCTGTTCGGACTCGAGCTACCTCTCTCTCTCCCTCGCTATCTTCGCTGTATTCTCGAGCCCGAATATTTCGCTTCGTATTATTTGTGATTTTGTGTTTCCTTTTTCATTTTCGTATTTTCGACTTGCGCTGTCTTCGCTCATCTGTCTCTATCTCTCTCTCTCTCGTTATGAGATCTCTCGTGTGCTCTCCGCCGTATTCGCTCCCTTGTCACCCTGCTCACTGCCGGCTACCTATTAGTGACGTTACCTATGATCTGCGAATTGTCTATCGAGGAGATGAGACTTATCTGCGGCTACCTTGGGCTCGAAAAATTATTAATCTCATTGTTATAATACCGTCCCTTACTAGTATTAGTAGTTCTATAATTTTCGTTCGAGGTTCAGAGCTCCAATTGAATTAATTATTTGTCATTCTTTATTTCTTTTTCTTATAATTTAATTTTATATCGAGTCCCGTTATCTGCGAATTACATTGTCAACCCAAACTGTCATCGTTCTTGCGCCTCGGCTTAATGCCGAGTGCAGCCCGGGGATTGTTGAATAAACACGATGTCTCCGAAGCTTCGCGTTGTTGTCACTCATACCGTTCGAACCGCCCCTCTACCACATTCAGCTCGCGGAGCCTGAGCCAGTCGGTGTCTCTTAAGGCTCTCACCGCTCCCGCCGGTGATTCGGATTGGGTCTATCGTACCGACGACGAATTTAAGCCGGGATTCCCCGGCGATACTCCGGTATCTGGCGCCCAGTCGTCGGTGCAGTCGATCCCTACCAGTTCATCCGCTCAGGGTTGTTTATTCGGGTCAATAATATTTTGTTGCGATTTCTTTCGTCGAGTTTCGAGTTATTTTTTTTTGAGCTACCTTATGGATCCGAATCACCCGGCGGGTAAGAGCCGGGGTTGTGAGTCCCCTCGCAGGGAAATTCCTCACAACACCGTCGGACTGTAGTCACGTGATTTGGGAAGTCTCCCTACTATTCAGGTATCAATAGAGCGGAGACCCGAGACAGAGTCAGTTCACGACCGACGCTCGTGTGTAACGTTAACACACGGCCTGTACACAGTTGTACTTACCCAGTTGTACTTATTATTATAATATAGACTCTAAATTCGATACTGTGCATTTGTTTAATTATTGAGCTCTCAAGACATCACAATTTTGGCGACGAGGTAATTCGAACTCAGTGTTCGAAAGTGCAACGGAAAAAAAAGAGTGGTTAAAGTGCGCTTAATTCGCTTTTTCCGAGATCCGCTGCATACAATATCTGCACGGTGGTCGCGAATAGGCTGGTACTCGGAAAAATGTGTAGTATACGATAACGGCTGAACTAAAAAATACGGACAGAACAGAATAATGCAGTTAGTGAGAAGCGATATGTATTTAACCCTGTGTAAATGATCCATTATTCAATAAAAGATTTCGTATTTCAATGGAGTCGGGAGCTAGTAGCGAAGAAGTGACGATTGATAATATCGATTATACGAGGACGTCGTGAATTCAGTCTCTCACGAAGGCACAGCTTGCTAAATTATTATTGGATCTGAAAATTAAATTCGACAGTAGCAGCGGCATCGAACAGCTACGAAATTTGCTAAGAGCGTACGTACGCGACGAGCAGCGTAAACAAGGAGCGGAGCGTAACACGACGCCGGAGAACAAAACAACCGTAGCCACCAAGATAATCCGCACGATGTCAGAACACAAATCATCAAAGTTAGAGTTTGTGCTAGGAAAGGACGACTGGGAAACATACACGGAACGATTAGAACTGTATTTCCTGGTAAACGATATAACGGATGATAAGCAAGCGGCTGTATTGCTAACCAAAATAGATCCGGAAACGTATATCTTGGTAAGAGACTTATGCGCACCAAATAAACCAGGCACAAAAACATATGGAGAATTAGTCTCGTTCATCAAAAATCACTTAAACCCCAAACCTTCGGAGGCCATGGAAAGGTGTAAATTTCATCAGGCACAGCAAGCGCCAGCGGAATCAGTCGCTGATTTTGTCGCGAGGTTAAAGAGACTGTCATTGTATTGCAACTTCACGGATGCAAACAAGGCGGTACGTGATCAAATTGTGTGCGGCCTGAAGGATCACGCAACAAAAAAATCGCTATTTCGGGAAGAAAATTTGACTTACGCTACAGCATACAAAATCGCGACGCAAATGGAAACAGCAGAAAAAGACGCGACGATGGCTGATAAATTGAACGTGTCAGCGGTGCCAGGGACGAGCTCGATACAATGGACTCAACAAACACAGCAACGATCCAACAAGAGGATGCAAGGGCTCTCACGTGGTAACAGACAGAACGCCAGGGGCTCGGCACGGAGAAAAACTACGGACGACAACTCGTACGCGCAAAACTCGGGCCAGCGAACAAACATCTGCTATTGCTGCGGAAAAGAAAATCACAGGGCCAGGGATTGCTTCCAGCGATATCAGACATGTGGGAGCTGCCAAAGGAAAGGACATCTCACAGAAATGTGCAGGACGAAGAAATCCGAGGTTCAACACCTTGAAGCAGCAGTAACACAGGGGAGTGAGAGTGAAGAGGATTTCATCTGACTAGAGGAAGACGACAGCGATGATAATCGGGCACAAGTCGGTAACGTAAATTTTGTAAACAATTGTAAGACCGCGGATCCTATGCACAGAAATGTTCTTGTAAACGGAATTAATGTCAGAATGGAAGTGGATACGGGAACATATGGGGCATTCCACCGGTTATCGACCAGGTCGCGACCATCGTATTTTATTTTATTTTTTTCCTTTTGAGATGTTGTAGAGGAACAAAAAAAAACACTCTAGGGATTTTTTTCAGATTTTTTAAAAAATGCGTGTTTTTGTAATGACCTAAAAACCGAATCTCAAAAAGTACATCGACGATTTTTTTTTTTTTTACAGAAAATTCTCTGTTCAAAAACAAAATTTTTGAGCCTAGGCCCATCGTGGGCCGACCCTTAGATTAGAAGCTAAAAATAAAACAAAATTAAAAAAAATTTGAATTTATACCCCAAAATTGAATTTTTCTAAAAGTACTTGGACGATTTTTAAAATTTTTTTACACAAAATTCTGTGTTCAAAAACAAAATTTTTGAGCCTAGACCCATCGTGAGGTGACGCTTAGATTAGTAGCTAATAATAAAACAAAACTTAAATATAATAGGGGTCTGTCTAGAAAAGTAACTAGAAATCAAATTCTCCTGCAAATAAAATGTTTTAATTACTTGTAACGCTCTTTTTACTGACCCTAGTCACTGACCCGCCGAGCGCCGTGGGAAGCGGGTTCCCACGCCGAACGATAGTAGCGCTCGGGCGCGCGAATGACAGAGAAAGAGAGAAAGTGGGAGAAAAGGGGAATGACGCTGGCCAACGATCACGGTCGAAGACTCGCCATTGTTTGTTTGGAGAGAGTGTCATGCGTGCGAGTGCTTTCGACGTGAGGACGTGATTTCCGCTATTTTCCGACCGCCCAGAAATCGAGAGACGAGACGCTTCCAGGACGAGGATTTTTAAGAGGAATGTCCGGTAAGCTTTTCCGCGGTGATCTCGCTGGTTAATTAAGTGTTTTTGGACGGGCAAGTCCGGGTGCCGGCTCGAGCGCGGCGACTTCGCGCGTGCATTTTGCGTCGTGTATTGCTATTTTTGCGTTGAATATCTTAAAAATTACGTCGTCTATGTATTTGAATTTTTTACAGTAAATTCTGTGTTAAAACACATTTTCTGAACTAGTGCGAAAATCGGAGGGAGGGGGGGGGGGGGGGGTCAACATAGAACATTAGCAAAAAAAACTAACAAACATTTTTTAATATTATTTGGTAATTTGGTAATTAAATTACAGGAATTTCGCGCACGGTGCATCAGTGAAGCTTTTTCTCGCCGTTAATTGTAGAAGAAGACGGATCCATAATGAATAAGATATTCGATCGGTGCTGGAACCCTTTCAATATTCCTGGTCATGTTTCCAAGCGTGGATTGAGGCAAGCGCCAAAAACAATAATAGACAAATTTCCGGAATTTGATTCGAAAGTTTTTTGTCGAAAGTGTCGCACCAATTTAAAAAACTATATTGGACCACGCATCGGAGATGGCATTGATAAAGGTAAATTTCTGTCAAACTCATGCAACTATGATTACCGATTACGCACTTGCATTACATTGAACTTTTATTATAGATGATAGTGACACCGCGCTGGGAGAAGAGCAATGCAACCAGAACTTGGGCGCCGGATCCTCGAGTCAAAAATCTCATAAACGGAAAATCGAATCTCCGAATCATGGGTGTAGCTATCACGCTGCCGATGACGAAGTTGTCATGTCACAGTTAAGTCAGATGACGCTCAGTCCTGTAGAGTCAGCTGCTTCTCGCCTTGATTCTGACATCGCACTTCCGTTCATTAACGAAGCCTTGCACGTATTGGAAACGTCGCCGATACCACGGAAAAAAATTAAAGATTCCGACTGGATAGATAGGAAACTGAACAAATCAAAAGATTTTAAAAAGAGATCTTTGAAGCTGCCGGTTCCTCCAGAAACTCATGATGATTTTGCGGGATTCTTAAAAATCATAGAACAACTCAAGGATAAATATAAATCGCCGTCTACATCGAACGCCGAGCGATATCAAATATTGACTCTGGCACCTCCTTCATGGAGCCAAAGTCGCGTCTCTAAAGAGTTTGGAGCATCGCTCTATATGGTCAAAAAGGCAAGAATGTTGTACAGTGAGCAAGGAATTTTGGCGACACCGCAAGCGAAACTTGGTGAGTTAAACATATTTCGACGATACTGCTTCATTATACAATTGTTATCAACATCAAAAAAAGAATTTTTTTTTAATTATTTTTTATGATAATTTAATTCGCTATTTACTGTTGTGTTTGCAGGAAAACCTCTAGCTGGAGATGTTAAAGCGAAGGTCATCGCATTTTATGAAAACGACCAAGTGAGTGCAACGTTACCCGGCATGAAAGACTTCATTTCCGTTCGTGACAGCAATGGCGAAAAAGTGCGAATCCAAAAGAAGCTCATTTTGTGCAACTTAAAAGAGCTCTATGAGCATTTTAAGGAAGAAAATTCTGATGTACGGATTGGCTTTTCGACTTTTGCTTCTTTGAGACCGAAACACTGCATATTGGCAGGGGGTGCCGGCACCCATACCGTTTGTGTTTGTCCGTTGCATCAAAATATAAAGCTGATGATTTCAGGTATGAAATTATGTTGAATCGTCTTTGATAAATTGTTCTCAAATTCAGTTTGTGCAGTAACTTTATTATATTACTAAAACATTTTAGCTAGCAACTTGGTGACTCTCACAAAGAATTTGGGGACTCCTATTTCAAGATTCGAAGACTGCTCGTCAATGATGTTGTGTGCCGTTCCGCAGACGTCATGCCACTTGTCACAGTGCACTAATTGTCCGCCTCACCAGCGGCTCCAAGATGTTTTAAACACAATTTTCGAGGAAAACGACATCGAGGAAATAAAATACACGAAATGGATCCTGAAACCGAGGGCAACTCTTGAAACTTACGTGAAGTGCGCAGATGAATTCGTCGAAGAGTTCTGCGAGCAGGCGAAAAATCTTTTGCACCACGACTTTATAGCGAAACAACAATCGCTCTTCCTTAAAACGTTAAAGAACGATTTGAAAGAAGACGAGTGTTTGATAATCAGCGACTTCGCGGAGAATTACGCCTTCATCGTCCAAAATGCTGTCCCAGGATTCCATTGGAATAACGAGCAAGCCACAGTGTACCCTGTGGTCGTGTACTACAAAGAAAACGACAAATTAATGCATAAAAGTCTCGTTATTATCTCTGACTGCTTAGCTCATGATTCGGTCGCTGTTCACGTCTTTACGCGAATTGTCGTTGATTTCATCAAGCTCGAAATTGGGATCCCCCAACGAATATATTATTTCTCTGACGGCGCACCACAGCAATTCAAGAACTTCAAAAACTTTATAAATTTGTGGTTCCATGAAGAGGATTTCTCCGTTCCTGCTGAGTGGCACTTTTTCGCTACCGCGCATGGAAAAGGGCCGTGCGACGGCATCGGTGGGACGTTAAAAAGATTAGCTTCGAGGGCCAGTCTGCAGCTTCCGTCCGACCGTCAAATTCTGAAGCCTCAGGATTTGTTCGAATGGGCTTGTTCGACGCGCACGTTACCGTCTATTGCCAAAAGTTTTTCTGCTGTACAAGAATACGACACAGCGAAGGAGTTTTTGAACAAGCGATTCAATTCGGCGAAGACAATACCTAACACCCAACGACAGCACTGTTTCATACCATCTAGGGAAGGAATGATCACAAAGTTGTATTCATTGGCAACCGAGTTCAACACGCATAAAATTGTGAAGGGAAGACGTCCCACGAGCACACGCTAGTCGAAGAGACTCGAATTGTACCTAAAAATATAGTAAATGTAATATGTAAATTCATAAGACCAGAAACATCAATCTAAAGATAATGCGAAGTTGTTTTTTATGTAATGTGAAAAAAATAAAGATATCGTCGAAGTACTTTTAGAACAATTCAATTTTGGGGTATTAATTCACATTTTTAAAATTTTGTTTTATTTGTAGCTACTACTAGGCTCAAAAATTTTGTTTTTGAACACAGAATTTTGTGTAACAAAACTTTAAAAATCGTCCAAGTACTTTTAGAAAAATTCAATTTTGGGCTATAAATTCACATTTTTTTAAATTTTGTTTTATTTTTAGCTACTAATCTAAGGGTCGGCCCACGATGGGCCTAGGCTCAAAAATGTTGTTTTTGAACAGAGAATTTTCTGTAAAAAAAAAAAAAATCGTCGATGTACTTTTTGAGATTCAGTTTTTAGGTCATTACAAAAACACGCATTTTTTAAAAAATCTGAAAAAAATCCCTAGAGTGTTTTTTTTTGTTCCTCTACAACATCTCAAAAGGAAAAAAATAAAATAAAATACGATGGTCGCGACCTGGTCGATAACCGGTGGAATGCCCCATATGCAACGATAATGTCGGAAGAGTCGAAAAAGAGATATCTCTCGAGTATACGAATAGAAACGTTGAATACGCCTCTGAAAGAATACGGTAAAGTACCACTCGAACATGTAGGCATCACGGAGGGACTAGAGGTTCAGTTAGGCCAGCGAAAAGCAACGTTAAAAATAATAATAATGAAAGGATCGGGACCAACATTAATTGGAAGACAATGGCTGCAGGCATTATCACTATGGCCATTATCTTTGAACGAATTAGTAAACGATACGTAGTGTTGCCATAAAATAGATTTGAGTAATATTATTAAAGAATTTCCAAACCAGTTTCCAAAATTATTCGGTCCGGGACAGAGTTGGGGACAATACATAATTTTTTTAATGCATCACCGTTTTTTAACCCATTATTTTTAAAATGGATAATGGAATTCGAATCCACTACACATTACTTTTTTAATGAGTAATGGAGCAGAGATCCATCACCCATTATTTTTTAAATGTTTAATGGAACAGAAATCCATCATCCATTATTTTTTTAATTTTTAATGGAACAGAGATCCAGCAACCATTACTTTTTTAATGTTTAATGGAACATAGATCCAGCACCCATTTTTTTAAAATGTTTAATGGAGCAGCGATGCAGCTCCCATTACTTTTCTAATATTTAATGGAACAGAGATCCAGCACCCATTTTTTTTAAATGTTTAATGGAGCAGCGAGGCGGCGCCCATTACTTTTTTAATGTTTAATGGAACAGAGATCCAGCACCCATTATTTTTTAAATATTTAATGAAACAGAGATCCAGCACTCATTATTTTCTTAATTTTTAATGGAGCAGTGATACAGCTGCGATTACTTTTTTAATGGATAATGTAGCAGAGATCCAGCACACATTATTTTTTTAATGGAGCAGGAATTCATCACCCACTACTTTACAATATGTATATATTTCGATGTCCATGTAGGTATCTCCATAGTTTTCGATGTCCAGATTGATTTTCCCATACTTTTCGAGATCCAGGTTGGTTTCCACATAGTTTTCGATGTCCAGGTTGGTTTCCACATAGTTTTCGATGTCCAGGTTGGTTTCCCCATAGTTTTCGATGTTCAGGTTGGTATCGCCATAGTTTTCGATGTCCAGGTTGATTTCCCCATAGTTTTCGATGTCCAGGTTGATTTCCCCATAGTTTTCGATGTCCAGGTTGATTTCCCCATGGTTTTCGATATCCAGGTTGATTTCCTTATGGTTTTCGATGTCCAGGTTGGTTTCCCTATAGTTTTAGATGTCCAGGTTGGTTTCCCCATAGTTTTATTTATTTATTTATTTTATTTATTTTATATTCATTATACGGGCCGTATCCCATTTGTTGCTTCGTTGCACCCACAAATACCAGCCATCACGCGCGAGATTTTTACCAGAACTGTACGAAGAGATTGATGCGAGATGGTGATACTCGTGGTTATGTGCGATGCGGCTGTGGCCGACTTAAGATTGAGATAGAAACACTCGCATTCGCCTAAGACGTAGGGAAACCACAGAAAACCTACGTCGAGTGTAGCCGGCTAGGTCTATTCCTCGCCGTGCTCCAATGTTTACTCGGACAGCGTGACGCGTCTTACGGCAGTAGTATACATTGTATACCCGGCACGCTGCTGCTCGAGAAAAACATTTTTGCCCTCGGCGGGAATCGAACCCGAACCTCCCAGTCGTCGGCAGTACTGGGCTAGTACCTAACCACTAGGCCACCGACGCTGGTTCTCGATGTCCAGGGTGATTTCCCCATGGTTTTCGATGTCTAGGTTCGTTTCCCCATAGCTTTCGATGTCCAGGTTCGTTTCCCCATAGTTTTCGATGTCCAGGTTGATTTCGCCATAGTATTTGATGTCCAGGTTTGTTTCCCCATAGTTTTCGATGTCCAGGTTGATTTCCTCATAGTCTTCGATGTCCAGGTTGGCTTCCCCTATAGTTTTCGATGTTCACTTTGATTTTCCCATACTTTTCGATGTCCAGGTTGATTTCTCCATAGTTTTCGATGTCTAGGTTGATTTCCCCATGGATCTCGATGACCAGGTTGATTTCTCCATAGTTTTTGATGTCTGGGTTGATTTACCCATAGATCTCGATGACCAGGTTGATTTTACAGACAGGGTGTGACAGCGTTACACAGGGTTAGACAGAATTAGGCAGAGTTAGACACAGTTAGACAGTGTTAGACAGGGTTAGGCAGCGTTAGGCAGAGTTAGGCACAGCTAGACAGAAGTAGGCAGGGTTAGACAGGATTAGACTGGGTTACACAGGGTTAGACAGAGTTAGACAGTTAGGCACAGCTTGACAGGGTTAGACAGAGATAGGCGAAGTGAGACAGGGTTAGATAGGGTTAGACAAGGTTACACAGAGTTAGGCGGAGTTAGGCCGAGTTATACAGCGTTCGACAGGGTTCCTTAGGGTTAGACTGGATTAGGCAGGGTTAAACAGGGTTAGACTGGGTTAGGCAGGGTTAAACAGAGTTAGACTGGGTTAGGCAGGGTTAAACAGGGTTAGGCAGGGTTAGACAGGGTGAGACAGAGTTAGACACAGTTAGACAGGCTTCGACAGACTTAGGCGATTTCAGGGTATTCAGTAGTCCCCAGGGACGTCTATGAAGACGCGTACTGGGCTTTAATCATAACATTACTATCAGACTATTTAGTGTAGAGAGAGGGGAGCAGTTGGGAATCCGTAAAAAACATTTTCATACAAAATAATCTTTCGTTATAATCTTTTTTAATATCAGTTCTTTGTGTCGTAGAGTTGCGATCGACAAGTCGCATATGAAACATAAGTGAAGATAACAAAAATACAAGAAATAGGTAAAACAAGAAATAATAATAAATTCAAATCACCAGTGAGCGTAACGATTTACTTTATCAACTATATAAAACAAAATATTGCCACAGTAACGATCCTGTAAATGCAGTTTGTTGAGTTCCAGTAAAGACCTCGATTAGATTCCGAGTTTCTCGTTACGATTGGCGGCGTCCGCGCTACCTCCTGAGAAACAAAGGTTAGGGTTATTTTTGCAATATAATAATGTTTTTCAGTATAAATAGTACACCAGAATAACTCTACCATCGTGAATTCACTGGTACTTTTTCGAGGCATTCACTTTCGCCAGTATACGCTGCTCAAAATGCTCGTCGGTCAACCGATTATACTTCGGCAGGTCCAGCATTGTTGCGTAGCTGAATAGCCGTTCAACGGGAGCCGACGAAGGTAAGGGCGTATTGAATTTCCGAAATATCCTGCGGATGGCTGGGTATTTTTGCAGCATCTTGAAATCTGTATCCGAGTCCTCGAGGTATCGCGTGACCGTGACTTCGGATGTGGCGTGAGTGACGCAAGATTGCACGTTCTCGAAGATCATCGGGTCGTCACCGAAATCCCACTCATCTTTTGGCAATCGGGGTTCCGGCTCTGACGGTACTGCTGCAGCTGACAAGGAAGCCACAGCTTCGATCACGAATTCGTACACTAGCTTCTGCTTCGCTTGCGGCAGACAACGGAGCCAGAGTATTTTGAATTTCGAGTGAGTTACGGCGGCTATAGCAGCTACTTTTCCTTCCTCGGTGATGTCGAACATGTTCCTAAATCTTAATTCCAGGGCACGAATCGTCGCAGCTACGATTGGTTGGCAGATTCTTACGTTACTGTTGCCTTTCAATAACAACAGTTGTCGCCGCAACTGCACCAGAGTCGGTAAGAGGTAGCCATAAAGGCAGTAGCTCTCTCCTTGTAACAAATCGATAGCCTTCGCGAGATCTTGAGTACATATTAAGTACTCTTCGAGGTAACGGAAATCGTGAGGCGTAAATGTATCTCTGAGCGAAATCAGCTCTCCGTCTCTGCTACCGATGGCCAGCAATTTGCTTTTGCACGAAACCAACTGCTTGATGCAATTGAATAGTGAGTTCCAGCGCGTCACTGCTGGCCTCTTCAACACTATGCCCAGATACTCCTTTAACGCCTCGCTGGTCTTGGGCGAGCGTAGACTTCTCCATACGTTATTGCATTTTGACATCGTGTTTGTGTGTGTTTCAGCGAGATCCAATGATCGAGAAATAACCTTCACAGTGTCGGTTGTGGCGATCAGATACAGAGTGTGACTCGCGCAACGCAAATGCTGCGGCAATTTCTTCTCGCACTCGTCACTGAACGCCTCATCGACTTCTGCAGGGTCCTCAATCAATAGCTCGTCGCTTGCACTGTCTACAGATGCTGCGGCATCCTGTCTGGTACTCGACGATATTTCTAAAAAAAATTAAATAGTTGTTCGTGTCACATAAATATACATACAAAGAATAATTGTAACTTTAGTTTTTATTTTCTAGGTTCCCTGGTTGTCGTTGTGGGCGATTGAAACTCAAGATGAAAAATTATTAAATTTTGTAATATTTTGTATTAATTTGTCCAATGTATATTCTGTACGAATAGAGCTCACAATAACGCTCAAATAAATATATAAAGCAATACGAAAATCAATAATTGACAGAATTGTTTACCTAGCCAGCGTTCGTCCGTCCCGTCAACTCCGAATTCCTTGAACGCTTTCACAAAGTTCGAGCCGTTATCGGTTATGGTAGCCACCAGCTTGTCGCAGTCGATGTTAAAAGACGTATTAATTTCTACCAAGTGCCGTGCTATCGCGTCGTAAGAATGCGTTCCGGGGAACCGCTTGCACGCGATGGCAGCCGATTTTCTCTCCAGCGTACGTTCGTCTATCTATTAAGGAAAATCCGAAAAATTTATGTTTAGAGTATTTAGTAGTTCCCAGGGACGTCTATGGACATGCGTACTGGGCTTTAATCATGACAATATTTTCAGGGTTTTAAGTAGTTCCCAGGGACGTCTAGAGACGCGTATTGGGCTTTAATCATGACAACATTTTCAGGGTTTTAAATAGTACCCAGGGAAGTCTGGAGACGCGTACTGGGTTTTAATCATAAAATTATTTTCAGGTCATTTGGTAGTTCCCAGGGACGTCTAGAGACGCGGACTGGGCCTTAATCATAACATTATTTTCAGGGTATTTGTCAGTTTCACTGAACTCACCCAGTGCAGCGTTACACCAAGAAAGCGGCGTCTCTTGCCCGACCACGCATCGGCGGTTGTACAGACGTATTCTGTATTATCGACGGTACGCCTGATGTCATTGAATTGGTCCGTCACAACTCGATCGATTCGTGTTAAAAGAGCGTGCCGAGACAGCGGGGTTAGCGCCACCCCGTTGTTCATCACATTCAAATCTGCCAGGTAATTCAAAATGCAAAAATGCTCCTGCAAACGAGTAAATCGGATAAAATAATAGGTTCACACCATCGAAGATATTGCGGAAGGTCTTGTTTTCTACGATACTCAGTGGCACCATGGCGTCGAGGATGAACGCAGTGCAGTTCGCTTCCGAAGCCTCTTGAGGAAAGGAGCACGACCACCGTTTTCTGTCGACGGCTGTGGACGTGCGTTTCGTCGCGACGTACTGCTTGTACCCCTCATATTCGTCTGGATGTTGTTTCTGTATTGAAAATAATCATTGCATGGTAGAAGATATCATTAATGTAAGCAAATTTGTTACCTTCAGGTGGCTCGTCAAATTAGATGTCGCCCTTAGGGACGTTTTCAAGGTTTTTTTGGGGTGCTAAATTTGCACACAGCCAAAATAACTGCGATGACTGAACCTTCAGTTTGGACCTCGAGAGCTCTCTCTCTCTCTCTCTCTCTCCCTCCCTCCCTCCCTCCCTCCCTCCCTCCCTCCCTCCCTCCCTCCCTCCCTCCCTCCCTCCCTCCCTCCCTCTCTCCCTCTCTTCCTCTCTCCCTCTTTCCCTCTCTCCCTCTCTCCCTCTCTCCCTCTCATTTATTTTAACAAATTTTGTACAATTTAGTAAAGAATATTGATTCAGTATATTCACCTGTACTTTCTATACGGTCGTCCGATTGCGACGGCTGCTCATCGTCGGCCAGATTCGCGGGCGCGTGCGACCTTGTCGACGTAAACAACGCCGGGTTCGTGCATGTTCTTGAGACCCGCGTTCGCTTCCGTGAAGGCTCATCCGAGTCGTCCATGATTATAAATCGTTGATCTCGTAGCTATTTCATGAATTACCAATATATCAGCGATGCGAAAACGGATTTTATTGCGACAGGGCTTATTCAAAAGAGAATAAATAAATAAAAATGATTGGACCCGAACATTTTTCGTACGTGACGTATGTACAGAGATAACCCGATGTACATTTGAATGTAATAAAAGATCGTCCCAACGCGCAGTAAATATAAGTAGCGGTAGCGTCTCGTCTCAAGCGGCATATATCCTCGTTTTTGCTTTTTTATACTTGGCGTCAAGACGCTACCGCATCTCTCGATAACGTTCCATAATTATAATTATATCATTTTTTTTCACGTACATACAGAAAGAAATGTAGCGTCGAACAAATAAATGTGAGGCTAGGGCGTATGGCAGCGTAGTTTATTTTTAAAAAATTCCGCGACAGTGAAAACGCGCCGGCCCGAATATAATCAGTTCTCTATAATACAAAAAAAATACTCACCGCACCAGTTTTTCCGACGACGGACAGACGAGATGTGATTCGACCACAAACACTTTTGTCTCGCACACACTTGCGATGAGCACGTGCTCACACTGCGTCGGTGATCCCAGTGGACAATGAACGAGGCGCGTCGAGGCGAGGCGGAGCGGCTTGCGCAGACGCAGTCGCGGACAGACTAGTACGGGTCTGCGGCGTTGGCGCGCGATCGAGGCGACGCTGCTCGCGGAGCGAGGAAAATAGATGTACTGCGGTGGATTGTAGAATATTGCTTTATTCTGCAATGCTTGTATTGTAATTCTACTGGCAAAATACTGTTTTCCTTATAAATTTTCGTTTCGAATACTGATTTTATTTACAGAGTTTGGCAAGGTGTGGCAGGGTTAGACAGGATTAGACAGGGTACGGTAGAGTTAGGCGGAGTTAGAAGGGGTTAGATAGGTTTAAACAGGGTTAGGTGGAGTTTGATGGGGTTAGATAGGTTTAGACAGGGTTAGACAGGGTTAGACAGGGTTAGGCGGAGTTAGATAGAGTTAGGCACAGTTTGACAGAGTTAGACAGGGATAAACAGAGTTAGACAGGGATAAACAGAGTTACGCGGAGTTAGACGCGGTTAGATAGGTTTAGACAGGGTTAGACTGGGTTAGACAGGGTTAGACTGGGTTAGACATGGTTAGACAGGGTTAGACAGGATTAGACAGAATTAGATAGTTTTGAAGTTTTATTTAGTCAATATTTCTTTATTACGGAAACACGATTCGTTACACATCCTCGCGCATTAGTATCTCCGAACAAACAGGTCGTCAAGGACTCAGATAAACAACATGCAAGTGTTAAACAAAAACATCGATGTGTCGTCATTAAGTTTCGAGTCGATCTTAGATGCTTTGTCAATATACTTTAACACTCCCACTTTGACAAAGAATTAGATCTCTTCTTCTTCTACAGTGTTTCGCTCAATTTGCGAACAAAGAGTGCTTCGATGAAATTCAAATGATTTCCGTGCAAGTGGTTTCGTGAAAATGTCAGCTGTCTGCTTCTTCGTTGCGATGTACTCCAGAGAGAATTCTTTTGCCTGGTATCGTTCTCGCACGTAGTGGAACCGAACGTCTATATGTTTGGTTCGTTTGTGAAAGACCGGGTTCTTGATTAGCTGTACTGCTCCTTGATTGTCCAAATACATCGTCGTTGATACGTTTGAGTTCAATAATTCCTCGAAGAGTCTCTTCAGCCATATGATTTCTCTGGACGTCTCACACGCAGCCATGTACTCCGAATCGGTCGTAGATAGTGCTACAGAGTGCTGTCGTTTTGAATTCCAGGAAATCATTCCGTCTCCGAATTTGACCACGTATCCCGTTGTTGATCGTCGAGTCTGAAGATCTCCGGCGTAGTCCGCATCGCTGAAAGCTCTGAGCTCTTTGTCCCTTTCGACTCCAAATCTAAGCCCATAGTCTACCGTTCCTTTCAAATATTTTAAGATTCTTTTTACTGCATTCCAATGGATCTTGGTCGGTTTCTCCATGTATCTGCTCGCACGATTTACCGCGAAGGTGATATCCGGACGGGTGGATATTGAGAGATACATCAAGCTTCCTATAGCTTCTCGATACGGTGCTCTCGTTATCTCGTTTTCTTTGCTGGTGTGACTTTGCGTACATAATTCCTCGTGCGGATCGGCCGGAATCGTCACTGCATTCGCGTCTAACAGTCGGAATTTTTCTATCATTCTAAGGGTATACGTCTCTTGATGCAGCGTAATCGATCCGTCCACTGAGTGTTTTATTTAGAGGCCAAGGAAGAAATTCGCTTCTCCGCTTGTGATCTCAAATTCCTGACGCAATTCTTGAAGGAGTTTTTGAGTCAATTCTACATCTTCAGAAATTATTAATCCATCATCAATGTAAATTGCTAGGAAGAGTTTCTTATCTTTTTCAGATTTTGTAAACAAACATGGATCGGCTCCTGTCGCTTTTAGGTTGAACCTTTTTAGAAAATCTGTGAACCTTCGATTCCAGCACCTCGACGATTGCTTTAAGCCATAGAGACTTCGTTTCAGTTGACAGACGCGATTTGTTCCATCCTCGTAACCTTCAGGTTGTCGCATGTAGATTACCTCATCTATATCGCCGTAGAGAAACGCTGTTTTAACATCAAATTGGTGAATATCCATTTTCTCTTGTGCTGCAATAGCCAGCATTGCTCTCAGTGAATCATAGCGAACGACCGGGCTAAAAGTTTCTTGGTAATCGATTCCTTGTTTTTGTCGAAAACCACGTGCTACCAGTCTCGCTTTATACCGCTTTACTCTTCCATCTTCTCCTCTCTTCAGTTTGAATGTCCATTTGTTGTCTACGATTGCACGATCTTTCGGAGCTTCGGTTAGTTCCCAGACTTCGTTTTTGCGTAAAGACTCCATTTCTTCGTTCATTGCAGCTATCCACTTAGTTGCTTCATTGCTCTCGGTGGCTTCTGTGTACGTCGTAGGTTCGTCAGTCTCAGCGACGAGTGCTTCATCAAAATTTATTAAATCTCCATACCAATCCGGTTTACGAAGTGTCGCCCTATCCCGGAGTACTCGTCTTTCATTTTCTACCCCGTCTGCTGCTTCGTGAGCATTTTCACTGTCGTCATTATCTTCCTGCTCTACGTCAATTCTTCGATCTTCCTCCTCTGTGTCAATTCGGCGATCTTCTTCCTCTGCGTGAATTCCACGTTCGAACTCTCGCGGTTCGATTTCTTCTCGTAGTTCGATTTCTTCTCGCGGTTCGATTTCTTCTTGTAGATCGATTTCTTCTCGCGGTTCAATTTCTTCTCGTGGTTCGATTTCTTCTCGTTGCCCTGGTACATCATCAGCAATCATTTCAGATTCCAATGGCTTCGTTTTGTCGCTTACATCCTTGTAAAAATCGAATAAAATCATTTGCTCGTTATTAGAGTTATCTTCTCTTATTTGATTCAGTGGTCCAGTTCTCTTCGTAAAGATTATGTCTCGTGCAGTCCTTATTAAATCTTCGTCTCGATACCAAATTCTGAAGCCCTTTACATCCTCCTCGTATCCAATGAAGATTCCTCGTTTGGCTTTAGTGTCCCATTTTCGTCTTAAATTCTTTGGAATGTGAGTATATACTTCTTCGCCAAAAATATGTAGGTTGGATAGATTCGGTCTCCTGTTGCTCCATAACTCACATGGTGTCTTATCCATTATGCTACTCGTTCCGCTTTGGTTTAAAACATACACGACCGTATTAACTGCCTCTGCCCAGAATCGTCGCTCAAATCCCTTTGAATAAAGAATTGTTCTGGCTGCTTCGACTATTGTTCGATTATCACGTTCAGCCGCACCATTCTGTTCCGGACTGTATGCTACGGTTCTTTGATGCTTTACTCCGAATTGATGAAGTAATTCCTCGACATCTCGATTGACAAATTCTAGTCCGTTGTCTGTCCGTATCACTCGTACTCCTTTTGGACATTGTTTTGTCGCTTTTCTTAGAAAATCCTCCATGCAGCGTTTCACCTCCGATTTTTCTTTTACGAAATACACAGTACGATAGTGTGATAGATCGTCTTTGAACAGCAGAAAGTACCGGTGTCCTCCAAAAGACTTCGTTTGCATGGGTCCACACAGGTCTGCATGTATGATCTCTCCTATCTCCGTTGATTTTGTTGAGCTTGATGGAAAAGGCAGACGGTGCGCCTTACCTATCGCGCAGGCATCACAAAAAGGCTCGTTGGATTTGTTCGTGTTCACATCAAATCGATTTAGTACCTTTTTTACTTGGCGATAATTTTGATGTGCAAGTTTTTCGTGCCACGTTTCGAGTGTGTCGACGGTGGAGACGTTCGTCTGTAGCATTGTGTCTTCCTCGATCGATTCCGTAGACTTCATCATTCTGAACCTCATAGTGTACAGTTTTTTCTGCCGATCTCCCACTGCTATGACACGTCCATCCTTGAGAAATTTGCAGTTTGTTTTGCTGGATTGTGATTCAAAACCCTTGTCCATTGCTGTTCCTGCTGAGAATAAGTTGTATTGCAGTTTCGGGACGTATAGAACATTCAACAGATGATTCTCGTTCCAGGTGAAACCGTCGAAGGTTAAGATGTTGATTTTGCCTCTTCCGCAAGCTTCTATGCAGGCTCCATCTCCCACTCGAACTGGTATTGCTTGTTCGAAAGCTTGATAGGACACAAACCATTCCCTTTTATTTGTCATGTGGTCACTGGCACCAGAATCCAGAATCCATGTCTCATTACCACCAGTTTCCGTGACATTTGCCGACGCGACGGCCTCACTAATAAATCCGATGCCATGAGATTGACCACGTCCTCCTCTGTTACCTCTAGATTCATTTTCCGGACATTCTCGAGCCCAGTGACCAGGTTGATTACATTGAAAACATTTTCCAGGCTTTGATGACCCTTTTCTGTAATCGAATTTGTTTCTTCCACGTTGGGTTCTTGACGCAAACGCTTTTTCTTCATTTTCGCAGTGATTTGAGTGTCGAGATTCTTCAATTAACAGTCTGGACGTTAAATTCACCAGTGTGCGTTCAGCGACGGGAGTCGACTCCCAAGCACTTATAAAGTATTGAAAGTTGCTTGGCAGAGTCATCAAGATTTTTGTCATTATCATTGTGTCGGACATAGTCTCTCCCATTAGTTTTAATCTATATGCAAGGTCCTCGAGTTTAGAGATGTGTGTCGCTATGTCGTCGGAATGGTTCTTCTCAGCCGTGTACCATTTTTGCTGCAGCATGTGAACGTTGGCTTCGGATTTCTGTTCATAAATGTTCGTCAGCCGGTCCCACATCTCTTTTGCGCTTTCGCAATTGATTATGTGCAACATGGGTTGATCGCCTATCGTCGTTGCAATAATCTTTTGCGCCGTGGCATCCCTCTTCATCCATGCTGTGACTTCTTTCGTGTGTTTTCGTACAATATCAGCGTTAGCATCCCTTGCCGGAGCCGTTGGCAAGACGTCTGTTCCATTCACAACACCCCAGGTGTCGTTTGCATTGAGCGTAATTTTCACTTGAAACTTCCAGACGCTCCAGTTCTCTATATTTTTCAACTTTGCCACTCTTGCGAGTTCCCCTTCCATCGTGATCAATTTTGTGAATTTCTTTCCACTTTTCGCACTTGGCTTGGGATTAACTTCATTAATATTATCACTAATGGCAAACTTTTACCGCAGTGGAAGCGTGCTGGGCCCATAACCTTTTGAAGTTTTATTTAGTCAATATTTCTTTATTACGGAAACACGATTCGTTACACATCCTCGCGCATTAGTATCTCCGAACAACCAGGTCGTCAAGGACTCAGATAAACAACATGCAAGTGTTAAACAAAAACATCGATGTGTCGTCATTAAGTTTCGAGTCGATCTTAGATGCTTTGTCAATATACTTTAACAGATAGGTTTAGACAGGGTTAGTCACAGTTAGACAGGATTAGACTGGGTTAGGCAGGATTAGCCAGAGTTAGACAGGTTTGGGCAGCGTTAGACAGAGTTCGACAGGGTTAGACCGGGTTAGACCGAGTTAGGCAGAGTTACACGGGGGTTAGGTTGATTTAGACAGGGTTAGACAGGGTTAGACTGAGTTAGACAGGATTAGGCAGGGTTAGGCAGCGTTCGGCGGAGTTAGACGGGGTTAGGCAGAGTTAGGCGGAGTTAGATGGGGTTAGACAGGTTTAGACAGAGTTAGACTGGGTTAGACTGGGTCAGACAGGATTAGACAGAGTTAGACAGGGTTAGACAGGGTTAGACTAGGTTAAACAGGGTTAGACAGAGTTAGACAGGATCAGACAGCGTTAGACAGAGTTAGACAGGATCAGGCAGCGTTAGACAGAGTTAGGCAGAGTTCGACAGGATTAGACAGGGTTAGACCGGGTTTGGCAGAGTTAGGCAGAGTTAGTCGGGGTTAGATAGGTTTAGACAGGGTTAGAACCAGGTTGGAATCAACCTGAACATCGAAAACTATGGGGAAACCAACCTGGACATCGAAAACTATGGAAAAATCAACCTAGGCACCGAAAACTGTGGAGAAATCAACATACACATCGAAAACTATTGGGAAACCAACCTGGACATCGAAAACTATGAGGAAATCAACTTGGACATGGAAAACCATGGGGAAATCCACCTGGACATCGAAAACTATGGGGAAACCAACCTGGACATCAAAAACTATGGGGAAACCAACCTGGGCATTGAAAACTATAGGGAAACCAACCTGGACATCGAAAACCATGGGGAAATCAACGTGGACATCCAAAACTATGGGGAAACAAACCTGGACAACGAAAACTATGGGGAAACCAACTTGGACATCGAAAACCATGGGGAAATCAACCTGGACATCGAAAACTATGGGGAAACCAACCTGGGCATTGAAAACTATAGGGAAACCAACCTGGACATCGAAAACCATGGGGAAATCAACGTGGACATCCAAAACTATGGGGAAACAAACCTGGACAACGAAAACTATGGGGAAACCAACTTGGACATCGAAAACCATGGGGAAATCAACCTGGACATTGAAATCCATGGGGAAATCAACCTGGACATCGAAAACTATGGGGAAACCAACCTGGATGTCGAAAACTATGGGGAAACCAACCTGGACATCGAAAACTATGGGGAAACCAACCTGGATATCGAAAACTATGGGGAAACCAACCTGGACGTCGAAAACTATGGGGAAACTATTGAATAAAATAAGGGTTGCGTCGAATTTTATACGCGCCTTCATTGTTTTGTCCCGCTTTCGTTTGATTACCATGACTACGATTATGTGATTCTCTGTCTGTCTCTAGTCGATTTTCTGTGAACATCGTTTGGTGGCTTTCCACAAATAAATGTGTTTAATTCGCTGAAGACTACATTTATTTATCACATAACAACAGAAACCAACCTGGACATCGAAAACTATGGGGAAACCAACCTGGACATCGAAAACTATGGGGAAACCAACCTAGACATCGAAAAGTATGGGAAAATCAATCTGGCCATCGAAAACTATGGAGATACGAACCTGGATATCGAAATATATACTGTGACGGGATTTCTTTGAAATTTCCGCCCCAAGGACACATCCGCAGAACAGCGAGGTGTTTTTACGAATTACGTCTACGTTATCGGTCAACGCGTCTCGAGAATTAGCGTTTCGGTTAGATGTGTGCGCTCTCGTTTTTTTATTAGCACAGTTTGCGGCTTGCATTACGTTATCGGATTGTAAAATAACGTTACCGTTTGAGTTAACGTAATTTTCTGGTTTCGGGTTGCGTTTAGACAGTTCTCGTCAGCTAATCATTTTCGCTATCTCGTGGTTAGGACACCGGGGTCGCCGTGGATCAGAGCCAACATAGCGGCTACCCAGCGCACCCGGTGGGTTCCCTTACAGTGCATCGGCAAGTTACTTCAGGTTCGGTGTAATTCCGACGCTCCCCTGGTGAGGCTGATTAGGAAAATATATTGGGTTCGTTTTCGTTTTAGTTGGAATGCCGTAGTGACGAACTCACGATCGTTCGACCACTACGGATTGCCATGATCGCGTATTATTTCGGGTATCGTTTTGCGTTTTTCGGGTACGTTTGTTATATTTCCTAGTCAGCCCGGAGAGCAGACTTGATCGAAAGCCACCGCGATGCAGTTTTAGCGAATTTCCCGAGTGAACATCGACTCGGGAATATTTATCAGAATTTCTGTTCACGGTCTACGTTTTCGCGTTGAGCAGTACGTTCGCCGTTCCCCGGCGATCGTCGCTCGGAGGTTGAGTGGGGGAAGGACCGAGAGCGCACGGCTCTCGGCACGCCTTCGTTTCGCGACACTCTCTTCTGTTCTCGACTCTCGACCGGTGAGCATCTCTGAGCTCTCGCGCTCGCGGCGCGGCTTCGGCCGCGTTGCCAGCCACGTTACCGCTGCGATATCGTTGGTGGTTGGTTATGTTCTCGTCATGCTACCGTTTTCGACTTTTTCTTAATGCTACCGATATTTTACTAATTTTCAGTTTTATTGTGGTATCGCTGGATTTTGGGTGTTAGCGATATTTCTCTGATTGTTACGTTTATTACGATATCGCTGGATTTTGGGTGTTATCGATATTTTTCTGACTTTCCGATTTATTATGATATCGCTGAATTTCGGTGTTATCGTTATTTCGGTGTTATCGATATTTCGGTATTACCGCCATTTCGGGGTCATCGTTACTTCGGTGTTATCGCCATTTCGGTGTTATCGTTAATTTTCAGTTTTATTGGCAGTTCCGATCGTACGAGATTTGCAAGATTTCGGTAACTAGTGTTCAAGTTATCGCGTTCCGTTATCTCGTTATCGCAGTTCTCGCTACGCCCCGTTATCGTGTTATCTCGGTTCTCGCTACGTTTCGTTATCGTGTTACCTCGATTTTTGCCGCGTTCCGTTATCACGTATTTCGATGGTCGCTGTGTCGTGTTATCGTCTCATTTAGCTAGGTTTCGTTAGAGTTTCGAGGTTCTCGCGTTAGCGCCACCCGTGTAATATCTTGAGCGTCGTGAACGGCCGCAAAATATATTTTATCTTTTATTTTAATACTGATTTACGATATTTATTTCACCCGCTCATCTGTCGATTGGCCGCCCATGCCCTCTTTCCACAACCTGACACACTGAGCGAACCGTGGTTTACCGTAAACCGTCCGTTTGATTTCCGAAGCTGCTCTGTTTTCGTATCCGTTTTGTGGTTAAGTTTACGTTTGAGATGCGCGGTTTGCTATTTCCGCGAAAAATAAAAATTAGCTGGCGCTCGACGGCTCTCGCGGCGACGAAAATCAAACGGATAGGGCGAAGGTAACCGGACCGTAAAAATCCCGGTTACAATACATATTTTAAAAGTAGTGGGTGATGAATTCCTGCTCCATTAAAAAATAATGTGTGCTGGATCTCTGCTCCATTATCCGTTAGGAAAGTAATGGCAGCTGTATCACTGATCCATTAAAAATTAAAAAAACAATGAATGCTGGATTTCTGTTCCATTAAACATTTAAAAAATAATGGGTGCTGGACCTCTGTTCCACTAAACATTAAAAAAGTAATGGGCGCCGCCTCGCTGCTCCATTAAACATTTAAAAAAAGTTGCAAAGTAGAACTTTGCACACTGCTTCCTCATTAATTCCCCTTTTTCACAAAGCCACCTCTATGAAGAAGCTTATTTATTAACTTTGGCTTCCTCATAGAGGAAGCTTTGTGAAAAAGGGGAATTAATGAGGAAGCAGTGTGCAAAGTTCTACTTTGCAACTTTTTTTAAATTTCAACAAAACTTTACACTTTTTAAAATTTGAACAAAAGAAAACTCCGTTACAAACACCGTTACATCTCATTTTTATTAGATACAAAGTTTTGACTTACTTTAATAACTTTTCAATAAGTTACAGCGAAAATCTTAATTTTTTCAAAAATTCATAACAGCGTAAAATCCGATCGACTTTACCGATCGTCACCAAATTTTATACGTAGTAGCGCTGTATGTTATTTTTTGACTGTTGAATATTTTGGTTCATTTGATGAGATTCGACGTGATTTAGAGCAAAATTTATTTTTTTCGAAAAATTCAAAATTCTATAAAACGGGAACCGCTTTACCGATTTCGCTGAAATTCAATACCAAACAACATTGAACGTGTCTTTATTTATGATGAAGTATATAGCTGAATCGTCGAACTTTTACGAAAGTTATAGCGATCACGCCATTTTTTTGAAAAATTTAAAATTCGATAAAATTTGTATACATGGATATATATAATTTTTTAAATATGTGAATTACAGAGGATTTAATACTGTACTTGCGTGCCAATTTTTAGCTCGATCCACCATGCCGGTGTTGTTCCGAATGTTCGGTGCCTGGACCATACATGCACACACACACACACACGCACGCACGCACGCACGCACGCACGCACGCACGCACGCACGCACGCACGCACGCACGATTCTGAGTATGTTAACATGAAAATCTCGAAAAAAAAAAATTTCACGAAAACAAAGCTTCCTCTATGAGGAAGCAAAAATGGGTGCTGGATCTCTCTTCCATTAAAAATTAGAAAAGTAATGGGAGCTGCATCGCTGCTGCATTAAACATTAAAAAAATGGGTGCTGGATCTATGTTCCATTAAACATTAAAAAAGTAATGGTTGCTGGATCTCTGTTCCATTAAACATTAAAAAAATAATGGGTGATGGATCTCTGTTCCATTACTCATTAAAAAGTAATGTGTAGTGGATTCGAATTCCATTATCCATTTTTTTGATTAAATAATGCATTATTTTTACATTAAAAATTTCGCAACGCTGTTCCGGGAACGGGATTATACAATAAAGGCGCTTTGAAACTAGTATTACGGGAATATTCACAACCGACAGCGCTTAAAGCAAGACACTTGCCCTTCGCATTGAAAGAAAAAGTTGAGAACGAGATAAATAGATTGGAGGCTCTGGGCCATTTAAAGAAAGTAGACGTTAGCGATTGGGCAACTCCAATCGTACCAGTAATTAAATCGAACGGATCCATAAGAATTTGTGGAAATTTCAAGCTCACAGAACCCTTGCCTAGTGATGGATCGGCATCCATTGCCGCTAATAGATGACATTTTCGTAGCATTGCGAAACAGCGAGAAATTTTCACAGATAGACCTTCAGCACGCGTATATGCAGATTCCGGTAGACGAGAAAAGCCAAGACTACCTCACTATAATAACGCATAAAGGATTGTATAAATATACGAAAATGACAGAAGGCATTGCATCAGGGCCGGGCGATTTTCAGCGAAAAATAGAGCAATGTGTAGCGGGTATCGAAGGTGTCATACCATACCTTGACAACATATTTTGTACTGGCGCGAACGACGAAAAACACTCGCAAGCACTCAATACGGTATTTACGCGATTGGAAGAGTCCGGATTTAAAGTAAATATTGATAAATGCGATCTATTTAAGAATCGACTTGATATTTTGGGATTCGTAATCGATAAAGACGGACTTTACAAGTCTAAAACAAATGTTAAGGCAATGGTTGACGCGCCGACACCGAAGGACAAGAAACAGTTAGACTCGTTCATAGGGTTAATAACGTACTATGCAAGATTCTTACCAAATAGAGCCGAGAAACTGAAGCCTCTATACGAGTGTGCCAAACAGGAGGAATTCCAATGGAATGAAGAATGCGCGGTTGCTTTTAAATGGGTCAAAACGGAGTCGACGTCTCCGAGAGTTCTAGCACATTTTGACCCTAACGAGGAATTGATTTTGGCATGTGATGCATCGGCGTACGGAATAGCAGCGATACTATCACACCGATATAAAGACAAAACCGAGAGACCGATAGAATTCGCATCAAAAGTAATTCCAGAGTCGGAATTAAACTGAGCGATAATCGATAAGGAAGCCAGCGCGATTGTGTTTGGTTTCAAAAAATTGTACAATTACATTTTCGGTAAACATATAATTTTGCGAACAGATCACAAACCTCTGACTCATATTTTTGGTCCAAGACAGGAAATTCCGCTCACAACAGCTAGCAGACTGCAGCGATGGGCATATTTTCTTTCGAGGTTTTCGTATTCAATTGAATATATTAAATCAGAAAACAACAGTAATTGTGACGCACTATCAAGGCTCCCTATCGATGATTCGACTCCAGTTTTTGACAAAGAATACTCTGCGATAAATTATATAGAAGAAATCGAAGTTTTGAACGCGGGAGAAATCGCTCGAGAGAGTAAAATCGATAAAATTTTAAGTAAAATAATTCGATATGTAAGAGACGGGTGGCCAAGGTTAGACGAGCTGAGCGAAGAAGAGAAAAAGTTGTATGAGAAACGAGGCGAATTGTCAGTCGATAAAGGATGTCTGCTATGGGGATACAGAGTTGTGGTTCCAGAGAGGCTCAAGGAAAGTGTTTTGCGAGAGCTTCACGCGTCACATTTCGGAATTGTGAAAATAAAAATGATTGCAAGATCATATGTGTGGTGGCCGAACATCGACAGCGAGAGCGAGAATATGGTGGCGGCATGTACTGTGTGTGTGCGAGAGAGAAAAACACCGGCGAGCGTACCCTTGACGCCTTGGCCTTACCCCGATAAGTTTTGGAGCAGAATTCATTCAGACTTTTTGGGGCCGTTTCACGATCACATGTTCATGATAATTATAGACGCGTACTCGAAATGGCCCGAAGTAATTTATATGCACAAATGCACGCAAGCTCCGAAAGTAATCGAAAAATTCAAAAAAATACTCGTTAGGCATGGACTCCCGAGACATCTTGTTACCGATAATGGAACACAATATACGAGTCACGAGTTCCAAGACTTTGTAAAGAGAAACGGAATTAAACACAGTTTCACTGCGCCGCATCACCCGGCAACAAACGGGGCGGTCGAAAATGTTGTGGAAACTTTTAAAGACAAAGTAAACAAAATATTTAAGAGCGGGAAGTCGTTAGATTATGCGGTGAATTTATTTTTATTTGATTATAGAACGACAGAACATTGTACGACAGGAAGAACGCCAGCGTATACGGTTTATAAGCGAGAATTAAGGACGCGTTTTGATTTGTTAAAACCCGACGTTAGTACCGATGTCCTCGATAAGCAATCGGCACAGGTTATTGCAAAAAAGGGTTCTCGAAATGTCGAATACCAAATTGGCGAGACGGTGATGGTCAACGATTTTAGTACGCCTAACGATAAACGGATCGAAGGAAAAGTTACACAGGAATTGTCGCCCGTAACGTATTCAGTTGAAATAGCACCCGGTAAAGTTTGGAAACGACATATCGGCCAAATTATCAAGTACCCGAAAGCAACCGTTGGAACTGCGAGCGTTATCGAATCAGTCAAGGAAAAGCCACCGACGGCATTGCGGCGATCAGAACGGCTAAAGAAGTGAGGTCGCAATTTATAAGGGAGGAGTTGTGGTGTATTTAATCCATTTATATATACATCGTCGGACTGTAGTCACGTGATTCGGGAAGTCTCCCTACTATTCTGGTATCAATAGAGCGGGGACCCGAGACAGAGTCAGTTCACGACCGACGCCCGTGTGTAACGTTAACACACGGCCTGTACACAGTTGTACTTACCCAGTTATACTTATTATTATAATATAGACTCTAAATTCGATACTGTGCATTTGTTTAATTATTGACCTCTCAAGACATCACAGTGTCCAATCGGGCTTGTGTCCAATCAGGTTTGTGTCCAATCGGGCTTGTGTCCAATAATGATGTGTCCAATCGGGCTGTGTCCAATCGGAATGTGTGCAAGTGGGCATCACTCGAAGGCAGTCCACCTCGAAATCGTGACCGATCTAACAACGGAAGCATTCCTCGCTGCTTTGAATCGTTTCACCGCGCGCAGAGGAATATGTTCGAAAATTTTCTCGGTCAACGGAACCAATTTTGTAGGAGTCGCGCGGGAGCTCAACCAGCGTTGCGAAATTTTTAATGTGAAAATAATGCATTATTTAATAAAAAAAAATGGATAATGGAATTCGAATCCAGTACACATTACTTTTTTAATGAGTAATGGAACAGAGATCCATCACCCATTATTTTTTAAATGTTTAATGGAACAGAGATCCATCACCCATTATTTTTTTAATTTTTAATGGAACAGAGATCCAGCAGCCATTACTTTTTTAATGTTTAATGGAACATAGATGCAGCACCCATTTTTTTTTTAATGTTTAATGGAGCAGCGATGCAGCTCCCATTACTTTTCTAATGTTTAATGGAACAGAGATCCAGCACCCATTTTTTTTTTAATGTTTAATGGAGCAGCGAGGCGGCGCCCATTACTTTTTTAATGTTTAATGGAACAGAAATCCAGCATTCATTATTTTTTTAATTTTTAATGGATCAGTGATACAGCTGCCATTACTTTTTTAATGGATAATGGAGCAGAGATCCAGCACACATTATTTTTTTAATGGAGCAGGTATTCATCACCCATTACTTTTTAAATATGTATATATTTCGATGTCCAGGTTGGCTTCCCCATAGTTTTCGATGTCCAGGTTGGTATCTCCATAGTTTTCGATGTCCAGGTTGGTTTCCCCATAGTTTTCGATGTCCAGGTTGGTATACCCATAGTTTTCGATGTCCAGGTTGATTTCCCCATGGTTTTCGATGTCCAGGTTGGTTTCCCCATAGTTTTCGATGCCCAGGTTGATTTCCCCATAGTTTACGATGTCCAGGTTGATTTCCCCATGGTTTTCGATGTCCAGGTTGGTTTCCCCATAGTTTTCGATGCCAAGGTTGATTTCCCCATGGTTTTCAATGTCCAGGTTGATTTCCCCATGGTTTTCGATGTCCAGGTTGATTTCCCCATGGTTTTCGATGTCCAGGTTGGTTTCCCCATAGTTTTCGATGTCCAGGTGGATTTCCTCATGGTTTTCGATGTCTAGGTTGGTTTCCCCATAGTTTTCGATGCCCAGGTTGATTTCCCCATGGTTTTCAATGTCCAGGTTGATTTCCCCATGGTTTTCGATGTCCAGGTTGATTTCCCCATAGTTTTCGATGTCCAGGTTAATTTTCCCATACTTTTCGATGTCTAGTTTGATTTCCCCATCGTTTTCGATGTCCAGATTGATTTCCCCATGGTTTTCGATGTCCAGGTTGGTTTTCCCATAGTTTTCGATGCCCAGGTTGATTTCCCTATAGTTTTCGATGTCCCGGTTGATTTCCCCATGGTTTTCAATGTCCAGGTTGATTTCCCCATGGTTTTCGATGTCCAGGTGGATTTCCTCATGGTTTTCGATGTTCAGGTTGATTTCCGCATACTTTTCGATGTTTAGGTTTGTTTCCCCATAGTTTTCGATGTCCAGGTTAATTTTTCCATACTTTTCGATGTCTATTTCGATTTCCCCATCGTTTTCGATGTCCAGGTTGGTTTCCCCATAGTTTTCGATGCACAGGTTGATTTCCCCATAGTTTTCGATGTCCCGGTTGATTTCCCCATGGTTTTCAATGTCCAGGTTGATTTCCCCATGGTTTTCGATGTCCAGGTTGATTTCCCCATGGTTTTCGATGTCCAGGTGGATTTCCTCATGGTTTTCGATGTTCAGGTTGATTTCCGCATACTTTTCGACGTTTAGGTTTGTTTCCCCATAGTTTTCGATGTCCAGGTTAATTTTTCCATACTTTTCGATGTCTATTTCGATTTCCCCATCTTTTTCGATGTCCAGGTTGATTTCCCCAAAGTTTTCGATGTCCAGGTTGGTTTCCCCATGGTTTTTGATGTCCAGGTTGATTTCCCCATAGTTTTCGATATCCAGGATGGTTTCCCCATAGTTTTCGATGTCCAGGTTGATTTCCCCATGGCTTTCGATGTCCAGGTTGATTTCCCCATAGTTTTCGATGTCCAGGTTGATTTCCCCATAGTTTTCGATGTCCAGGTTGGTTTCCCCATAGTTTTCGATGTCCAGGTTGATTTCCCCATAGTTTTCGATGTCCAGGTTGGTTTCCCCATAGTTTTCGATGTCCAGGTTGATTTCAACCTGGTTATCGAAAACTATGGAGAAATCACCCGGTCTATCCCTGTCTAAACCTATCTAACCCCGTCTAACTCTGCGTAACTCTGCCTAACCCGGTCTAACCCTGTCTAATCCTGTCGAACTCTGCCCAACCCTGTTTAACCCAGTCTAACCCTGTCTAACTCTGCCTAACGCTGAATAACCCTGTCTAACACTGTCTAACTGTGTCTAACTCTGCCTAATTCTGTCTAACCCTATGTAACGCTGTCTCACCCTGTCTGTAAAATCAACCTGGTCATCGAGATCTATAGGGAAATCAACCAGGTCATCGAGATCTATGGGGAAATCAACCTAGACATCGAAAACTATGGAGAAATCAACCTGGACATCGAAAAGTATGGGAAAATCAAAGTGAGCATCGAAAACTATAGGGGAAACAACCTTGACATCGAAAACTATGGGGAAGCCAACCTGGACATCGAAAACTATGAGGAAATCAACCTGAACATCGAAAACTATGGCGAAATCAACCTGGACATCGAAAACTATGGGGAAACCAAACTGGACATCGAAAACTATAGGGAAACCAACCTGGACATCGAAAACCATGGGGAAATCAACCTGGACATCGAAAACTATGGGGAAATCAACCTGGACATCGAAAACTATGGCGATACCAACCTGATCATCGAAAACTACCGGAAAACCAACCTGGACATCGAAAACTGTAGGGAAACCAACCTGGACATCGAAAACCATGGGGAAATCAACCTGGACATCGAAAACTATGGGGAAACGAACCTGGACATCGAAAACTATGGGGAAACCAACCTGGACATCGAAAACCATGGGGAAATCAACCTGGACATCGAAAACCATGGGGAAATCAACGTGGACATCGAAAACCATGGGGAAATCAAAATAGACATCGAAAACCATGGGGAAACCAACCTGGACATCGAAAACCATGGGAAAATCTAAATGGACATCGAAAACCATGGGGAAATCAATCTGGACATCGAAATCTATGGGGAAACCAACCTGGACATCGAAAACTACGGGGAAATCAACCTGGACATCGAAAACCATGGGGAAATGAAAATGGACATCGAAAACCATGGGGAAATCAATCTGGACATCGAAAACCATGGGGAAATCAACCTGGACATCGAAAACTATGGGGAAACGAACCTGGACATCGAAAACTATGGGGAAACCAACCTGGACATCGAAAACCATGGGGAAATCAACCTGGACATCGAAAACCATGGGGAAATCAACGTGGACATCGAAAACCATGGGGAAATCAAAATAGACATCGAAAACCATGGGGCAACTAACCTGGACATCGAAAACCATGGGAAAATCTAAATGGACATCGAAAACCATGGGGAAATCAATCTGGACATCGAAATCTATGGGGAAACCAACCTGGACATCGAAAACTACGGGGAAATCAACCTGGACATCGAAAACCATGGGGAAATGAAAATGGACATCGAAAACCATGGGGAAATCAATCTGGACATCGAAAACCATGGGGAAATCAATCTGGACATCGAAAACCATGGGGAAATCAACCTGGACATCGAAAACTATAGGGAAACCAACCTGGACAATCGAAAACCATGGGGACATCAACCTGGACATCGAAAACCATGGGGAAACCAAACTGGACATCGAAAACCATGGGGAAATCAACCTGGACATCGAAAACTATGGGGAAATCAACTTGGACATCGAAAACTATGGCGATACCAACCTGGACATCGAAAACTACCGGGAAACCAACCTGGACATCGAAAACTGTAGGGAAACCAACCTGGACATCGAAAACTGTAGGGAAACCAACCTGGACGTCGAAAACCATGGGGAAATCAACCTGGACATCGAAAACCATGGGGAAATCAACCTGGACATCGAAAACCATGGGGAAATCAACCTGGACATCGAAAACTATGGGGAAATCAACTTGGACATCGAAAACTATGGCGATACCAACCTGGACATCGAAAACTACCGGGAAACCAACCTGGACATCGAAAACTGTAGGGAAACCAACCTGGACATCGAAAACTGTAGGGAAACCAACCTGGACATCGAAAACTGTAGGGAAACCAACCTGGACATCGAAAACCATGGGGACATCAACCTGGACATCGAAAACCATGGGGAAATCAACCTGGACATCGAAAACCATGGGGAAATCAACCTGGACATCGAAAACTATGGGGAAACCAAACTGGACATCGAAAACCATGGGGAAATCAACCTGGACATCGAAAACCTTGGGGAAATCAACCTGGACATCGAAAACCATGGGGAAATCAACCTGGACATCGAAAACTATGGGGAAATCAACCTGGACATCGAAAACTATGGGGACATCAACCTGGACATCGAAAACTATGGCGATACCAACCTGGACATCGAAATATATACATATTCTAAAAGTAGTGGGTGATGAATTCCTGCTCCATTAAAAAAATAATGTCTGCTGGATCTCTGCTCCATTATCCATTAAAAAAGTAATGGCAGCTGTATCACTGCTCCATTAAAAATTAAAAAAATAATGAGTGCTGGATCTCTGTTCCATTAAACATTTAAAAAATAATGGGTGCTGGATCTCTGTTCCATTAAACATTAAAAAAGTAATGGGCGCCGCCTCGCTGCTCCATTAAACATTAGAAAAAAAATGGGTGCTGGATCTCTGTTCCATTAAACATTAGAAAAGTAATGGGAGCTGCATCGCTGCTCCATTAAACATTAAAAAAAAAATGGGTGCTGGATCTATGTTCCATTAAACATTAAAAAAGTAATGGTTGCTGGATCTCTGTTCCATTAAAAATTAAAAAAATAATGGGTGATGGATCTCTGTTCCATTAAACATTTAAAAAATAATGGGTGATGGATCTCTGCTCCATTACTCATTAAAAAAGTAATGTGTAGTGGATTCGAATTCCATTATCCATTTTTAAAATAATGGGTTAAAAAAACGGTGATGCATTAAAAAAATAATGCATTGTCCCCAACTCTGAGCTCAACGAAACCTACGAGTTCCTAACGAAACACAAGACTGAAATCGAAACTCACTTATCCAAGCAGCGAATTGAGTGGAGATTCATCCCACCTCGCTCCCTCCGCTATGGAGGACTATAGGAGGCTGCTATTAAGATGACGAAACGACACCTTCACACTGTCACTAAAGGGCAAGTCTTGACGTATGAAGAGTACCATACCCTACTCACGACGATAGAGGCCGTTCTTAATTCGCGACCTCTAACACCCCTATCCAGTGATCCCTCTGACCTCACTGTCCTCACCCCTGCCCACTTCCTGATTAGCGAAGTGCTTAGCGAAGTCACTGCTACAACCTGTGCAAAATTATTTTCTCGCGGTTTCAGACAACCGTCTTTCACGTTGGCGGCACGTGCAGAAGCTGGGTCAGCTTTTCTGGAAGAGATGGCAGTCCGAGTATCTTCTCGAACTGCAGAGACGAAACAAGTGGACCAAGAGTGGAACTAAGGTTCAGCTCAATGACCTAGTCCTTCTGAAGGAGAACCACGTGCCCCCTCTCTAATGGGTACGAGGACGAGCGGAGGAAGTACTCCCAGGACGAGACGGCGAGATACGAGTCGTCACTGTTAAGACTCAAAACGGAAGCTTCAAACGTTCCGTCAAGAAGTTGTGTCTCCTTCCCATGGAAGACTCGTCGGAAGACTGAAGACTTATCGAACGACTGAAACTATATTATCTAATGAATATTATTTTCCTTTTTATATGTTTTATATGTTTTATCTTGTTTGCTTTATCCGTTGTTAAGCTATGTTGCAAAAAAGGGGCGTATTACCGTCCTTGTATTGTTATTGAAAGCTGACCTTTCAAGGTGGCCGGGATGTTCGGGAGATTACCTTCGCTCGGTAAGGTAGCGCGCATCTTCGCGAGTAGCAACGCGCGGCGTCGGTTGACCGAAGGTTGACCGAAGGTTGACCGAAGGTTGAGCGAAGCCAGTAGACAAGATGGCGGGCAAGCGACAAGACGCGTATGCCACGCTCCGCAGGATAAAGTCGAGAAAACGAGAATAAATGTGTCTTCAAGTGATTTCCACCTTCCAAAACATTGACAATTAGTCATAACCAGTTATTTTACAACTGCTTGTGTTGTTTTCAATTAGCTTATAGTTTCACTGCATTCTAAAATAACTGCTACTCTTTTTTGTTACATAGTTTCGTTTGTTTTTTTTTTCAAAATTTAGTTTATACTGTTTGTTTAGAGATTCAACGGCATGGTTAGGAGTGCTTGCGGATGTAATAACGATCCTCCCGACGCAACTCAGTATGCAGGAGTGTTTAGGCTTCTACGCATGTACTCACTCATCAAACCGCCGAGGGATAGCAATGTTTGCAGTGCTGAGATTCTGCAGACTCCCATAAGTCTCAAAGATGCGCCGATGGAAATTGAAAAGAAGAAAAAGTGGCTCGATAAACTCGACGAAATTGTTGAACGTGGTACCGTTTTTAGTGATTCGGAGATAGATGAACTCGTTGCTGTTGGATGCGAAGGCTATGGGACATATGCTCAAGCGTACATGACTGTTTACGTCGCTCGGAAGATCATGGCGACGAGAAAGTGTTCTGATTGTTTGGAAAAACCCCAAAGTAGCCAACAATGTGAGCGCAACAGGTTAATTTCGCTAATGAGCAAGGGTGAATTGATTCAACAGAGCGAGGCTTTATTTCGTCTCATCAAAGCAATCGAGTATGCGTTCCACGATGTGATTGGCCTAGATCTTCATCTCACTGTCCATAGCTTGCTCGAAGTTATGGATGTATTAGCGTCAAACACAAACATTACTCTCGTCGGTTGTAGTGCAGATTGCAAAGTTCTCACCAAGCGCATTCTGCATTTTTACGTCGTGTCAATGGGCCATTTCGTGGGTCATAGCTATAATCGGGCGCACAATGAAAAACGCGAGAAATCAAGACAGCTTCGCAAATTGCCGAAAATGAAATGAGACTAATTGTATAAAAATTGTGAAAACTAGTTTACACTGACGGTGTAATTCTTATGAAGATATAATTCTTATGGCGATGCAATTCTTATGGCTATGCAATTGTTATAACGATGCAATTCTTGTAGCGATGTAATTCTTATGACGATGTAATTCTTATGACAATGAAATTCTTATGACGATGTAATTCTCATGACGATGCTGTTTTTATGACGATGTTATTCTTATGACGATGTAATTCTTATGACAATGACATTTTTATGACGATGTAATTCTCATGACGATGCTGTTTTTATGACGATGTTATTCTTATGGCGATCTAATTCTTATGACGATGTCATCTTATGGTGATCTAATTCGTATGATGATATAATTCTTATAATTGTAGAAATACACGGATTGGGAACATTTTTTGTATAATATTTATTTATAAACGCGTCATACACGTCGTACAGGAAAGAATATAATAATAATACAAATAAATACACATAATACACCGGTATCACCTCAAATCACAGCGCTCCAGAGAGAAACTTTTTTTTCCAACACAGTTTCTGTAGCAGAAAATCGAGTCGGGTCTCTGGTCGCATTTTCTCATCAGCATAAATGTCTTCACCAAAGCGATTTTCATAGTGACGGGCCCCGATTCCGAGTTACCAGCGACCAGTGTTGTAAGTCCCCATTATTTTAAGAATTTAAGTTTACACAACAGTTCATTTTCCAGTTACGATTTTTAACGATGATCTGAAGCGATTATAAAAGAACGATCAACATTCTTTCGAAAAATTCAAAATGCCATAAAATCACGCCCTCTGCACGAATCAACTCCAAATTTATACACAAACTTAGTCTGGTGATAATATACTTGTAAGCCAAATTTCAACTCGATGTCTCAGAAATTACGAAAATAGGAGTAAAATCGAGTTTTTTTTTCAAAAAATTGAAACTGCCATAAAATTTGAACGGTTCTACCGATTCTTCCCAAATTCAATAGCGGTCTTTAGTTTGTAATAGTTCAACTTTTTACCAAATTTCAACCCGATATCTCAAAAAATGTGGAAGAGACAGAGCGTACAGAGAATTTTTGAAAAATTAAGTGCCCTAAAAAACAAAAGACTGCATAGATTTTGCTAAAAATTGCACCCAAGAAGAGGCAGTGACCACCCAATATGTGGTAGAAATTTCAGCTTGATATCTCAAACCGTTCTCGAGTTATTAAGGTTTAATCATGTGCACACACAGACACACACACATACATCCAGACATTTTTTCAAAATGTGTTTTCTCGACGTTTTGGAACATTCTGAACACTTTCACATCAAAATCTCGAAAAAAAAAATTGTTCACTAAAACAAAGCTTCTTGAGGAAGCAAAATGATATGTGAACTTTTGAATAGCCGTGAGAAAAACCAAATTCAGAATTAAATTTTGGGAGAAATTGTGCGAAAAATGGACAAACATACTCTTCCATTATTTTCGCAATGTATTAAGGGCATGTGAAATCCCCACTGCGGTAATAAAAACTGTAATGAACGTTTTTCACGCATATTTGCGTTTACAGCTAAAAGAAGAAATTCATTCCCTGCACGATGAATCCGCGAAATTAGCGATTTACAACTGTGCCAGCGACTTTATTTTTCGGCAGAAATATCGTCGAACTGGAAATATGGCAGGATAAAAATGACGAATACGACGACTTATGAGATGTCGCAGTCGTTTCACGTTGAAAACGATTGACGCGAGGCATTACATCTGCTAAATTTGTTTAATCCATTTATTATTTATTTATTAAGGCGTCATACACGTGTTTATACACTTATTTTTATTTCGCACTTAAAATAATGTCGACCTCTTTAGACTATCTTTCTGCGTTAAGACGCACTCATGGATTCTCCAACAGTCTGTAAGCAAATTTCATAATTATAATGGGTAATATATCACAATTAGTGGAATTCTTTGGGGTTAAGGTAGTCGCCTCCGTACATTTCAGCTAAATGTGGGATTCTAAGAGAATTTCGAACACTTCTCAATGACAAAAATCTGAAACATGAGGCATATGAAGGTGCTTTTAAGATTAATTTTGCATAATAATAATATTAAAATGTTATTAACAAATTAAAAAGTTGCAAAGTAGAACTTTGCACATTGCTTCCTAATTAATTTTCGTTTTTCACAAAGCCACCTCTATGAAGAAGCTTGTTTATTTAACATTTTGGCTTCCTCATAGAGGAAGCTTTGTGAAAAACGAAAATTAATGTGGAAGCAATGTGCAAAGTTCTACTTTGCAACTTTTTTTTTATTTGAACAAAAGAAAACTCCGTCACAAATACCATTACATCTAATTTTCATTAGATACAAAGTTTTGTCTTACTTTCTTAACTTTTGCGGAAGTTATCCCGAAAATCTAAATTTTTTGACAAATTCAAAATGGTGTAAAATCCGAACGACTTTACCGATCATCACCAAATTTCATACGTAGCAGGGCTGTATGTTGTTTTTCGACTGTGGAATATTTCGGTTCCTTTGTTAAGATTCGATGTGATTTAGAGCAAAATTTATTTTTTTCAAAAACTTCAAAATTCAGTAAAATCCGAACCGCTGTACCGATTTCGTCGAAATTCAATACCATACAACATTGAACGTATCTTTAGTTATAAAGAACTATTTAGCCAAATCGTCGAACTTTTACGAAAGTTAGAGCGACCACGCCCTTTTTTCAACAAATTAAAAACTACATAAAATCTTAATGACTGTATATATGTTATCAAAAATCGCCATTGGAAGAGGGGCAACTACTCTACTTGCGTGCCAAATTTGAGCCAGATCGCTCGAACGGTTTCTGAGTGAGAGGCGATTGAATTTTCGAGGCCCAGCACACACACACACACACACACACACATACATACGGACATTTTTTCTAAACCACTTTTCTCGACATTTTAGGTGATTCTAAGCATACTGGCATGAAAATCTCGAAAAAAAAATTTTTCATGAAAACAAAGCTTCCACTATGAGGAAGCAAAAATGAATTGTTCAATATCTTATCCGGCAACACATTTTTTGTTCATGAAAATGAATCATTTGTTTTTCTGAATACGTATAAGTCATTTCCATAACAAAAAAGTTGAGGTGCCGAGTAATTCTTTGAACAATTTATTTTTTATTATTTTGTTAATAACATTTTGTTATTATTATTACACAAAATCAATCTTTGTAGCGCCATCAAAACGCATAATGTTTAAAATTACGTTGTAATTCAGACTTTGAAGTTCTCTTGCAACCCCACGTTTAGCCAGACTGTACATGGCGACTACGTTCAATTAATATCAGTTTTCCTTACCGGAGCAGCATTGGCCTGAATTGCTTCGATTATGGATCCAAATCCTTCTTGCATTATCTTGGCCATGTAGTCGAATTGAATTTTCAATTCTGTAGTATTTTCCTTGTGTATCTTCTGTCGTTCGTTCTCTTTGTTTTCGTTGTCTGCCTCGGAGTCATCAGTGTTCAGCAAATTCTCTGTAAACATATAAAGGTACAGTTGATAAGTAAATATCACGACATAAACATGTACGAAGAACAAAAGAACGACCCTTAATAATACTTACTGCTTCTGTTTACAATTTTCAGCACTTCCTCGTCGTAAAGGCTGATTAATACGGGTGGTGAATTCTCGGCCGACTGCGACTGCGTATAAGCAGCGTACCGGGCTTTCGCTGTTGATTTCAGTACCGTCCACACCTGTAAAATTCGTGGTAAATTACGATTAATGCTACTTTATTAATTATAATAAATGTAATATTTACCTTTTGCCATGCGGCGAAATTTTTTGCGCTGCCGAGCGTATTTAGTTTTCGTTGGAGCGCATTCCACGATGCCTTCGTCGACTTCCGTCATTTTCGCGATTCAACGACGAGGTCGGGATGCTCCTCCATGTATGTCAGGAGATGATCCAGTTAGTCCAAATTTGTGTCCGCTCGAAGTGCGGCGACCAAAACCGACGTTCGAAACAAATAAAAAATCATACATAAAAACACGTTCTGCATTTACTCCTGGGCAGTGGCATGGCAGAAAATAACAGGGTACTTCGGACTTACGGCTCGAATGAACACGATGGTTGCCCATATTTGTGACGATTGGCACTGCAATTTATAGAGCGACTCCAACGATTGAACGAACGACAGGGAAAAACGCGAGACGTGCTCTTGGCGAGTGTTGAAACACGAGCGGTGAGTGCCTACCATGTCGCTGCCACTGATCATCTGTGGTAGCGCCGGTAACGCTACCCATCGAAACGAACTTGAGAATTTGTAAAAGCCGCGTTGGCAGCATTGGTCGAGATTTTACTATTTACAGAGCCGCCACGGGGCGTTATCGAAAGCCCTTACTTTCCACGAAATTTGTCCCGTTTCTATCACCCATAGTGTGGTCTCCTCCCGTCTAGCCTCCATGACGACAATGTTTATTCGACGCCGAGCCGCGCGACAAGGAGCGGTGCTTCGGCGGGCCGCGCGCCGGCTTCTCTATTACACTACAATGTCACAGCGTCTCGAACACTTCGCCAAAAATATTTCTCGCAGTATAAAATCTCGATTTATCGAGTTTTCACCTGATTGAAACGAAATGATTGTGTTTTCACATTGTTTTTTTCCAGATTAACATTTTTTTATGACCCTGAAGATATCTGCATCTGCAAATTTCGGAATTTTGTCAGCCATAACTTGGTAAGCCGGCGGTAAAAAAAAATTTCCCGTGGCAGATATTTACATTTCACCATTATCTCGAGGCCTTTTTTTCATTTCAATTTTTTTACTTTTATTACAAAATTGGCAGTCATTTTAGTAATTTTTTTTTAGTTTGTCACTTCTCCCGTTTAATCTCTTCGATAAATAATTTTTTCCCAAGGCAGAATTTTGCGTTTGTCCATTATCTCGAGGCCTTTTTTTCATTTTAATTTTTTTTACTTTTATTCAAAAATTGGCAGTCATTTTAGTAATTTTTCTTTCAGTTTGTCAGTTCTCCCGTTTAATCTCTTCGACAAATAATTTTTTCCCAAGGCAGAATTTTGCGTTTGTCCATTATCTCGAGGCCTTTTTTTCATTTCTTTTTTTTACTTTTATTCAAAAATTGGCAGTCATTTTAGTAATTTTTTTTCAGTTTGTCACTTCTCCCGTTTAATCTCTTCGACAAATAATTTTTTCCCAAGGCAGAATTTTGCATTTCTCCATTATCTCGAGGCCTTTTTTTCATTTCAATTTTTTTACTTTTAAGGTAAACGTCCCAGTGGCCGCACACGTCCCAGTCGTCGCACACGACTGCATATATTTCGCTGCATTAAGAAAACCGTCAATGAAATTGCAATTGCAAGAATTGTGAGAGCGTCGTCAATATTTAATTGTTGCCTAGGTAAATTGCCGATTGTCATAGTGTGCAAATATTAATTTAATTAATGTGTTTATACTGGCCCGCGCGTTGCGGCGATATTTTCTTGATATTTCTTGGTGAAAATGCGAACAAAAGACGAACGCTTTTTAATTCTTCTCGTTTCGTTTTCACGTAATTTCGGCATGAATTATAGCTTATTCTCTTTGGGAAAGAAGAAGCTATCACATTGGAACCTCGATTTTTTATGTTAACAAAGATTTAACAACATATTTTTCGTGTTTTATGACTGGGACAGACAAACTATTTGTTGTACCGGTATTTCGAACGCTGTGCGTATACTGGTACAGCCGTGTGAAGCGGAGAGTCCCAGTAAACGCACAGCATTTTTAACTGTTTAACGAACAACAGCACAAACTCAGTTTAAAGCACACGTGTACGTGAATCATCGCCTACAAGTACATAAGTGCAAACGAAGCGACAGCTTGGTAAGTACTTAGTTTTAGAAAATGATTATAATTAATAGATGTCATGGCCTGTGCTAAACGTTGTGCTAGAAAAGTTGTTGATTCGGGTTATCTTGGGTTATGTTATTTCGTCATTGTTATGTTGGGTTATGTTATTTCGGCGTTGCATAAATCTGTTTGTTATGGGGCTGCGTATGTAGTTAGTATATTTTTACATTTGTGTTTATAAGTTTTTTGTAATAATCTTTATGTGATTACATTACCAGTCTTGGAAAACTCTTTTGTCGAGTTTGATTTCTGTAGCGTACAACTGTGTTCTAGCATAAACATTTTCATCACTGGGGAAATCTACGCAGCAACTGTAGTGTACAACCTTGTAAAATATTTTTCTCTACTGCAAACATTTTCCACACTGGGAATAATGTTCTACGCAGAACAGTTTCCACGATGGGAAAAATGTTCTACGCAGAACAGTTTCCACGATGGGAAAAATGTTCTACGCAGAACAGTTTCCACGATGGGAAAAATGTTCTACGCAGTGTACTGCGTAAACATTTTCAATGCTGGGGAAAATCTTCTACGCTACAGTTGTAACATACAGCTTTTGTAAAAGATCTATCTTCAGCGTAAACATCTTTCAAGCTGCACAACATTTTTCTGTTTTTATTTTTTTATTTTTATTTTTTTTTCATTTTCATTTTTTCATTTTTTTTCATTTTTATTTGTTTTTACATATATGTATACCATTTTTTCTCATAGAAATGATAAATCATGCCGAAGGAGCCGACAAGAAATTATTGCCAATCTTCGGTCGATCGTGCTGTAAAAGCAGTTCAGTCTGGAACGTCGATAAGGAAATCAAGTGCCATGTATGGAGTCCCGGCAAGCACAATATTTGGTAAAACAAAGAACCCTTCTTCACTACAAGCAACGATGGGACCAACTACAATTCTCACAGCTGAAGAAGAGAAACATCTCGTGGAATGGATCTTTCACGTCAGTGAAAAAGGATTTCCCGTCACAAAGGAGCAGCTCCTCGATAGTGTTAAACTGTTAGTGACGGAAATGAAACGAGAAACACCCTTTACGAACGCTCGACCTGGTCGCCACTGGTATGAGGCATTCTGCCGTCGACATCCAGAACTAACTCAGCGAGTCGCTCAAAATCTCACGCACAGCCGTGCTTCCGCAACGGAAGACAAGCTGAGAGGTTGGTTTCAGGAAGTTTAAGATTACTTACAGAGCAAGGACCTGCTGTACATCGATCCTTCACGCATCTACAACTGCGATGAGAGTGGATTTCTGCTGTGCCCGAAGGCAGGCAACGTAATCGTGCGAAAACGTGCGAAAGCGGTCTACTTCATCGTCAACGCCGATGAAAAGGAGAATCTCACGACCCTGTTTATGGTAAATGCAGCAGGCGTCGTCGTTCCTCCGATGGTGATGTTCTGGTACAAACGTATTCCAGCTGCTGTAGCCCAAAATGTACCACCAGAATGGAGTATTGGCACTTCCGAGAAAGGCTGGATGACCGCCGAGACATTCTTCGACTACATCACAAACGTATTCCACCCCTGGTTACTGAAGAATAATGTCGAGTTCCCAGTCGTTCTCTTCGTTGACGGACACTCGTCCCACTGCACTTTACCGCTCAGCAATTTCTGCAGAGAAGCTAAAATTGAGTTGATCGCTCTATACCCCAACGCTACACACATCTTACAGCCATTGGACGTCGCGGTGTTTCACCCATGTGAAAAATGCGTGGAAAAAAACCGTCAACACGTGGAGGCTCGAGAATAACGGAATACGATTGAAGAAAAAAGAATTTGCTCCATTATTGAAGAACGCAATAGAATCCCTGAACCTCACACAAACCATAAAAAATGGATTTAAATCGTGTGGATTGTCCCCATTTTCTGCCGATGCCGTTGATTTTAACGTACTTCGAAAAGGAATGCCAGCGGATGAGGGTCAGTCTCGGGAGGCTCCGACGTCGTCCAAGTCGAATCGAAATTTGCTGAACATTTGGAGTCGATGGAGCAGCAACTACCCTCTGAGCGCTTTCGAGGAATCGAATCGTCTCGGCATTTGGATCGGTGAAATCTCGAATGAAGGACTCTTTCAGTATTGGCGGAAAATGAAGGGACTCGCTGGTATACTATAGTGAAAATGAAGTGTTTTTCGTCAAACTGTATACAAAGACTTTTTCGCGTCGCCATTCTGTAAATTGTACAGTACTGATATTTGTAAGCTATTGATTTTGTATTTTATGTATATATTAATTTAGCTTACAATGACAACGGCGCTGTTCAGTCGGGCGGACTCAATGATAACGACGATGTGACTCGAGTCGACGATAGTCTGAATATCGCAGCGCGTCGCAAAACTGAGTCCGTATTCGAGACTGACACGACGCTCCAAGAACCGGGTACAATTATTTTAACGTTGGACGATGATGATCCCATCGCAGTGATGAGCGCAGAAGACGTGAGAAACAGCGGTACGTATTTAAAATGGCGCCATGAGTGTTCTGCTTAGCAATAGTCAATTACTTATAATATTTGCAGCGATTGAGGAAATCATCGGCAAGGCAAGCTGCAATTTTGATGAATCCACCGAGTCGATCGACGAATGGGTTGCGAGAACCACAGAAACGGGCGAACGAAACAGTACGGAGGAAAGTGAGAATAAAATCGTGAACAATGCTGGCGAAATCGTCGAGGGAATTGCGAACGTCATTGACGAATGTCTCGAGACTACGGAAGGAGAGAAGTGTGATAAAAACACCGAGAATCCCACTGAGTTTGATCGAATGTCCAAAAACGCTGAGGAATTCTGCGAAAAGTCGGTCCAAGAAAATGTCGCTAACGAAATTGCTGTTCCGAGTAGAGATGAAAACGCGATAGAAAGTACTGGCAGTAATATTTCTAAGAAGGCGACAGCAAGTGGAAATAGTACCACGAAAATTCCGAGTAAAGCAGCCACCGACGGGATTCCTTCGCCGTTCAAGAAAGCCCTTTTTTGGCCGGAAGAAAAGAAGAAAATTTGCCGGAAAAAGAAGACCGAGAAAATCCCTTCTGTCGCCACTAGCGACCAATGGCAGCAGTTTACCACGCAGAAAGACGAAGAAAAACAAAAGATTTTGCAAGAGAAAGAAAAGAGACGAAAACAACGAGAAGAAGCGCAAGAACAAAAGAAAGAGATAGAGCTGCAAAAGAAAAAACTACGAGAAGAAGAAACAAAACTGCAAGAAGAGATGAAGAAAATACAGCAAGAGGAGAGAAAAAAAACACAACAAGCATCGAACGCCAGAAAACTGAGAATAAAAAAAAAATACTCAGTAAACTCGAACCTGAACAGTAAAAATGTGATAAAAATCCAATGTGATAAAAAATATTGAATACATAAAAATTACACAACCCATTCTTGTCATTGTCATATAAGCTTATATGTGTATTATTTTTTTATGTATAAATAAGTGAATAAATGTGAATAACTTATGAATAAATATTTGTATTTTTCACGAATTACTTACAACATTCAGTCATAGATTTATCGGTGTTCGGTAAGTGGGTATTTCAGTGTTCGAACGCCGAGACCTGTTGTGCGAACATTGGGTCTTCGTGTGTTCGAGCACTGGGACAAAACGAAAAATGGCTGTGCGAACACTGGTACATCCGACGTTTCCGCAGTGTTTATTATATAAATTATGTAATATGTAATACCTTTTTCGTGCATGCTAGTGTTTTGGAAAGAGCAGGAAATAAGCTTTAAGTTGGTCGCAGCCATTTTTCGTTCGCATTAATCTTTATGTACTAAATTCGCAAGATAAATTGTACGGGGTCTTAAGTGTGCGGCCACTGGGACGTTTACCTTATTCCAAAATTGGCAGTCATTTTAGTAATTTTTTTTTTCAGTTTGTCACTTCCCCCGTTTAATCTCTTCGACAAATAATTTTTTCCCAATGCAGAATTTTGCGTTTGTCCATTATCTCGAGGCCTTTTTTTTCATTTTAATTTTTTTACTTTTATTCAAAAATTGGCAGTCATTTTAGTAATTTTTCTTTCAGTTTGTCACTTCTCCCGTTTAGTCTCTTCGACAAATAATTTTTTCCCAAGGCAGAATTTTGCGTTTGTTCATTATCTCGAGGCCTTTTTTCATTTCCTTTTTTTTTACTTTTATTAAAAAATTGGCAGTCGTTTTAGTAATTTTTTTCATTTTGTCACTTCTCCCGTTTAATCTCTTCGACAAATAATTTTTTCCCAAGGCAGAATTTTGCGTTTGTCCATTATCTCGATGACTTTTTTTCATTTCAATTTTTTTACTTTTATTCCAAAATTGGCAGTCATTTTAGTAATTTTTTTTTCAGTTTGTCACTTCTCCCGTTTAATCTCTTCGACAAATATTTTTTTCCCAAGGCAGAATTTTGCGTGTGTCCATTATCTCGAGGCTTTTTTTTCATTTTAATTTTTTTACTTTTATTCAAAAATTGGCAGTCATATTAGTCATTTTCTTATAATGGTCAGTTGTTTCGTTCTACATGTTTGTGTTATTAATTTTTAATTGCGTATTTATCCACTGGGTGCATAAGTCGCACACATAAATATAAGACGGCTGACGTATATCTTCATGCGATTTTCCCAGATGTGCCAAGCACGTCAAGTGCGTTCATTTTTTACAGTAATCGCATTCAATCCAGATATCATTACATCGGGTTTCAATGCAACCGCATCGCAAGCATCGATCCGATACGTCGAGTGAGTTACTGACACACGTTCTTTGCAACTGCACGCGGAGCTGATTTGGTTTCACTGGGCGAACTCGCAACTTACCGTGAAATATTATTTCACTAATGTAATGAATTACAAAAATGCCGCAATTGTATCCGTCGGCACAGTTCGGGTAATCGACACTGTCCATCTGACGTCGAATTTCTCGTTAAAAACGCTTTGCCACAGATCAGAAAATTTCGCGAAACATTTTGTGTGGCACCTGCGATTTCCTTGGTTTGAAGCCGGATCAAGCAAGTAGGTACCCCTATGTTTTACATCTATGAAAAATAAAATAAAATGATTGCCGTTCAGTAGAAGCGGTGATATAATACCTTCAACTCCTCTCCATTCTCGTTCACACCTGCGTTTGAAATTTGCGTTTATCGACTTCTCGTCTATCAGGAATTCGGTGCCTTCTTCCTGTTCTAGATACGCGAAAATATGTGTGTTAGGAGAATCCATAATCGCGAAACTGAAACAGTAGTCGATTAGGGTATTTGTGATCCACGTCTTGCCGAAAAGCGTGTTATAATCCTCCTCTCGCAGATATCTATAGTTGTGAAGATCCGTCGGACTCTTTGGGACTATTCCTACAAAATAATCTCTCGGGGGCCTTACAGCGTGATAGTAATACAAGTTTGCAACAGTTCCATTTGGATTAAATCGTAGGTCGCAACTTGTGCTTTCGGTTTCCATCTCAGCACTCGAACTACCTTCACCCTTACCCTCATCGTACGTGGATATTGTAGTTTTCACAATTTTCTTCATTGTAGATCGTGTCGCGTATGTTACCCGTTTCACTTTTTGTGCCCGACGTTGTCAATTTTCAGTGACGTGCATGTTGTCCGGTTCGTCTCTGTTTCGACTTACCTTCTTTTTGTTCGAAGTGGGAAGTTTCTCGTCATTGACGTTCCAGCGCAGTTCATTTTTTACGGTGGAGACATTTTCTATGCTGTGGTCACTGTATGTCTGATTCCTTTTTCGTTTTTTGTGCTGATGAGGTTCTGGTAGACGCACTTTTTTCAGGGTCGCCGTTATGCGTGCATACATTTCATCGATGACTCGACCTGCTTTCGCGTGTGTGCGTTTCTCGCATACCGACTCTTTAACCTGCTTGAAATAATTCTCCGCAGTGGCATTTGTGTAATGCTCATTTGAGTCTTTAATTTGTAATCCGGTCCAAAAAGGTGCGAAAGGTAGCATTTTTTTCTGCAGATAATCACTGAAGACATCCGAGTAATATTCATTTTCTTCCTCTCCAATATTGTCTCCGGCTACCTTCGCGTCGTGGAAAAGTGTTTCAAATTGATGAAAGAATGGACTGAATGCGTAAAGGGACAATATTGTCGATTTATGTGTCGAATCGTCAGTCGTGTAAAATTCCTCGTCCTCGGACAGATCACTTGTCGCCGAATCCGGTTGCGTATCCATCGTTCCACTGGTATCTATACTCGCGTACTCCATGCTGAGATGTCTCATAGATGAAGAGACTTGTACACAGCTGCGCTTTGTCAATAATATCGACAAGAAGTCGACCAGTCTTTCTATTAACTCTTCAAACGATTTGCAATGGGCCAAAACTGCGACGCCTTCCAATATCACCCATTTCTTCGATCCCTTAATTCTAAATTTTTGAAGATTACGCGATACCATCTTCATAACGTGTCCGTAGCAAAAATAAATTGGAACAAACTACATTCTGGGCCCGCCAGTTACGTCGATATACGCAGCCTGCAAATATTCGGCGACTGTTGAGCCGTTCCATGCTGTCATAAGTGCATTAATCCCAGCCCAAGACCAGTCGACGACGACTCCGCGAAAAGGTGGACTTTTAATACCGGCTGATTGCCACAGTTCCTTGAAAAACGTGAGACAATCCCTGATCGCAAATGCGTCATGACGGTTTGAGATCATTTGGAGGACTGGTACGATTGTCGTAACAGTACCCGTCCCTTGAAAATCGGAGGATATGTCTTCGGGACAGTCGTCTTCTTCGAAGAGTGTATCCCTCACCGTATGACGCACAGAACTCGCGTACAAATACACTCTTTGAGTCTCGGTATGGTGCGCGTATTATCGAACCAGTCGCATCAAAATGGAACATTTTCCCCGGGTGTTTCTTCAGAAATTCTACCTGCTCTTTGCAACCTAAATACATCGTGAACGGAGACACATAGTGTCTGATAAATTGGTGTTCATGTGACCCCGATACCAAAATTCGATGAATAATATCTAACGTATCATCTGGATCTCGATAATTTTTGCACATTTCCTCAGATCGTGCTTTTTGGTCAACCTTGATCGATCGAGTGAACATGAAGTTGCCGTCGGTTACCGCCAAATCTTCATCCATTTCGTTGTAGTTCTCGGCATTAATACGGCTTGGCAGCTCATGTCGAAGTCTTTTCTTTGTTGCTGCTCTTTCAGCACCCCGTAATTGGTAACACAATGGCAACGTGTGATTCTGTTTGTGTCTTTTTTCGATGAAGATTTGAATGCAAGTTCGACCGTAGCGATGTACCGCAGTAAACTTGTATCGGCAGTGACATTTTGGTTGCCGACAAAACGCGTAATCCGAAAATCTTGAGTTGACACGTTTACTGCCTTTGAACCCAGTAAAGACCAAGCAGCATTTAATCTTTGATGAAGTTGGTAACTTTCTCCTTAAAACTATGTGCAGGAAGTCTGGCGACAGTAATACGCCGTGTACTATTGCGGATGTAGGGACAGAAATGGCACCTATCAATATACCGTACCTGCCCTGTTTCGGAGTACGTTGTATCGCAGACTTCTTTCCTGTGCCTTTGTTTATCCTTTGATCTTCAAGATCCTCGCGCGATAGAGACTTAATCTGACTACACACAGGACTTGTTTGACTACACACAGGTGTTATCGACAAGCTCTAACTCAAAGAGTTACAGAGGACTTCTGTAATTAGTTGATCTCGCAGGTTACACCTGTTTCCCGACCACCCGAAAAACAAAAACAAGCGAAGTCCGCTTTGTGCCTTCTTTCTTGTTACGTTTAAACTCTTGTACACGGCTTTGAGGGATTCATTTTTTTGCACTACTTCTTCTAACTCGTCAACGGTTTTCACGACTGCTGCAACGGCTTGCACTATTTTCACCGTATCGTACTTCATGATTAACACGAAAATTGATCGTCGTGTTGTGCAATGACGTCAATAGTGGCGCTAAAAGCTACCAATGCGCTATGTGCTGCAAATAAGTTAGAAACTCGTAATTTTTGTTATTTATTGTTTTTATTCTAAGCCTTGAACGACTTAGATAAAAAAAATCACTGGCGTACCGTGGTCGTTGACTCTGGAAAAAAACATAAAACAAAAAAATGAAACAAAATGATATTAGACAGGTTGACAGGTTATTTACTATAGAAATAATAATAGAAACAAAATTTCTATCGGAACCCCTAAGCAAAATATGATTTTTTCTCCGGATTCCGCAAAAATAACCTCATTTCATACCCGGAACGCGAGCGGAAAATCGCCCATTTCTAACCTGTGATTCGACGCATGCGCAGTGCTGTTTTATTACCTCCATAGGGACGTAATTGGCTCATACCTGCCCGCGCCGGAGTAATGAAATTCGTACTACGCATGCGTTCTCGTCGCAGGTTAAAAATGAGCTTTTTACCGTCCTTATTGCATGCACGAAATGAGGTTATTTTTTAGCGAAATCAAAAGAAAAGTATAGTACGCTACATGAGAGGTGTGCAACTTTTCACCTCTTGTGAATTTCTACCCTCAATTCGCTCGGGCGTCAAACTTCACACTCGATGAAAAGTTGCACTTTCCTCCCTTGTAACGTAATGTACTATTTTCCCCAACTACGCTAAAAAGACCACATTTGACGACGCTAAAAAGACCACAATTGATCGATTCTTGTCTAGCGGGAGGAAAGGGTTTCGCAGCGGAAGAAAAGTTGCGCAGCGGGTAGAAAATGGTATTTTTGCTCCCTACACTGAGAGAAAAATCTAGTATTGGCAACTAAAAAGTGACAACCATAAAGTAGAAACTATTTTTTATAGGTATAGCAACTATTTTTCTAGATATGGTAACTATGACGCAGTTATCATAACTATTCATTAATTCCCGTGAACTATAAAAATAATAGCTCGAACGAAAATTTGATAGTTGTCACTTTATAGTTACCAAAACTTATACGATTTCTCTGAGTGTTGGAAAGAAAAGTAGACTTCCTGCCGCTAATCGAAAATTGGCGTCTTCGTAACGTTGCAGGCGTACAAATATGGTCTTCTGTTAACATAGGCGGAAATAGTATATTGTGCAACAAGGGTCGAAAGTTGGCAATTGCGGCGAGTGTGAGGTTTGCTGCCCGAGCGAAGCGAGGGCTGCAATCACACGAGTCGCAATTGCCAATTCGACCCGTGTTGCACATCATACTTTTTGTAACGAGTGCACGAATCTGCGGCACTTGGAATGGCAGTCGCGCGAGACGAACTCTGAAAAATGAGGTTGTGATTCCAGGGACGAAAGTGAATGACAGAAACTCCCAAGGGACGAAAGTGAACGAAATGCGAACTGCACATGCGTGACTCTGTCATTTCACCACAGGTTCGCGACTGACATGGAAACGGCCACTTTCGGCTCGCAAGACTGCCATGGAAAGTGCCGCGATTCGTGCACGTGTTACAAAATAGTATATTGTGCGACAAGGGTCAATCACACGAGCCGCAACTGCCAATTCGACCCTTGTTGCACATCATATTTTTTGTAACGAGTGCACGAATCTGCGGCACTTGGAATGGCAGTCGCGCGAGACGAACACTAAAAAGTGAGGCTATGATTCAAGGGACGAAAGTGAACGACAGAAACTCCCAAGGGACGAAAGTGAACGAAATGCGAACTGCGCATGCGTGACTCTGTCATTTCACTACAGGTTCGCGACTGACAAGGAAACGGCCACTTTCGGCTCGCAAGATTGCCATGGAAAGTGCCGCGATTCGTGCACGTGTTACAAAAAAAGTATAGTGTGCAACTTGGGCCACATTGGCGATTACGGCCCGTGTGATTGCGGCTCTCTCTTCGCTCGAGCAGCAAACCTTACCCTCGCTCCAAACGCCAACTTTCGGCTCTTGTTGCACAATAGAAGGTAGATTTTTAACCAATTACTCGTACCAATGGCTCGTGCGCAATACGGTTTCATTATTCCCTAGGGAGGAAAACGGTTCATTTCTGCCCGGTGGGAGTAATAAATAGTATATTACGACACGAGGGAGGGAAATGCAACGTTTCATCGAGTGTGAAATTTCATGAAGAAATGTTATCGAGGTGAAAAGGCACTGCCTCCTGTGTCGAAGGGTATGTCTTTTCATCTCGTGTGAACATTTTTCCTACCGGATCATTTTCAATGGATCCGGTGAATTGTGTTCTACAAACGCGATTTTCGGAAAGTGTCGATCTGTTCCGTTTTACCCCGTAAAGTAAAAAAATTAACCGCGGCGGTTACTTTCACCAGGGCCGGGCTGCAGTGAAAAAGTGTGACTCTGTTTCCCCGTGGGAATTGAAATTTTCTACGCAAATACAATTTAGGTAAATCATTATGCTCAGTTTTTACGACGTATAAGATACAATTTGCCGAAGCGACGAGGCTGTTAAACAACTGCTATTAATAATTAAAGCTGAAAAATAGCGAAGATTGTCTCTTTAAACTCGACACATTTTTGTGCGATTTTGAAGCTTGCTACAAGGATTGTACCGGGTGTCCCGAGTATGCAGCATGCAGTTTGACAAGGGAACGCGACGGTTAAACAATTGAGCGAAAAAAAATCGCACCGAAACATCGGTTTTCAACAGTGTTCGATCATATGCATAACGATACATCGTACACATTGGACGAAGACGCTCGGACGTGCGTCTAGTCGGCTTTTCTTTAACTTTTTTGCCCAAGGTTCAATCGAGTTTAATGTTTTAAGGGGGGGGGGGCGAAACCTCTGTGAGTGCGCGAGATAGAAAATCATTTTCAGCACAACAATACACGGAAAGTAGACACAGGAAAAACAAGTCTTGCATCATACAGAACTGAAAGAGGACTAATGTGAAACTGTTCTTTTTTCCGGAAACATTAGGCATCGTCGGAATAATTATTTACAGTATTTATTATCGACTGAGTAAATTTTGCCTCGCCTTAAGGCGATGTGAAATACCGACTGCGGTCATAAAAACTGTAATGGACGTTTTTTACGCTTATTTGCATTTACATCTAAAAGAACAAATTCATTCCCTACTGGTGAAATCCGCAGGGAATGAATTTCTTCTTTTAGCTGTAAACGCAAATATCCGTCAAAAACGTTCATTACAGTTTTTGATACCGACTGAGCTCGACGTGGATGTTTCACATCGCCTTAAGGCGAGGTGACACCTACTCAGTCGGTAATAAAAACTAGAACCCATTATTCCGACGATTCCCAACGTTTCCGGAGAAACGAAAAGTTTTACACCATTCCTCTTTCGATTCTGGTTGATGTAAAACTTCGATATTTCCTGGCTTGTGTCTAGTTTCCGTGAATTGCTGGTCCGAAAATGATTTTCTATCTCTCTCGCATTCATGGCGGTTTCAAATCGCCTTAAGGCGATGTGAAACTTACTCAGTCGGTAACAGAAACTGTAATCAGCCATACGGAGACACCGTAAATATTCTGAGATAAAGAAAAGCGTCGTCCGAAGCGGAATTTCATTCTCCGTCGGATGATGCTTTGCTTTCATCAAAATTAACAATAGTCTTGGAATGGCATTGTTTTAGAAATTGCGGCTATCTCTCTCGCACTCTCGTATCACGTGGTACATGTTTCACATGCCCTTAAGGCGAGTGGAAACGGCCATGAGTGCGTGAGAGATAGAAAATCATTTTTGGAATAACAAGAAGTACTGACGGTGTTTGAGCAATACCCGACGTACTTCTCGGCTTTTATTCGAAAAAATCAGTTCTGCCGATGAAAAACACATCGGGAAGATTAAGCTATCTCACTCGCACTTATGGCTATATGAGAGAGATAGACGATATTTACAGCGCAACGACACGATTATCGGGATAGTAACTAACAAGATTGTCGTGAACAATATTCGACTTTACGCGGTGCGGTAATGGACGTATTACGCCGCGCGAAGTTAAATTGTGTGCAATACTCGTTGAAAAAACATTTTCTCAACACGCTCGCCTTCGGCTCGTACTGAAAACTCGCACGCGTGAGTAAAGTATTACCGCATTTGTAACGTAATTTACTGATTGTTTGCCAATGCAGGAAACTCGTTAGTCTATTTTATCATGCCGGGTCCTCCGTTTCTGTCGAGTGGTATTACCGAGACAGCAGAGATAGGTTCACCCACGGAAAAATGTACACGTGAAACGTGAAATGATTTTTACTCACAGTAACGAAACCACAAATTAATCTGCTTCCAATGTCACTTGTATTATTGCACGGTTTATTATTTGCACGTGTCCACTAAATATCCGATACTCTCGTTACACTGAATATCCCGAATGTTCTTCGCCTCTCGTAAGACTAACACCGAATGAAGGCCGATACATTTTTTTAACATTTGGCGCCGCAACGGTGCCGCGTTAATGTTACCGAACACGTCGACCCACACCTTTGTTTTGGTTGTTTCCACAAGAAAATTGAAACAGCGGAAGTAGAAATATGAAAGCCAGTTTTCAAGCATTCGGATTGGTCGACGACATCGTGGCGCCAACTTTACTGTCATGGCCACTGCAGTGCCCTGTAGCGCGCGCATATCGTTCGTGTACTCGCAGTGTTCACGCATGCTGGAGAGTTTTCCGAGCATTTGAAAATGGCGAACGCGGGTAGGAGCAACGACCAAGTAAGTCATTTTCACTTAAAACTATTTTTATTTATCATACACGCCTTAAATAAATCGATGTCAGGGGAAGTACGAGAGACAACAGTGTCTCATTGAAAAAATCATCGTGCGAAGGCCGAAAAACTTTTCTGTGGACGTTTGGCGTCGAGATGCTACTGCGTCCCGTGATATAATAATGATTGACAAAATGTATCTTACAAACACACAATTTGTCAACTGTTACTATAAATTTACAGAAATATTAATTTTTTTACATTTCAGATGGAACACGACGACGCCGGCGGCAGTGACGACAGTATGGAGTCACTCGCGCGCGGGCTCGAAAACGTGATCAGGCCAGGGACGGATGACTTCCCAGAATTACCCGGGATAGCGGCCGACAGGGGAAACAGAAATCCACCGGCCGGTACACGAAATCACGCTAGGCTTTCGGAAAGACGAGATCCCGGTGCACGTCAGGCTGAATTGAATCGCACGCACGTCCAGGTTGTACCCATCCCCGTGATTGTTCCACCAGCCAACCTCGAAATACCGGAGGAACAACAGGAAGAACGTAAGTAACCTCACTTTTACTGCTGCGACAAGTGATTGCTTTTTTGTCGTTGCTGTTAATCACTCCAGTCAGTGGATCTTGATTGTTAATGCATTGCGCACTCCCTGCAATAAAAATAAAAACTTGTCGTCTGGTCTAATAAAAAGCTGCGACAAGTTAGCGACAAGTGGTTGTTCATTTGTTGTTGCTTCTAATCACACCAGCCGACGGAGCTTGATTTTCAACATACTGCACAGTCCCTACATTGGCAATTAAAATTTATCATTTGGTTTAATGAAAAGCAGCAACAAATGATTTTTTATTTGTCGTTGCTTTTAAATACACAAGTCAGAGAATCTTGGTTGTCAGTTGATTGCGAATTTTTTCCATGAACATCCAAAATCTATTGACTGGTGAAATAATAAAGCAACAACAAATTAACAACCACTTCGTGCTGCTTTACAATAGACCAGGCAATAGATTTTAATTGTCAATGTAGGGAGTGCGCAATGCGTTGACAATCAGAAGCATTAACTGGTGTGGTTAGAAGCAACGACAAATTGAACAACCACTTGTCGCTAACCTGTCACTGCTTTTCATAAGACCAGGTGACAGGTATTAATTGTTAATGCTGGGACGGTGCAATTCATTGACACTTAAGATCCATCAACTAATGTGATTAGAAACAAGAAAATGAACATTACCTTGTCAAAGATTTTTAGTACACCACTTGACAGATTTTGGTTGCCAATTTATTGTGTGTTCTCTACATTGACAACCAAAATCAAATAATTTTCCGCCCTCGTATTGTAACCTGCTATTATTTTTTAATTTTTACCAGCCCATACGCGCGCTTAGTACGCTTCTCCAGTTGTTACTTCACTGAAGTCGAGGTTACTTTTTTTTGGATCGGTCAAACCTGGATTCTCTTCCTTCGTTTCAATGAAAACTATGTAAACTCTGTAACGAAGAGCCGCAAGGCGGAACACGATATCTTGATTTCTGATTTTTTTTACAGAATTCTAAAGCCGAAAGTTGCCTTGCGTTTTTTGCGAAAAAAATGTTCGGTTTCGTAAAAATTGAAAACCCTATCCGATGGGAAATTTTGCACTGATTTCGAAAAGCACCGTTGCTTGGGCAAAAAATAGGAAATTCGCCGAGAAAAACGCAGAAAATGATTTTCCATCTCTGGAAATGTTAGGCCATACGTTTCGCCCGAACATGCTCCCCGAAATAACGTTAACAAACGTTGAAACCGCACACGCGCTCCGAACTGTCAAAATACGAACTGTAATTAAACGATTATTACTACAGTTACCACAGAACGAAAAACACGACAATACTTATATCGAAAATGTGAGATATATTGCCCACTGATTTTTTGAAGAGGGATTTATTCATTACTTTTTTTTTCATTAATTTCACTTCATTTTTTCAGGCCCATACCGAGGGTGTCGAGCCGGCCGCCTCACGCGTCAGTACTACGAGGAGAGGTTTATGGCACGCATGGTGCTTAATCTGTCCGGCGGTGTTTCAAATCGAACGTTCAGACGAAGAGGGCCACGAGGAGGGTGACGACGAGCAAGCCGAGGCGGGTATCGAGGCGAACAGCGAGGCGGGTATCGAGGCGAATAGCGAGGCGAACAGCGAGGCGAACAGCGAGGCGAACAGCGAGGCGAACAGCGAGGCCGCGGTCGCGGACCAGCTTGAACAACTGTGAGTGTTGACGTTAATAAAAACGAATCAGAGTTGTAAATCTCTAATTTTTATAGAAATAGAATTGATGGTATAATTGGCTTTGTAATGTTCTTATAATAATAGCTCGTGGGAGGGGTCCGACTGTACACCTCCCGATTCGACACGAGAATATCTCTATACAAAATGTAAACACCGAACGACTCTACACGCAGGCAGTTTTATACGATAAAACTTAACATCGAAAATTTACCGAAAAATTGGCACAAAAATTTCGACACGAAGAAAAGTCGGCAAGACAAATATCTCGACACGACGAAACAGAATCTCGGCATGGCGAAAAGTCGACGCTAAAGTCTCGACACGACGAAACGAAAACTCGACGGGCCGAAAAGTCGACCCCAAAGACTCGACACGTCGAAATCGTATCTGAGGGTTCTGTAGCGCCCGAACCGAGATTTAATTTAAAAGCTTTGCACATTGCTTCCTGATTAATTTCCCTTTTTCACAAAGCCATCTCTATGAAGAAGCTTATTTATTCACTTTGGCTTCCTCATGGAGGAAGCTTTGAGAAAAAGGGAAATTAATGAGGAAACAATGTGCAAAGTTCTACTTTGCAAACACCGTTACATCTAACTTTGATTAGATACAAAATGTTGTCTCATTTTCATAACTTATCCGTAAGTTACAGCGAAAATCTATATTTTTTCAAAAATTCGTAACAGCGTAAAATCCGAACGACTTTACAGATTATCACCAAATTTCGTACGTAGCAGGGCTGTAAGATTTTTTTTTACTGTACAACATTTCGGTTCATTTGTTAATATTCGACGTGATTTAAAGCAAAATGTATTTTTTTCGAAAAATTCAAAATTCTATGAAACCGGAACCGCTTTACCGATTTCGCTGAAATTCAATACCAAACAACATTTAACGTGTCTTTATTTATGAAGAACTATATAGCTAAATTGTCGAACTTTAACGAAAGTTGGAGCGATCACGCCATATTTTTCAGAATTAAAAAATTCCATAAAATCTGTATACATGAATACATTTAATTTAAAAAACAGGTGAATTACAGAGTAGTTAATACTTACTAGCGTGCCAGTTTTTAGCCCGATTCATCGTGCCGTTCCCGAGTTATGGACTATTGAATATTCGGTGGCACACGCACACGCACACGCACACGCACACGCACACGCACACGCACACGCACACGCACACGCACACGCACACGCACACGCACACGCACACGCACACGCACACGCACACGCACACGCACACGCACACGCACACGCACACGCACACGCACACGCACACGCACACGCACACGCACACGCACACGCACACGCACACGCACACGCACACGCACACGCACACGCACACGCACACGCACACGCACACGCACACGCACACGCACACGCACACGCACACATACGCACACGCACACGCACGCACGCACGCACGCACGCACGCGTGCACACGCACGCCCGCATGCACACGCACACACACATGGGTGCCATATTATTCCGAACGCATCGAGCATGTCACGGCGTGTCTGAACGCCCGCGCTTGGGACTGGCATGTAGTTAGGTGGCGAACCGCAGCCAATCACGAGATGAATAAAATGGTTTCATGATTATCTCGAACTTCGACTTCGATTGTCCATGTCTTTTTGAATAGAAGATAAGAGCGACGACGACGACGACGGACGAGACCGGAAAGAGATTTTCGTGATGTTTCGTAACTCATTTTTCTTTTGTACTTATTGGAAAATATTGTCACGTTCCGCGGTCTTCATAATTCAATATTCTTTTCTATCCCATAATTATTTAAAAGTTAACAAGCATTTGATATTCTTTCATTTAATATTCTTTCGACATATTACTTTTCGCGCACGAGGTTCCGGCGTCAAGTTCGGATTAGTCAGCCCGCCGTATCCAGAGTGCAATTGGACACCGGGATGCGGCGGACGTGACAAAATACGAATTATCCCGAGACCGACTACCGCGGCGATTTTGTTACTATGCGGGAACTGCTGATTTTTGCTAAAGGCCCCGCTTGTCGGCCGACGGCAGTTAGACTGTCGGACCACGAGTGAAGAGCGGCCGTGTGAGAATTCTGATTTCGCGAATTGTCCCGCTCATCGGCCGACGGCAATTCGACTGTCGGACGACGAGCGGAAGACAGTCTCCCGGCAACCTCTAACCAAGAACCGGGAATACGGCTCCGCGTTCAGCGCCCGCATAGCGGCAATAATTCTTTCATCAGGTTCTACGTCCAGTAACATTTCGAACCTGGACTATTGGGAACTTCGAAAGTTGCTCGTGCCGCGGTGGTCAGTCTGTCTGCGTTAGTTTTAGGGTAACACTTTCAGCCACGAACAATCCGTCGTGTAGATATAAGTGATTGTGAGTGTATTGTGAGAAGCGCCATTGAAATGGTGAGTGTGGAAATTTCTGTGAAAGAGCTGAAAGGGTAAGCGAGTAAAATTGTGAATTGAATGCGAGTGAATGTATGGTAAAGAACCTCAATTGTAAAGCGTGCCTCCGGTTTACGCGAAACACCGAAATTATCAAATTATCGACCCAAAATTATTTCCTGTTCTGAATATAATTTCATTTATTAATCAATATCGCCCAATTTATTTAATCCAGTCTAACATCCGAGAACGTCCTGTAGAGGACGCGTGTCGCACGATCCCATAAAAATAAATATAAACTCCTGCGCTTCACGCAGGGGGTTAGAAGTCGCGTTGCACTACCGCTCCGCACGTGACAATATTTTACAATAAATTATTTCTCGATTTTATCTCAACAATTTCCATCGTAAGTTCATTCGCGCGCTACACACTCCAATTTCTTCCACACGTAACGAAAAACGCGTTGTCTCGCGCTGGCCTTCAAAAGCCCGGTGCCAATCCAAGACGACGATGAACAGCAACAAGAATAAGCGCAGTGGGATGGGAGATGGCGAAGGAGGCAGGAGGCAGTGGGAGTCGCATCATCTGGGCAAGAAAAATAAACGGTTAATACAAATTCTCCACATTATTATCCGGCAGACCCTGCAGCGGGATAAAAAAAAACGTTTTTTTCGCTGGTTTATAAGAACACACGCACGAACCCACGCATAAAGGAAACATTATAAAGAATAATAGGCACTTTTGAGCGTTTTTGCAAAACGTGAGTGCCTAACCGTGACAAAGACGAAAAAAAGCAATAATGAAATGGCGGAGAGATCTGCAGATAAGGTGCCATCATCTTACCGAGGACTACAACATGGCGTCATAGAAGCGATAGAACGTGTGGAACGGAACGCGGCACAACGGACAATTCTTATTCCCTTCGAACACCATTCGGTCGCATCTCTCACAGAAGCATTTGTGGCCGCAGGGTACGACAATGTGAGTCTGTTCATTAGCCATGCACACCACACATTTTGCTACGGAGGAATAAACAAATTGTTAGTCTATGCTATGATTATTAATCTACTTTTTCCCTAAGTACTCTGTTAAGATTTTTCAGGACATATTGTCCAAATTCGCTATTTCCGAAAGAACCGTAACGCTTTTTGAGGACATTTTGTTCCGAATCACTTTTACCCGAAGGACCATAACGCTTTTTGAGGACATTTTGTTAAATGTACTTTTTTCCGGAGGGCCATAACGCTGTTTGAGGACATTTTGTTAAATGTACTTTTTTCCGGAGGGCCATAACGCTGTTTGAGGACATTTTGTTCAAATAAACTTTTTTCCCGGAGGGCCATAAGGCTTTTCGAGGATTATTTTCCAGATTCACTTTTTCCCGAAGGGCCATAACATTTTTTGAGGACGTATTGTCCAAATTCACTATTTCCGTAAGGGCCATAACGCTTTTTGTGGACATTTTGTTCGGAATCACTTGTACACGAAGGACCGTATCGCTTTTTAAGGTCATTTTGTTCAAATGAACTTTTTTCAAGGAGGTCCATAACGCTGTTTGAGGATATTTTGTTCAAATGAACTTTTCTCCCGGAGGGCCATAATGCTTTTCGAGGATTATTGGCCAGATTCACTTTTTCCCGAAGGGCCATAACTTTTTTCGAGGACGTATTGTCCAAATTCGCTATTTCCGGAAGAGCCGTAACGCTTTTTGAGGACATTTTGTTGCGAATAATTTTTACCCGAAGAACCGTAACGTTTTTTGAGATCATTTTGTTCAAATAAACTTTTTTCCCGGAGGGCCGCATCGCTTTTTGAGGTCATGTTTTCCAAATTAATGTTTTTCCAAACGGGCCGTATCGCCCTTTGAAGACATTTTGTTCAAACTAACTTATTTTCACCATTTTTTAACCCAAATCAACTTTTTGATGATCGTGCTCTGAATGGTCGACGATATCGTCAGACACAATGGAATTGTGACAAATTTTATGAATTGCATTTTTTTATGATACTAAACATCTGCTATAATACTACACAGTGGAGATTTCATGCGATCGTCCGCATCCAGGTTCCGAAAAACACGGGCAAGCCCACAATCTACTACGTAGACGCGTGCTCGGCTGCATTGCTGCATACTTACGACTAATCAAACCTCCACTGATTAGTTAACAGAAGGTTTAACAGAAGTTAACAGAAGGTTTATTTAATCGTCACTTCGATTGCATCTCACAATGTTACTACAGTAGCTCATTTGTGTAACAACATAGACCAGCCACAAAAGAATGAGGTTATAGTACATATTCTGATGCCCAATGGAGCTATGAGTCCATCGTCCGCATCTACGTTCCGTAAAACGCAGGCAAGCCCACAATCCACTTATGTAGACGCGTGCTCGGCTGCACTGATGCATGCTTACGACTTATCATAATCCGATTTGATCGCATCTCAAAGTGTTAGAAGAAACAATTTATCTACCCTATTTTATTTCCGGAAGGGCCGTATCGGTTTTTGAGGTCATTTTGTTTCGAATCATTTTTACCCGAAGGACCGGAACGCTTTTTGAGACCATTCTGTTCAAATGAACTTTTTCCCAGAGAGCCATAACGCGTTTAGATGACGTATTGTCCAAATTCCCTATTTCACGAAGGGCCACAGCATTTTTTGAAGACGTATTGTCCAAATTCACAACTTCCCTGAAGGACCGTAACGCTTTTTGAGGTCATTTTGTTCAAATTTGCTATTTCCGGAAGGGCCGTATCGTTTTTCAGGACATTTTGTTTCGAATAATTTTTACCCGAAGGACCGTAACGCTTTTTGAGGCCATTTTGTTAAAATGAACTTTTTCCCAGAGGGCCATAACGCTTGAAGACATTTAGTTCAAATGCACTTTTTCCCCTTTTTTCTGGAGGGCCATAAGGCTTCTGGAGGATTATTGTCCGGATCCACTTTTTCTCGAAGGGCGATCCCATTTTTTAAGGACGTATTGTCCAACTTGAGTCATCAACTCAAATTGTGGAAAAAGATATTGGGCGCTGGTCGTAGAGACAACGTACAAAATGTCGTAAAATCACTTTTCACCCTTCTCGAGAACATTGGCGACAAAGAAATCGCTCGAATCAGCCGGTCGCCGTGAAACGCATCATAACACTCGTGTTACTGCCCCAGCAGGGCAATGAGGCAGAGTTAATAATACATTAATATAAACCAATAACATTAATACAGATGCAAAGTTGATTTTTCTGATATTTTCTGATATTTTCTTCCCGACAATTATTTTTACATCGATTTAACTTTGCATCTTTATTAAATACGGTTGCTTTTTGCAAAGTGCACGCTTGTAAAAACGTACACTTAGAAAAAAGCTACCGTATATGATGTTACTTGGAGGATTCCTGCGATGCCTCTTCATGCCGTGAGGACGCTGCGCTACGCCTTGCGCCGCAGCAGCTAACTGCTGCCAACGCCGCTTTCTTCGCTGATTTTTTTTTTCGCGAACGAGAATCTGCAAATAAATAATAAATTACCACAGTGTGATGAACATACCACACTTGTCCAGTACCCTTATATCGAAGCCGTCGCCGACCAACCAGGACATTTGAAAAATGGCTTTAGCGTTCGATATTTCGACTTTCGATGTGCCATGTCCTTTTTATGTAAGGATAGTGTGACGGGTCAGGTGTTGTGAATGACATAAACTAATTGCGGTTTGAAATAATGAATGTCTTTATTCGAGGAGGGCCGTGACGATAAGGGCCGTTACAATATGCTTACTGTTTGCGCCTGGATCGCGGCCCGCGACCCCTTGCTCGGGTTGTCGCTGGGGCTCCGCGTCGAGTTCCGGGTTTTCGACCTCGTCCTCTTGCATAGGATCTTCGCGCTCGCGCCCGGGTTCCTCGCGCTCGCGTTCGCGCGCGGGTTCCTCGCGCTCGCGCGCGAGTTCTTCGCGCTCTCGCGCGAGATACTCGCGCTCTTGCGCAGGTTCGTCGCGCTCTTGCACAGGTTCGTCGCGCTCTTGGCGATGTCGGGCTGGATCTTCGAGTTCCCGCGCGCGATCTTCGCGTTCTTGCGCAGGATCTTCGAGGTCACGCGCGGGTTCGCGTTCTCGCGCGGGATCACCACGACCCCGACCACCACGGCCACGACCGCCACGGCCCGGACCACCGCGGCCTCGTCCACCGCGACCCCGTCTACCATGGCCTCGTCCACCTGCGAAGATCGGCGCAGGATCTTCGCGATGTCCCGGGGGATCTTCTCGATCTCCGAGCTGTTGCGCGGGATCTTCTCGATCTTCGAGCTGTTGCGCGGGATCTTCTCGATCTTCGAGCTGTTGCGCGGGATCTACGTGATCTTCGCGCACGCTGGCGGGATCATCGCGCCCCCGCACGGGATCTTCGCGCTCGCGCGCGGGATCGTCGTGCTCTCGCGCAGGACCACGGGCCCGACCACCACGGCCCCGACCACCACGGCCCCGACTACCACGGCCCCGTCCACCGAAGTTGCCACGAGCCGCCCTGCCATCATCGCATCCTGACCACGATCACCTACGAGTAAAAAAAATTATTATTTGTACGTCTACTGTCCTTTACTGACGTTATATAGGGGAGACCGGGGTAAAACGGGCCCACCTTTTTTTGATCATCGAAAAAAATTAGGGTAACATGGGCTACCGTCTCCGGCGTAAGTTTTGAGGCTTCTTTCTTCGGTACCAGACTTGCGGGCTTCTTCGGTAACAGATTTTTCTCCATCAATTCTTGCCTGTACGGCGAATCCGTCACGACTAAAATGTGCTTTTGTGTCACATTTTAGTAAAAGACCCAAATAATCAACACTCATGCAGATCGGTAGCGTTTTGTGTACTAACTCATGTTTGTGCCGGATTCTGAGGTGGCCCGTTTTACCCCGGACATTTTTTTTCCCGATGCTCAAAATTGATGATTGATATCGAAATTTTGAGTGAGAAGCAATAAAAAAAACACTTTGGGTTTTGTTATAGAGCCATTTTTTGCTTAGGGGGACCGTTTTACCCCGGTCTCCCCTATATCTTGGGATGTTGTTTGTCTATTTGTCTGTTGCATATAATGATAAGTTACCTTCGTTATCATCGCGGACCGGTGCTCTCCTGACCCGACGCCGCGGTCCTTGGACTTCAGCAGCTTCGACATCTGCGTATGAAAAGTGAGAATAAACTACTATCGTAGGACACTTATAACGGGATTATAACAAGGGGAACAATAACGCGCGTGAACGGAGGTTAATCAGCGCTCAAAGCACTTTGCAACAAACTGTCAAATTTCGCGCTATTAAACAATGACTGCCGCTCGTCACAGTGCACGACTAACCTGAGCACGAATAGATCGACAGCAATAATCACGTTCGCGCGAATTACGAACATTTTAATACAGGATTATTTTATCCTTGATTTACCAGGATAAACGTCCGCCGGGTCTACCATGTCCGCCGGATCCGGCAGCTCGTCGTCCGGCTCCCCGTCTGAAAAAAATATATTCATTAATCAGAGAAAATGAAAAAAATGTTAAGTAAACATATACCAGCTGGAAGGTCCCCCGCAGCGTGCAGGAAGTCGAGGTGCTGATGCGGTGTCATGGCCGCATGTAAAAATTCCCCGACGGTGAATCTGTCAGTAACAAAATAATGGCAGTGTTCAATTATCATTGGTCGAAACGCGGCCAACGTTCACGGCGACCTATCGCGCCGCTAGTCTGACCCATCGCGAGACGGCACTGGCGCGAGGGGCTCTCCGGGACCCCCTCGCGTCACGGCCCTGGTCTTCCCGCTCGACCACGAGGCGACGCTGAACGCGGCCATTACTCGTTACGCTTCGCTCTCGCTCGAGACACGTGCGCATCATCAGGTGGTCGACTCAGTGCATTTTATACATTTGGTGTCATCTCAATCGGGGACTACTCATACTCAGTGCTTTCTGTGAACTCTCAGTCTACATTTTGTGTCATTTCAACCGACAGAAGCAGTGAATTCAGTGCATAACTACGGACAACTCGGTGCGCGGAAAACTCTCGAACATTCTCGCTCTCATACTCGGAATCACTCGCGGACATTCTCGCTCTCACTCGCTCTCACACTCGGATTCACTCGCGGACATTCTTTCTCTCACTCGCTCTCACACTCTGGTATACTCTTCGCGACAGCAAGTGTCATTTCTATCGCGATTTGTGACGAACAATAAGCGCGGACAAAGGTTGATCTGTACATAGTGTAATGAAACCACAGTTTTTGTAAATCGTAGCGATTATTACACCCGCTTCGCTCCTCACCGCTCTCCTCACGCGACAGGCAGATAGATAAAATACTCGGCAGATAGAGCTCAGATTTTGATGGAATATGCGGAAGTATGGCAGAATTGGGCTGATCTTTTGGCTCTTCGATTCTCAAAGCCGTTTGTTCAGGAGAATCGAGAGAAAAAAGGTGCGAAAGAGACAGCGCAACGTGCGAAAGAGACACGCATATAGGCGTTTTACATTGTGCGACGAAGTTCCGAGCGAAGTATCATTTGCTTCTTACGGTAGTCGGATCGGTACAGTCCCATCAAATATGAGTTTCGGGAAAAATTTCGAGCACTTCTCGATGAGATAATAATCTGAAAAAATCAAGCATGTAGAAAGTGCTGAAAAGATTGATTTTGCATAATAATAATTCCAAAATGTTATTAATAAATTAATGAAAGAATGAATTGTTCAACAATTTACCCGGTAAGCCAACTTTTGTCCCGATGAAAATTTTTCATCAATTTTTCTGAATACGTATGAATTTTTGCAGATTGTTGTCTATTTTTTTAAATTACGTTTTTTAAGCAAAATGAGTTGCGAGTGCACGATTAAAAAAAATTAGACGAAATTCTGAAAAAAATCATGCGGATTCTGAAAAATTAATGAATAATTTTCATTTGGAAAAAAGTTGGGTTACCGGGTAACTTGTTAAACAATTAATTGTTTCATTCATTTGTTATTAACATTTTGGAATTATTAATATGCAAAATAAATCTTTTCAGCATCTTCTACATGCTTGATTTTTTTTTCTTTTTTTTTTCAGATTATTATCTCATCGAGAATTGTTCGAAATCTTCCCCGAAACTCACATTCGATGGGGCTGTACCGATACAACTACCTTAATTAAGAGGCAGTGATACTTCCCCCGGTCCAGCTCAAATGTTAGAAACCTGTTTTCTCCCAAAATACTCGGCAGATAGACCTCAAATTTTGATAGAACGTGCGGAAGTATTGCAGAAATGGGCGAAGCTTCCGGCTCGTCGATAATCGAAGCCGCTTGTTCAGAAGAATCGAAAAACAAAAAGATGCGAAAAAGACAGCGTTAGGTGTCAAGCGAAGTTTTACTGTCTCTTAAACTAGATAATATAATCTTAAAAAATACTGACCTTCCTGTGTCCAGGAATCGCTGGCGATCGGCGATACATTCATCGGCTCCGACCCAGGCGCGGTGTTGGGGCCTTCTGCCGGTTTGGCCCGTCTGCTCCTATCGCAAATACTTAAAAACCTCGCCGCCGATCGTGGTCTTCAAGCATTCTGCATAATATTTGAATTAGATTTGTCTAAGATAACTGAAGACATCGCCGCATGGATTGCTGGATTGATATAAAAAAAGTTTATATCAACCCTACAGCATGAACCATTAACAGAATATTCGAAATTTGTTTCTGGCACGATAACCTGTTGAAAATCTGGCTAAAATCAGTTGGACGTGGAAGCTTCTCGTCGGTCGGTATGGTAGAGAGGTAAATATAGTTATTTCGAGACGCTGCCGCGTCTCTTGATCGAACGAAACTTTTGGTTGCGGTCGTCACGGTATAATCTTAAGGGAATGTGAAATACCGCCTTTGCACCTCAAAAATTCAGAAGTGTCATTTTTCGCGAGTTATGAACGGGTCGAAGCGAAAATTGAAATAGAGACGCCAGTAATGTGAATTTCGTGCGTGACTGAATCAGAATTTTGATTTTCGAAGAAAAAAATTACAGATCAATTACTCGCAGAGAAATCTATAATGAAAAATTCGATTTTTTTTCTATTACGCGACAAAAACTGAGAAAAGTGACTAATTCACGCACTAGATAATAAAAAATCACACATGCATACGTGCCTTCCAATTACGATTTGGGAGTAACAAATAAGCAAAACGCACTTCCGAAAGAATTGTCGGTAACTACGACAAATTTTCACGTGTCAAGTGGTACATCTTTCACATGCCCTTAAAGACTTAACCGAATTCTGATAGGGGAAACGTAAGAGCGTACCCAACATCTCCCAGAGTCCCGGGTGGATCCCTCCCAACTTCTTTTGCGCATGCCGATTGAAGGACTCTGCGACATTGTTCGTCCGAATTGGTGTGCCATGGACCGAAACAATGTCGCAGAGAGGGACCCACTGAGTTCGGAGGTAGTGGGTGAAGTTGTTAAGCGCGTGAAGGGGTCCCATGGCCAGTGGATCGGCGATCTCCGTGATTATGCGGCACCCTTCAGCAAACAAATGGCTCGGGAGAAGTGGGAGAGCCCAAGACAAATATAAAATTTGCTTGGGAGGGTCAGGCATGTTCAGGCTTTTCCATTTCCTGTACGTAGCCTGTGCAAAAAAGGTTGGAAAGTCGAACTTTGCACTGTGAGGAATTTCCCTAGAGGGGACTCACAACCCCATTGCTCATCTCACCACCGCTCGTTTCCGACCGTCAATTACCATACGCAAACCCAAAACATAATTAAACCGAATTTACCTTGACTACAACGGGGCTCCGACGACCGGGCGGTTGGGCGTCAGGTACCGAGGTACCATCGGTGGGACACCGATTTCTAATTGTCGCCGGTACGTCAGAGCCCGTGGACGGAACGAGCGCCGATGCGGTAGAGAGAGCCGAACGAGACACCGGCGAACCCAGGCTCCGCGAGCTGACTTTGGTAGAGGGGCGGGTCGAAAAATTGAGCGAACACAATGCGAAGCTTCGGGAAAATATTCGTGTTTATTTGCACTTCCCGGGCTGCACTCGGGGTTAGCCGAGGTGCCAGGTTGGTCATGACATACATTGACAGGAGGTAGCGAAGACTCGATATAATATAAAAGATAAAATAAAGATACTAATTCTTATAACAACGAAAAGAAGGTAATCACAATAATAATAATCCTCGGAACGGAGACTCAAGAGTAGTAATAATAATGGAAACAACAATTATAATAATAATAATAACGATAATAATAACACTAATAATAATGTCAGGATTGATAAATCAAAACCTGAGGGAACGGAATAAGAATACGATTGACCGGGGGGAATCAAACAAAGGAGAGTCGCGAATCGTAGGTAACGGTATCGAGTCTCAAGTCGTAGGCAACCGCAGTGAAAATGCGCATCTGACGATCCTTAGATCAAATCGTAGGTATTCGCAGATAGGAATGAGAAATACTAGATCGCAGGCAACGATATAACGAGAGGGAACGAGTGACACGGAAATACGAGCCGAACATACGCGAGAAATGATAATTTACACGAAATACCCTGTTGCCCGAAATTGATTCAAAAGTGAAATAATACTCGAGGAAAATAACGCGAAATAATAATATTTGAAAGTACGGAATGAATTGAATTGGTCGTAGTCACGAAGGGAACGATTCGGATTCTCCGAATTGACGCAGAGAACGAAGGGGGAGAGAGAGAGATAACGCGAGTTCGGACTCGCACGACAACAACAAAGGCTTGCCTCGGGACCTCGAGCGCGTCGTCGGCCGGCAGGCCAAAACCAAAACAAAGGGGGCTTCTCGAAGAAATTAAAATTATCCCGACTACGCGGGGCAAATATTATGGGAATAAAACTCGACATTTTAACGAAGGTAACACCGGGCAAAATCAGAATGCGGCACGAGGCACCGGGATCGGCAAGCACGCGCGAGGGCCCACAAAATACATCGCAAAAACCTGGTACTCGACACAAAAATGCCACTCGCGCGGATCGCCGAGACCCCGGGCTCGCGCCGATAGCCACAATGAATTTACGTCGCCGGATTCGCGGCGTCGCAGGTAACGGGAAAACTAACATCGCAGGGAACGTCGACCATTATTCATGGCCGAGCGTCGTTCGTGCCCGGCACGCCGCCGGGTGGTCGCGCGGCCGTCCGTCCCCGCGAATTAAACAAAAAGTCGAATTATCGTAATTAATCACTTAAACACTTACGCGGGGAAGACCAACACACGCGGCCGAACGACACTCGGCCTTTATGTAATGTAAAATTTCCGAGCGCTCAGTCCTATACGGACCATTGTGCTCGTGCCCATTCACGGGAGGGTATCCGATTATGTAGGATAGTCGGTTAGGCGAGCCTCCTTTGCAAAGTGCAGGAGGGCGCGCACCCCGACCTCCTCAAGGTCCAGAGATTCGAGTACGGGCGCCCCAAGTACATTCCTGCGAACGTCCTCCAGCGCCCTGCATCTCGTAATCACGTGGAGGGGTGTTTCTTCCTCCTCCGTACATCTCGGACAGAATGGTTCTTCACTTAGCCCCAGTCGTCTTAGATGCTTCCCTGTGTGCCAATGTCCAGTGACAAGGCCCACTACAGCCTTGAGCTGATATCTGTCTAGGCCCATTAATACAGAGCCTAGCTTGCCCGAGGGACCTTTAAACAAGGCCCTCGAGTGTCCCATGCCTTCTGTCCGTAGCCAGAGGTCCGCAAATCGTCCCTCCACCCACTGTTTCGACAGGGTCTTAATATGATCCATGGCAATTGGGACGTGGCAAATCCTTGCCGGATCAGTAACCGTAGCCCCGGCCCTGGCAAGAATATTCGCCTCTTCGTTTCCCTGGATGCCCACGTGTCCAGGCACCCATAGAACTTTTAGTTTGTTGCTGCAGGCAACCTGCGACAACAGCGCATTGCAGTCAAGCACCAATCCGGACTTCTTCACTACATGGTGGAGTGCCCCGATCGCCGCCCGACTGTCACTGCATATATATATGTGCTTGCCACTGTATCCCTTGTCCAGGATGAGCCTGGCACAGGTCCAGATGGCGTACACCTCTGCTTGGAGCACCGAGGCAGTGTCTCCCAGCGCCAAGGATATCCTTGTTTTGGGTCCACTGCTCCATATTCCCGCTCCTGATCCTGTTCCTGTTTTGGATCCATCTGTGTACCAGACGAGCCCACCAGGAGACAGAAGTTTGTCTTGTTCCTCCATCCATTCCTGCCTACTGGGATAGAGGACTTGGTAATTGTGGTCGAATTGGTGGAAGCGGTCACAGCAATCCCCTCCTCGCGCTAGGATCCCTTCAAGGTCCCCATCGCGCTGCAGTAGTGACGCGTGGCCCGCCTCTGCCCTCTTCCACTTACCACTGAAGTGTAGGCGTAACGCAGCATTTTTGGCGTTAGCCTCGACTAAGATGTGAGGGGGCGCCATGTTCAAAAGGGCCCCCATGGCCAAGGTCGGGGTCGTTCTCATCGCCCCCGTGATTCCAAGGCCCACTAATCTATAAATTTTATCCAGTGTCTTCCTGTTGGTGGCCTTCTGCAAAGCGGGCCACCAAACCAGGGAAGCGTACGTTATTTGGGGAACCAGGATGGCCGTGTATATCCACTTGACCATTTCCGGTTTTAAGCCCCATGTTTGTCCAAACATTCGCCTACAGGCCCAGAAAGTGGCAGTGGCTTTCGTAGCCTGTCTGGCGATGTGGCTTTTCCAGCTGAGCTTGCTATCCAGGGTGACGCCTAGGTAGCGTACCTCCGAGGAGTATTGCAGCTCAGTTCCAAATATGTAGGGGGGTTTTGGTTGAAAACCTCTCCTCCGTGTAAATAGCATCATCTCCGTCTTGCTCGGGTTAACCCTCAGCGACTTGGAGGTGCACCATTCTTGCATGAGGTGGAGTGCGCGCTGCATTCTCCACGTCATCTCTGCTGAGTGGGAGCCTCTGACCATTATCATAATGTCATCAGCATAACCCACCACGTTTACCCTGAGCCCATCGAGTGCCGCCAGTAGCCCGTCAACGACCATTGTCCACAGGAGGGGGGATAGTACCCCCCCCCCCCCCCCCCCCCTGCGGACAGCCCCGCTTAACGTGCGCCCTCGCGGTTGACCCTCTGAGCCCTGCGGTAACCGTTCTTGTGCGAAGCATTAGGTGTATCCATTCGATGATAGACTCATCTACCCTGAATTCCCTTGCAGCCTCGCATATGGCGTCGAAGGAGGTGTTGTCAAACGCTCCTTCGACGTCCAAGAACACGCACAGGGCCGACTCCTTCCTGCCGAGCGTCCTCTCTATATCTTTAACAATACAGTGGAGGGCGATCTCGACAGACTTGCCGGCCTGGTAGGCGTGCTGTGAGGTTTGCACCGGTCTATCAACCGGTGCAAATAGAGAGTGCTCCCTCTCTAATGTACCTATCAACCAGTCTCTCCAGCGTTTTAAGGAGGAAAGACGTCAGGCTGATCGGTCTGAATGACTTGGCCTGGTCATAGCTGCTTTTACCCGGCTTTGGGATAAAAACTACCCTGACCTCACGCCAAGCTTTAGGCACGTATCTTAGTGCCAAACAGGACCGAAAGATACGGTTCAGGCGCTTGATGAGAGGCTCCTGGACTTTTGTACCGGTCAAAAGTCTTGATCGCCCAGTCTATCCTGCTCGGTGTGACAACCTTGGCTGCCGTCACCCAATCACCCGGTTTTTTGATTGAGGGCGCGTCCGCTTGAGGCTGTCCCCGGTCCGTAAGTTCCGAACCCGGGAAATGTACCTCAAAAAGGTGCGCCAGTACTTCCTCGTGGTTCTCAGTTGTCCCGCCATCAGGCAGTGTGAGTCCCTCGAGTTTGTTTTGCGGGCCTGATGCAAACACTTTGCGGAGCCTGGCCACTAAAGGTAGGGCCTCGATCTCCCCGCAGAATCTCCTCCAGGCCGCTTCTTTGGACTTCTTTACGAGCTTCTTATACTCTCTCTGGGCCTTCCTGTAGGCGTCCCAGTCGTTGTCCGTTTTTGTCCTCAGGGCTCTGTTTAGCAGCCTACGAGAGCGGGAGCGGAACTGGTTCAGCTCACCGCTCCACCAGGCCACCTTTTTGCTAGTTTTCCTTCTCCTTAGCGGGCATGCAGCCTCGAAGGACCCGACCAGAGCGGTCTGCAGTAGATCTGCCTCCCGCTCGATCGCGCCCTCCGTCCGCGGCCACCCACCGGTGTCCCCGAGCCTGCTTCTTAGCCCTGCTTGGAAGCTGGGCCAGTCCGCGGTCCTAGGGTTCCTGTAGGTCTCCGTCGGGATCTGGCTATCACTCCCTGCCAATTCGAAGGTTATCAACCGGTGGTCCGAAAGAGTGTCCTCTTCACTAACCTGACAGTTTGTTATCGTTTGGGCCACTCTTGGTGAGCCCATCGTTATGTCAATCACCTCCTGTCTACGTGAGGTGACAAAAGTGGGCTTGGATCCTCTGTTCAGAATCTCAAGATCCGTTGTAGAGAGATACTCTAGAAGAGCAGTACCCCTCTCATTTGTGTTGGAGCTGCCCCATATGATGTGGTGCGAGTTAGCATCGCACCCCACCAGTAAGTTCAACCCCTTGTTTTTACAGTAGTCCACCAGTTCTCTGAGTTCCCTCGTAGGGGGAGGGTCCTCAGAGTCGTACGGGAGGTACGCCGAGGCTATTACCAGCTCGGTTATTACTCCTCCCACTCGAATCCTGATGGTAGCTGCTGCAAGGTCTCTGGTGCAGAATCGGTTCAACTTGAGGGCACCATGTCTCTTATTGATGAAGAGACAGGCCCTCGGACCCGGTTCTGCGCTATCGTAGATCAGTGATCCTGAATCTGTACTTATCCCTTTTACTAGTCCCCTGTGTATCCAGGGTTCTTGTATCAGGGATATGTCTACTTGCAGCCTGTCAAGGTCCCGGCTCAGAAGAGCCGTGGCCGCTTTGCAGTGCTGCAAGTTAATCTGCGAAACCTTGGTCCGTCCCGCAGTCGTAGGTACCGCAAACGTGCCCAGGTTCACAGACAGTTGAGCGAGGCTTCCGTGGTGTCGCTGCTAGGCTGCTCCGAGGACGAGCCCTGTGCCGCCAGTTTGGCCTTGCGTGCCCTCCTCCTCGCCGCCCCGCTGCGTCCCTTCTTCGGCCTGCTGATTGAGGAGTCAGTAGGACCGGCTTGCGCTGATCCCTCTTCCTTCTCGGAAAACTCAGAGGTCACGCCATGGATGCCCTCCTGGTTCATAAGGGCCGAAACCCCTTCGCCCCAGGTGGGCTCCGCAGTCATGCCGCCTGCGTCGTTAGAGGGTGCGGTGTCCCCTTCCGGGGCCTCCACCTCCTCCATGGGCTCAACATTGTGACTAAAGCACCACATTAAGTCCCACGAGTTGCGAGGAAAAGAGGTCCGCCCCCCCAGAGCCTGCTTAGGGGGGTAAGGCTGTATACAATTGGGGGGCGCCTGGTACCCAAAGGGCATCGTACGCGACACTACTCCCCTAGTGCCATGCATCCCGTTGGCACGATAGCTTACACCGTGGGATTGGGGAGGTGGTCCGCGGCAGGGCCTTAGTTCCCCCAAGACGGATTTTATCCCGCCGGGTTCACGTATAGCACCCGCAGGCCAGACCCAGAAGAGCTCCCGCCTTGTGTTCTGGTCACCTTACGACGCCCCAGTCCACGCGACCGCAGAGGTCCCCGAATCCTGGCCCCTCCTATCCGCCACCCGGAGACGCGCTCGGTTGGCAGCTCAACCGAGTTACCCGCCCCCCTTTACGAGGGTTAGGCAACACCGAGCACTCGGCCTTACAGGATTATAAAAAGCGGGTCTGGGCTCACCGGGATCTCCGTTGTCCGTTCGTCGTCGCGATGTCCGTGGCTCTTGTCGATCTACGTCCGTCGCGCTCGAAGGTCCGGCAGAAAAAGGGTCGATGGGGATCGCTCGCACGGCGTCGGTCGATGTCTCCCCACTCCGCCCACTCGCCGGCCAGCTCGCGCGCCCGTCCGCGGTTGGTCGGTCGCTCGCGCGGCGGCGTCTGCGGCCGCGCCTGCGCGTCGTTGCGCGCGCGCGGTGGGGCGCGATTCAATTCGAATCGCGCCACCTTAGTTCTTCGACCCAGGTAACGTTGGTCGTAGGTAGCGATGTTTTGTGCGCGCGTCCACCGCTCCGCGGGTCCTCGTCCGACCTCCTGCTGCAGCTAATTTCGCGGGAGCACGTTTGTCTTCCCCTTGGACCCAGCTGCCCAAGCCGAGAGAGCGTGGGAGGCCCTCACGCTGGAAGTCGTGGCCTGCGACGCGTCAGCGGTTTTGGCCCCCACAACTATTGGTGCAGCGCTGCAATTCAGCTCTCCCGACTGGACCACTGGGCTCGTCCTTGGTGGGGCGCCGGGGTGTCCGGACCGCGACAATCCGTGCTCCGGCAGGGATGGTCCAGCGCCAGGCTGGGAAGTCGTGGGGAGGCGGGTGACACGGTACTATTTCGGCCCTTCTCCAGCGCGCTCCCCTGGCATCCACGTCCGCGGCCACGGATGTTCAGTGGCCGCCTGCGACTCCGGTGAACGGGGTCTCTTAGCCGAAAGTCGGAGATTCGTCAAGTCTCTCACTCTCTCTCAATATAACCGAAACCAAAACCAAATTGACGATGTCCCTCTCGTAGGGAACTAGATACACGTAGTGAACGGAAACGGCGGACACGCGCGAGCGAAGAGAGCGGCGGTGGCGAGCGGTGGTCCGTGAGCGAAGCGAACTGGTGGTGATGGTCGATGGGGCGAGATCCCGATTTAACCGCAGAGAACAATAGGCCGAAACTAACTTTACCTTAATAATACGAAAAATAAAATCCCGCAAATAGTTCGATCGTACGGAATAAAAAAAACTATACTTAGTTACGCCCGAAATTACGAAGATAACGTCGTAGAAAGTACGAGGATTCGGCTGGCCTGCCGGTTAGGTAGCGAACGGCACCGACCCGAGTGGCGTAAATCCGGCACTCCTCGCCGTTTACCCTTCGCGCAGGTGGCGTGGCGAAAAATCACGTCACAGCACATTGCTTTCTCATAAATGTACATTTTTCACAAAGCCGCCTCTATGAGAAAGATGATGTATTCATAGAAAACGATATGCAACAGTATTAAACTCACACGGCAATAATGGAGTAAGCACCCATTTATTCGGATCCGAGGGAAGTTTTCTCGGAGACTTTCAATCGCGGCCCGCTCGAAATCCGTCCACACCCCTCGCAGATTTTCTCTCAACGCCGGGCAAATGTCCAATAAAAACGCCATATGGCGTCATAAAGGACTTTTGTCCGCCGTTCGTATAGTACGAAAACTGCGGCGTATCCCTGTAATAACATTTCCGCATGGCATTGGTGGCGTACTCTTATAGGTTAGACCCTGCTCAAGACTCAAAAATTGAATAGGCATTTCTGTGCGTTTTTTTAAAACGTGAATGCCTGAAAATGTACCCACCTTATCAGCTGCTCGAATAAAAATGATCCATAACTGGCTCATTCTCGGGGTTCTCGGTACAACCTACGTAAAAATGAAGAGGCCACAAAAATGAACGTTATAATTGGGTGAAGAGAGTTCTATGGAAGAAATCTGAAGGAAGAAGTCGTAGCATTTTTTGCAAGAGAGCGGCAGGTAGGAGTAATGAAAGCCACGAGGGTAAGGGGATGCTAGAGTAGATATTTTAGCGGCATTGGTCGGTAAAAAAAGGCTGTTCCGTAGACTAGACTATGCATCGTTACAACGCTACAGATATGCTTCAAATTTGACACACATATCATATGAACATAAACGGTTCGGCATAGATGCGATTTGCGGTCGAAAATGAACAGAAAATAGAAGAAAAAACGTGTATTTTGTGCCGATAGATATCTTCTTTATCTGTACGGCTCAAACTCAGTGGATATAGTTAGTGGAATAGACATTCCGACGGATCTGGAATATTCGGAAAATTTCAAATATTTGACTACCGACCAGATTTGACACATCTGAGTTCCAAAAACGATTACATTCTAGAGCAAAGGCATTTCGAAGGGCCAGTTGATTTTTGGAGGTTCAGTTATTCACGATTTTTTCCATTTCTTATATATTTTCAACCATAATTCAAGCGGACATCACAACATTAATGTTAATATTATCTTCGTCTTCGTTCAATTGGAAGTACATTTGTAACAGCCCATTTTTACCGACCAAAGTCGGTAAAAAATCTACTCCAGCATCCTCGTAAGGAGGCTGACGATGACGAACTAACAATACGTGGAATGTCTTGGTGCAAAAAAAGTGGAGAAAAGAAAGTTGGAGAAACCGATAAATGGGTTCCGACCGATAAATGGGTTGATATAGCGTCAACTACAACAGCGCGTTATGACAACTAGTTACAGGAATCAACTCGTTGGTCTTACCTACTAGTTTCCCATAACCAATCGCGAATTAGTAGCTGCAACTAATTCGCGGTACAGCATATGCTGGAGATGGTTCTCCCAAATACTTATTTTCACTTATTATTATTACTTATTTAGTGTGCACTCACCGCAAACGTCCCGTCGATGTGAAGGGATCGAGCGGTGTTGAGGCGTTGCAGCATATCATTATGGGCAAAGATCACAGCGGATGCACCTCCAGCTGTGACTTTGCCCCTGTAAATTTCTTGTGTTCGAGGGTAAGTTTCGAGGACGTCCCCCATATCCGATACTGTCGGTGGCACAGCAGGCAATAATTCGGAGCGAACGCGTTTAATAAGGCTCTTTACGGCCGGAACTGAGCACCGCTGAGCTGCTTCAGGCATGCTGAAGACGATAAAGATAGTGTCATTATGCAATTCGAATTGTTTGACTTGCCAGATGAACTCGGCGCCGATTTTCTCGGTTTTTTTTGTTCGATTCACTCGCACCGGAAATTGTGGCCGGATCGGAATATCTGACGATTTTTGCGACGCAGAATTAAAACGCGCTTAAGGGGGGTGGGGGTAGGGTCTGTACGGCGAAAAAATTACCCTTTTTACCAATTTTGTTTACAAGATACGGGCAGGGTATTCTAAATTTAATGATTACAGCATTGTAGAGCAACATTTCAAGAACATCTTCTGAAAATTTGAGCGAACATTTTTAATAACTAAGCCGTTGACAACAAATCTCCGGAGACGCCTCCGAAAAAAGTGGTTTTGCCGTGACCATCATAACTGGTCACTCGATTATCCGAATTCAAAGAACCAAATTGATTTCATTAGTTTATGAGTTTCCTCAGGTAACGCTGTCGAATTTTTTAAAATTTTATGTATTTTTTTCGATTTTTGGTAACGCTTGAAAGTAAAAAACGCGATTTTCGCCGAAAAAATCGGCCAATTTGTTATTGTAAAAAAAATAAGAACAAATGAAACAAAAACTCGACAGCGTTAGCTGATGAATTATACTGAGAAAGAGTGTACCAAATTTCAAAAAGATCGGTGCAATAGATTTTACGGTACGATGGTCACCGACTTTTAAAACATGAAGTGTGGGAAAATCGCTTTAAAGTGTTCGCTCATATACGAAATGATTCGGATGGTTAAAATTTCATATCTCCGTCAGTTTTGCTCCGATTGCTCTAAAAATTTAATACAACATTCTTGAGATGTTGAGCATTCATAAAAAAAAATTTAAATGGGAAAAAAAAATTTCAAGACCTTACCCCCCCTTAGACGGTCGTCTGATTAATTTTGGAAAATGCATTGAATGAAAAACGTCAACAATCGCGAGTGTTTAGTCTGAACCGAACGTAAAATATGATATTGACAAAAGTATGTGCATGACGGAAAATAAAGATAGTGCCGAAGTACATTCAATGGGTGATACGAAGGATGAACGACGAGTGAATCTTTCGTTTCGTTATGAAGGTTCGCATACCGTTCGCCGGCTTGCCTGAGGACCTCTTCTGGATCCAGCAGAATATCCTGCGCGATCATTTTGATTGCCTCCCAAAACAGGCAATCGTCCTTACAATTCGGATCTATCGCGTGGTTGTGCTCGCCGGTGATTTCCGGTGGCCCACTCTCCGGAACGAACACCATGACTGAACATGCGGTTTCAGTTGTCCGTGCCGCGCAACGATAATATTTATGTGGCGTATCGAAGTACCGCGAATCCAAATGAAATGGCTCGTTCCAGATAAAAAAATTCTTGGTCCGTGCCGTTGCCCCGGAAGTTCTTCCACCTCTGCCTCCATCTACGCCGGAAATGTTTATTAGTGAGTTGCGAAAACCTGGACATGGAAAGCTATGGATCAATCGACCTGAACATCTGAAACTATGGAGAACGACCTGGACATCTGAATCTACGAAGAGGCCTCGATAACGAATGCCATGGAGGCATCGACCTAGACAACAAAAATTCGATCTAGACAACACCTCATCGGCTGGCAGCATCGGGAAGCGTGCGCCAAGTACGGCTACGACGAGATACAGCCGATCGAAGGTGATCACTACTTCTGCCTGTCCTGCGACCGCACGATTTCCGGTTTCACCGACGTCTGTCGCCACGTCACAAGCAACACGCATCTCAGCCTCCTGGCTCATCGGCAGGGCGACGCGGTCGAGAACGATACCGGAGCGACGAGCGAGATCGGCAAACCGGATGCCGACTGCCTCGGCTGCATCTACGTCAAGCAGAACGCGAAAGAAATCCTTCTGCCAGATCTGCGATGACGTCGCGCAATTCCCCGGCGCGACGGACACGAGTCTGACGAAGAAGTAGAAGGTGGCGGATCTTAAGAAACTCGCGGAGCTTCTGGACTTCGTTCACGAACACATCTATGATCTGTCCGATAAACTGGCGAAGGTCAAGCAGGGTATGATGCTCGGGCTGGTGGTCAACTCGGCGACGATCTACTGCCTCGTCTGCCGAAAAATCGTGCACCGCAGCTTCGACGACTATGCGGAGCATCTGTGGATCACTGCGAGTATGTTGAGGCGATGGAGGCGGATCGCGAGTTCTTCAAAGAATTGGCTGATCAGTACAGCGACCTGTATCTCGCCAACGAGTACATGGAGGTGATCTTGGAGGCGGCGGTGCGCTGTATAATCTGCGACGAGGACGTGACGAACGAGAATCGCACGCTTGAGTCGCACATCTATTACGAGGTGCACGGGCGAAGGTACGAGGAGACGCGGGTAATCGCACGACGGCACTACGAGGGGATCGCGCCGCGGATGCGTTGCGTCTGGTACGACGTGAAGAAAACCTAGTGCGTCGCGTGCCAGACGCACACGGAATCCGTGCGCGTCTGGCACAAGCGGAAGATGAAGATGAAAAAAATATTGTTTAACAAATATTTCGATGACAAGTTTTTTTTAATGAAAATGATTCATTCGTTTTTCTAAATACGTATGAATTTTTTCGGATTTTTAAGTTCACATTGAATATTCACATATTTTCCCTATAAGAAACACGCAAAATTCAATGTGAACGCTATAATCTGAAAAAATTCATACGTATTCAGGAAACGAAGGAATCATTTTCATAAAAAAAAAATTGGGTCATCGAAATATTTGTTAAACCATTATTTTTTCATCAATTTGTAATAACATTTTATAATTATTATCACGCAAAATGAATATTTTCAGTACCTTTAATGTGCTTGAATTTTTTCAGAATTTTATACCATCGCGAAGTTTTTGCAATTCTCCGTCAATTTTCTCGAATTTATGTGAAATGAATACTAAGCGCAAGGACTACCTTAAGGGATCCCTGGCTGCGCCGGATGGATTCGTCGACGAGAAGATCGAGTTTCTGGAGGCGATAGGCGAGGCCGCGGCCGCGAGGGAGAGGATGCCGGTCGGGGAACTGGAGAAGCCGGTGACCAAGAGGTTTCCGCGGGCCCGAGCTTTTCCGAATGGGTCGAAAATCTCCAGGTTTGGCGTGGCCGACAGCGACGTCGATATCTTTCTCGGTTGTCGTGAGTCGATCAGCGTCCGCGGTCTTTTTTCGTGCGTCGAAATTTGTCGTTTGTCGGGAGTCACTGACAGCAGCAATATAAACAAAGGACGTTTTTGTTTCTCGCTACGACGGTAGCTTCCGGTTGTACAAAGAATTTTCTTGTTCGAGCGCCCGAGTCGCTCGCGGCAGTGATCGGTGATTTGCTTTGAGCGCACGCGCTATCGCAGACACCAGTGCGCGCGAGGCAAATTACGAACACTTATATTAGAGGAAAATAAATAAACATAAAAAAAGCGTTCGGGAATAATGTTGAAGCTATATCACTTAGCGAAAGCCGACGCATTTGAGGAACGTAAAACAATGTTCCTCGATGCAATTATTACCATGCTAAATTAATTTTTCAGTACATTTCATGTGCATGCATTTTTTCAGATTTTTGTTCCATTGAGAAGCATATCATACGATTACCAAATAAATATCAGTTGTCGATATCGACTTTTCGACTTGTTAATGTCGATTATTCATCGTGTCGACTTGTTAGTGCCGACTTTTCGGCGTGTCGAGTCTTTGGGGTCGACTTTTCGGCACGTCGAGCTTTCGTTTCGTTGTGTCGAGATATTTGTCATGCCGTTTTTCCGTCGTGTCGACTTTTTAGTGTCTATTTTTCGGTGTGTCGAGTTTTCGTTTCGTCGTGTCGAGTCTTTCGGGTCGACTTTTCTGCATGTGTCGAGTTTTCGTTTCGTCGTGTCGAGTCTTTGATGTCGACTTTTCGGCACGGCGCGTTTTCGTTTCGTCATGTCGAGTCTTTGTCGAGTTTTTGTGGTCGACTTTTCGGCACGTCGAGTTTTCGTATCATCGTGTCGAGTCTTTAGCATCGACTTTTCGCCGTGACGAGATTCTGTTTCGTCGTGTCGAGATATTTGTCTTGACGACTTTTCTTCGTGTCGATGTCTCGTGTCGAATTTTTGTGCCAATTTTTCGGTAAATTTTCGGTGTTGAGATTTATCATATAAAACTGCCTGCGTGTAGAGTCGTTCGGTGTTTACAGTAGTAAGGTACAGGTATAGGGAGACAGAGGTTACCCCCTCCCTACCTCCCGTCTGGACCGTTGGCGCCAGTGCTAGACAGGGGGAGGGGGAAGAGTGGGGGTAAATTCCCCGAGCTATGATTGGTCTAAAAAATCCCCTCTCCTCCCCCACTCCTTCGGTTAAATTTTCCCTGTAATGTTTGAGAGGAGTGGGAGTAATTAGCATAATACCCCGAGTTCTGATTGGTCTGAAAAAATCCCCTCTCCTCTCCCACTCCTTCGAGAAAATTTTCCCTGTAATGTTTGAGCGGAGGTGGGGTTGATTAGCATAATTCCCCGAGCGTGGGTTGGTTGCTAGGTCCCCTCTCCTCCGCCCCCGCCACTCCTTTGAATTTTCCCTGTGTCGTCTCGTCCGAGCGCTGCGGTGGCGTCCCCTCTCCTCCGCCCCCACCACTCCGGCTTTTCTCTGTGTCGCAGCGGCCGAGCGTCTCGGCGGTGAGTGGGGGTCGGTTGGCGTGGGCCTTGATTCCCCGAGCGCTGGTTGGCTGTTAAGCACGTGGAGATGATTTCCCGCGCGCTGATTGGTCGGTTGAGATTTTGTCCACTGCGTCAGATTTTCGAGGTAAAATCGCGAGCGCGATCGTGCAGCAGCAGCCGTCGGTATTGTCACGCAAACCCGTACACAGCTAATATACGCGTTTAAACATAGAATTTTTTGTTTTCCCCACAACACCTTGTGACGAATCTCGCAGATTTACACGCTCGCGCAAACCCATACACATCTAAAAAAATTTATGTTTATACGTATATTAGATGTGTATCGGTTTGCGCGAGCGTGTAAATCTGGAGATAAGACACAAAGGTGTTGTGGGGCAAACACAAAAATTCTATGTTTAAACGTATATTAGATGTGTGCGGGGTAAAATCGAGCGCGATCGTGCAGCAGCAGCCGTCGGTATTGTAGATTTTTAGCCTACGATCGGTGACTCACGGTTTTCGATGGTAGGTTTGCGGGATGATGGTAAATATTTCCGGTTGGTAAGTCGTGAAATGAAAAATTCGAATTTTCTCGAAAAATAGATTTATTTTAAACACATGATATGGTTTGTGTGTGTGTGTGTGAAAATATTACAAGTGTTCAGACGGCGGTTGAGTGGTAGATTTTTGGAATGCTCAGCCGTGGTTTGGGCCGTGGTACACCGGGCTTTGCAGCTGGTGGCTCAGCAGCTTGTTGTATGCAGGTCTTGCATTCCCTCTTGGTCGGAAGATTGCCGTCGATTTGCATGTATAGATCTGGCAAGTCAGTGTGATCTATACAGAGTTGATACGATGCAACCTCGGGATCCAGTTGAATATGCGTTGGTAGTTTATCCCAGAGAATGGGGATATAGTCGCCCCAGTGTTGTATCAACAGTGGTTTGGGCACGTATGCGAGTTCCTCTCTCGTCAGTTCCCATGGATCTTTACCGCAGTCGATGACGAGTATACCACTGATGACCTCCATGTTGTAGTGTTACAGCTACTACAGTTCTTTCGAAAATGTGTTTAATAGCGCGATGTGTGGCTGCTTTTATACTGGAACCACAGATGTTGGTGGTGGTGGTGGTGGTGGTGGTGGGGGACGGAGGAGAAGGATGGTGGCGCCGGCGGTGGTATTGTTATAAGTCACGACACGTAAATTTTTTTCATTTTTATTCGGGTGTTTATAGATGGCACCCGAAACGGGCTGTACAGGTTTGTATACACGCTGTATTACACATATTGCCAGCCCCTTCAAGCACATTGGATCGTCTATTTCTCGCATAACGTTTTTCGCGTTTTACATGTTTCAGATTTTTGTAGTAGCGTCGTACAATATTATCATTTTTCAGCTTATCTGCCGAAAATAGACGTAGAAACATAGCCAGGCTATAGCCCCGAGACATATAATCAAGAAACATAACACAGTACTCTCCACACACTCGAGACTTGATTGATTGTAGAGTTCTTGTATTCCTCTCGTAGGTTGCGGTGTTTCGACGTATACGGTTATGGTGTTTGTTAACGAGAGGGGGTAGCCCGTAGCTGTCGAAGAAGATACCTCGGCCATCGTTGTCAACGTACACGGCAACCCAGTGCGTCCCCGGTTTGGTATGATCGTCGGTATTGGCGACGATTGCAGCGGGTCTAGACCAGCGACTCGGGATACGATCGGCGGGAAACACTCCTTTCGTCTGCTCCGGAATGTGTTGTAGTGCTTTCAGTACCTCCAGACTGTTCATTATATACGCTCTCGGGTCCCTGGTGGGGACGGCGTCGGCGTTGATGCTGGTGATGATGATGATGCTGATGATGGTGTCCACCACCACCACGTGTGGCAGTCGGTGTTGCCTGTCGTTTCGGCGGTGGTGGTGGTGGTGGTGGGGCTGAGCGTAGAGTCGTCGCGCGGAAAAGGGCGACTATTTCGTCGTCCGCAGGAACCGATGCGTCACAGGTGTTTGGCGTGACACTGTTGACACCCTTCGCCGCTACCTGAGATATATACCCCTGACCCGCAGCGGCAATCTCCGACTCGGTGGGCATCGTGATGCGCACGGCTTTTTTATCTGTGTCATCTGGTCGGCTCTTCCGGGGCACCGATCCAAGTGGCTCAGAATAAATTGGATTGGCCGTATCGACAAGCTGTGTTTGAAGAAAACGTTTTAGTTTTCCCACGTTATTTAACGCACATCTCACGTTATCCTCCCGCGCGACGCCGTGATAAATGCACCATGTGTCGTACGGGGGCATTTTCTTGAAACTCGGTCCCTCGAAATTCTCCAGGTTGATAATGTCTCGTCCAAGTATATCTTGTAGAATTTCGGCTTTTTGTGCTCCGCGCGTGTAGATGCGTATGGCGTAGCGACACATGGCTCTCAGGTTAACGTAAACTTTCCACAATGGCGTATCACCGTCCACCCACTCGAGTCCATGATGGTAGCACGTCAGTTGATTATTGCTGCCTCGTATTGCTTTTGGTAAATCACCAAAGCCGTATGGTGCTTCAACGACCCAGTGGCCGATATTATCGCCTTGTAGTGTTGTCACGGCAATCTCTTTAGGCAGGAACTCGCCTTGTTTTCCGTAAAGGGCCTGAATATCCACTATAGCGTCCATGATGAGAAGTAGCGATGAACTATTGTCGAGCATACGCGTGTAGAGGCTCTTAAATACCATTCATGAGACGAGTCGGTTGCTGCGCCCTCTCCGTAACATCTTGACAGCGGCGGGGGCGGCGTCGGCGGTTGCGGCGACGGCTGCGACGATGTAGGGACGAGATTTTTATCTTTTCCGGTGCTCAGGCACTAAAATCGGTGATGACTTGACGGGCTGAATCAATTTCAATAACGTTGTCGTATTCGGCGTAAACGATGCAGTTTAACGTTGAGTTGAGGGGCTTAGCGAAGCGTACTTCAATTCGTACGCTGCCGTGTCTCACGAGATTCCAGTGCGTGAAGCAGTTTGCCGATAAATCGGGTGTTAAGTCAAAGGCAAAGAGGCAATAGCCTCTAGCGTATGCTTCGCGATCAATGTCCAATCCTTCGTTTTGAAAATGTATTCCCGTGCCGGAGAAGAGAGTGTGGGAGCTCTGAACCCATGTGTCGTTACCGCCAAACTCGGGTTGAAGTGGTTTTCCCGGTATCTGCTGGCCGTCCACGTAGAGCGATAGATAATTTATCGAGGTGTTTTGGAAATTGAAGGGGTTGAGTGTCTTGTCGCCGTTGAATGCTTTATTGTAGACAAAGCCGAGAATGATTCGTTTCGGTAGTTGTCCGAGTATCACATTATCCAGTGTATCACCGATAATTCCACTATGCATGGTGAATGATTTAACATCCACTCGTGTTATAGGGTACTTTGCCGTTGTCTTGGCCAGTGTTTTTGCGTGTGCGATAAGCACACCAGGATTAATTTTCGCTCGACGCACCATCAGAGTCACATCGTTTATTCTAACTTTGTGCGTAATTCCCTGTACTGGTGCTTCCATAAGACAAAAATCGTCTTTCGAGCGTACGAGTCGTAGACGCACTTCCACGCCGTTTAGTAGAAATGTATCCTGATTAAAAACGTCGCAGTGTAAATGCCCAATCATATCGAGAGTTTTACCGCCTTTAATATACTTCGCCCTTAGCTCTTGGCCATTATTGGTTTTCGTGCCGGGCAGTGAGTCAAAGCCACCTGCGTCGTCGGCGAACCACAGGGCGGTCGTGAGATGCGATTGTTTAGCAGCAGGCCCGTAATTCAACAATGTCTCAATATAAGCCCTGTATGCGTAAGCATTATTGGGCGGTGCAACGAGTTTTTGATTGAAAAACACGTCGACCTGATTGAAGAGGCTGTGTAAAAAGTTATTAACAGGTGCTACTTTGTAGGGTGAGTCAGCGTTTGCTAAAACTTTGAGTTTTACACAGAGCATTGTGTGGGCTAGGTCAAGGTATTCCTCACCGTGCCCAGGTATAACGAACTCGATGGGCCCGTCGTCCGAGAGCGAGGAGACGGGTTTATAGTGGACATATTGCGACGACTCGATGGACGTTTGTGTCGGTGGTATGGTGAATAAGTCGAGCTCCGTCTTCATACATTCACACGAGTGTGAGTGTAGAAAAGACATGTTTAACCGAAGATATCGCTGGGTCTTTTCCTTTTTTTAGTACTCCCGCCTCGCCCTCGTTTCTTCGTCACCCCCTCGTCGTCTTGCGACTGCTGCTGCTGCTGCTCTTCTTCTTCTTTCGCCTCTTCTTTTTCGCGGCCGCCGTTGATGATGCACCGCTTTTCCTTTTCGTCGCACGCTTTCTCGTCGAGATACGCGCACGTGCACGACCCGTTAACGACTGCATCGTCCGCGTCGCGAATGCACTATTATACCCCGCGCCGTTCATGATTACAGAGATTTTTTCGTTGGCTTTTCGGGCTAAATTTTCTCCCGATTCTGCAGCGCGCCGTTTGAACGACTCCTTGAACGGTATATGATTGCCGCTCACATCTTCGATCACGTGTAATCCAGTGCGTAGAGCCTCTTTTCCGATGGCTTTAGCGCCTCGTGTCAGTAGCGGGAGAACGCTCCTGAAGAGTCCGCCGAGGAATCTGCCGATGCCGTGCCCTCGTTGATACGGTGCGCCGACAAACACGTTGCCTATACGACTGCCGCCTCCGACTTGATTTTCGTAGTACGTCGTATAATGGGCCACCATTGCACGGGGCGCGAGCACGCGCTCACACACGAGTCTACGCGAGCCGTTTAAAATGAAGCGTCAGGGTTAGCGTCCCGTACTCGAATGTGATTGGTTTGCCGAGGTGATCTCTTATATCTATTTCGAGTGTGCGAAAACAGCTGTTGAGTAGTGGTATGTAATTTGGAGGTGAAAAATATTTCACTTGTGTCGAACCATATGTATAATGTGTTGTATCCAAATTTACTATACGTAATAGAGCGGCCTGAGTATCACCGACTGTATAGGGTATACAGAGATCCGTGTAGACAAAGAGCTGTTCAGGTAGAGCTCTAGAGATGCACGCGGGTATTTCTGCCACGCGTTGACGTCCTCGGACGAATCGTATGTACGAGTGTTCGTCGACTGTCCAGTCATATTGCACTGGGTCTATATTGAAGCCCAGTATACGCCGAACCTTCCCGCTCATGCGTGGCGCATTGGTCGCTACTAATTTTGAACTGCACTTTTCCGTCCAGGTTGCACCCTCAATAGCCATGTAACCATTTGCCGTTTCAGCAGCGACAATTTTTATACCGTTCTCCCGTAGGCCCGGCACATTATTTATCTTTGTCGTAAGTTCCTCGTGACTTTTGTATACGCCATGCGGTATTTGACCGGTCTCGAGTTCTTCTTCTTCCTCTTTAGTACAAGGGTTCCATGCAAGATCCGTGTCCGTGCGTTGTAAATGCATCATTGTACAGGGCACATGTATTTCCGATAAACCCACGGCCCATTGACCATTTAATTGTATTTCACGAGGTAGTTGTGTGATAAAATGTGTTGTCGTATTCTCGGGATAGTATTGCATACTACTATTACTCGGTAACACGAGTAAAAAGTTTTCGTCGTTGTACATAATGACGGTTGCGGCGGAGGCGGCGGCGGCGGCGGCGGCGGCGGGGGGTGACGACTGGCGGCCTAGAGCGTGCGCTCCCGGCGTTTGTCAGGTGTCGATGGTGTAGGCGTTGGACGCAGGTATCCAAGAGTTAAATTTCGAGGGGTAGCCAACCCAGCTGACGAAAAGTTGTTTCTTCGCGCCTCGTCCTTTGATCCGTAAGATACGATCGATTTTAAAATCTTGATCTGCAGTCAGGCGTTTCTCGTGCACAGGTGTTATTTCCTCGGTGTAGAAAAATCCATCGATTAATTCTCCCTCGAGATCTCGTAGTTCGTAAATTTGTATTCCTTGGCGGGTCGTGACTTTCGCGATTTGAAAAATTTCTTCACTCCAATTTCGCTCGTAACCCTTCTCGAAGGTGCCTTTTGTTCGACTAATCCTCACGTAATTGCCGCGGTTGTATTTAACCTTAGTGTGACGTCTTTTTCCTCGTTGCTTTACCGCCGCGTTTGTCATATTCTCCAGTGCGACATTCGCATTGTATAGCGTCACAGCAGCCGGTTGCATCTTAATTGACGAGTGTCTTGCGTGATTATAGGCATAAGTAAATTTTTGTAATACATCGATGTATCGTCGTGTATTTCGATGTGTGAAGTAGCGCCACATTCGTTCTTTCAGTGTGCGATTAAATCGTTCGACAATTGCGGCTTTTATATCGGGATTACGTGCAACTCGAAAACGAATTTCGGCTTTTTGTAGAAAAGTCTGTAATTCTTTACCGACAAATTCTTTGCCTTTGTCGGTCTGCAGGTATACGGGTAAGCGACCCTCGCTGCGTTCGAAAATTCGTTTAAATGCCTCGGTGACAGAGTGCACAGTTTTATCCGGTAGCGGTTCGACCCATGCAAATTTGCTTAGCACATCAATGACCGTGAGTAGGTAAGCGACATTATCGTTATAATTTTTTATCGATCGCACATCCACGAGATCGGCTTCCCAAACATCGTCTATATTGTCGACATTATAGTGAAGTCGTGGGAATTGTCGTCTCACGGGTTTATGTAGTGTATAGGCGTCTTGTTGGCTCAACCAGTCATAAACATTGATTGGTTTATTTTTTTTAATACTTATTAGATGCCGTGCACCGGAGTAACTCGCAGGATGCACGGGATCATAATACGAGTTTTCGAATTTCATATTGCACACGAGCGCGCGCGCGTATTTACGCTCGAAGCCAATAATCAAATCCGGGGCGAGATCGTGTTCTTTTCCCCGTGATAGAAGTTTCGAGAATACGTTTTGCACCAGCGGTAATTCGTCGATCTGTAGGTGTAACAGGTTTCTGCCTCCTCCTTGCTGCCCTAAACGGTGTCGAACTCGCCACAGGTATCTCTCGAGGATCGGGGTCGGCAGCAGCAGCAGCAGCAGCTGCAGCAGGTATGGTCACTTTTCTTCGACGGTGTTTACGGCTGATCGGTGGTTCGTACCACTGTCGCACCCGCTTATTTTTCGATCTTTTTGCACTGGGTTCGTAGTTCTCTTCAGCGTCGTCGTCGTCGTCTTCGTCGCTGGCATCGTTGTTATAATGCGTTGAATCGTTTCTTCGACGTTTTACACCGGCAATAGTAGCAGCATCACCAGCAGCAGCACTCCGGCCACCAATAGCCCATAATTCATTATTTCCGACAAATTCATGTGGTACAGCACATTCTCGAAGGCTCCGAATAAACTGACGCCTGCCGTTGGCTTTGAAATATTTTCTCTCACGTGTTGCGTCATTAACAAGATCGAGAATGTTCGAATTGTGAATGAGCACTCCGTCAATAGTCACACGTCCCTCGTTGTCCCAGCTGACTCGTTGTGACACACGCGGTGAATTACGCATATATAGCAGTAAAGCGTGAGCTCTACGTTGATGTTTTGCCGGCACGCTGTTCACAATATTAGTCACGTTGAAATCGTGATTTTCCGGTTGCGATGACGATGCTGCTGCTGCTGCTATTGCTTTTACTTAAGGTAACGATGGATCTGGTGGTCCATTCCGTGTCTCAACGAGATACAAATATCGTTGTAGAACTTGTAGATATGCTTTCCATTTGGCGCCATCATCAGGATATTTTCCCGAGTTTAAGATACTCGCAAGTTCACCATCAAGTCGTGATATAGGATTGCCCGGAGTCTGTGCGGATTTTTGAACGCCGCCGCCGCCGCCGCCGCCGCCGCCGCCACCGATCATTGGTTCGTTCGCTGCTGTCGGCGGCGCCACCACCACCTCCTCCGCCGGTACTAAAACCATTTTCTTTGCGTGTTCCATTGTTAATTTTTTAGCCGCTTCAACCACCACCGTTGCCGCCAAACAGTCTACTAAACAGGCCCGTGATAATGGGTGCTAATAAAAGGGGCAAAAATGCGCCACATCCTTTTTGCATCATAATACGTTTTTTCAAGCGCCAGTTAAATCTTCGTCGTTTACGAGCGCCACTAACGCCATCTACGCGTCTTTTTCCGCCACCATTCTGATTTTCCCCGTTTCGTCGTCGAGAATCCATGTGTCGTAGTGGTGGCGCTAGTTGTCGCAACACATGTTTAAATCGTCCCAAACGTTTTTTTGGCGCTGGTTTCAGCTCCACCACACCATGTAGTACGTTTAACGCGCATTCACAAATACACTTAACTAACGATTCATCGGACGTGAGTAGGGCTTTTTGTTGTGCTCTATTCGCATGGCATAGAGCGTTGAGTAGGGCTGCGTGGCGTTGACCGATCGGCAGCCGTGCAGGCCACTGCCGATTTCCACCGCGCTTCTTTACCATCGCTCGATGCTGCTGCTGCTGCTGCCTCGCCATGTTGTCTGCACGATGTTTGCGCATTGCCGACGATCGAGCTACTACCACAATAGACATAACCGCAAAGCTCTAAATACGCCGTGAATAACGCGTCGTCATCTGCGCGATCGTTTATTTTTCGGCACGTATACTTGCATTTGAGCGTCGTCGGGGAATATTGTCGTACGGCAACGGCAAATATCCGGTGCGACTGCTTCAGATCGAGAAGAAGGTAGCCGTGCGGTTGTGCTGTTGCGTCATGATACGCCTCCGAGAGAAATCGTGGATCTTCGGGATAAACTTGTCGCGCGAGATGCTGTATTTATGCACGATCTCGGGGATTTTTAAAAATAACTATATAATTCGCGTTTAGCGAAATATCTCGTTGTCCGTGGCCTTGATGGAAAATATTCTGTGTTATAAAAATAACACTGATATTTTTATGATGGCTGCCTTTTGTGAATAAATCGACGATTGTGTTGTTTGATGACTCACGCATCAAATCGTCGATAATGACTAGCTTCGCGGCGTCATTGTCATGAGAATAATCCTCCGGTTGCGGTAATCCCTCGTAAAATTCGATTTTAGGTGTGGTCGCCGCAGAGCTTCGATTAAACAATGCCTCGGTGTCACGGTCAAGATTATCCCCGTAATAAAAGAGGATACGCGCAAAACGGGTGTCACTCATTGCCTCGAGGTTACGTAGAAATCGTCGAACGAAAACTGTTTTACCGCAACCGGTTGGGCCACAGATCAGCGAAGTCCACGGATGTTTCCAACGAACGTCCATTTTTTCGTGTGTGCGCGCGCGCGCGCGCGGGCGACTTACCAACAGATGGTAACTATTCCCTGCCAGGCTGACTCTCTTGGGCTCCCCAACGACAAGCTGTTCCCCGGCGGCGGCGGCGGCGGCGCGTCGGACACGTCGCTATAAACTTACACGACGTGTGCGCGGCCGGGCGCGGCGGTCCAGCTTATATATGCGACCGCGCGCTCGCGGGCCCACGTTCGCTCCAATCAGCTGAAGGAGCGAGCGAGCGAGGGCGATCAGCTTTTATACCGCGGTCCCCCACCATCACCGGCTTCAGCAGTAGCAGCAGCAGCAGCAGCAGCACCAGCAGCAGATACTTACCTCTCTCTCTCTCTCTTTCTCTCTCGTTCTGGCTCCGACTCAACGGTGCAGCGGACTTCGCTGTAGCGCGGCCGCATGCGCTCCGAATATTAAAAATACGTAGGAGGGAAAGTAAATTTTCAGACCAAAATATATTTAATTTTTTTTATTTAAAAATCTGTGTGGCATGGGATAGGGGACAAGTAAATAACGGTATTTTAGGTTAAAAACGGAAATATATATATTCTTGATATTTTTTTAATATAAAACTTATTCTACGGAAAAACAAACGATAAAAATACAAATTTACAGCTAAATAACACGCCTATATAAACATTAAAACTATCGCACACACGCACACATTCAACAGTTACAATATACTTTTTTCTTTTTTTTACACGTTACAAAGGACTTATTACTAAACACACTCACAGACTCTCACGCAAACGTACATTCACACACACACACACACACACACACACACTCACACACACACACAAGTGGTACATGAAACAATTATAACAAAACAAAACTAACTTAAAACTTAACATTATAAATTACTTTATATATATTGTGACAGTGCATTTTTCAATGCACCGCCACGAGCGTCGCTCCCTCTCCCTCGACGTTGCCCGCGCTCGTGAGACTCGCCTCCAACCGGCAAGTCCACGGACGGACGGACGGACGGCAACGAGACGGGCAGCAGACAGACAGGTCGGCGGGGCTCGAACCCGGATTTTCTCGAATCTTTATTAATTCGGAGAAAAACTTTATTCCCGGTTTTGAGCGGCCCATCGAGGAGAAACGAAGGATCGAGGAGGCAGCGCCGGCGCGCGCCGGCGCCGCGCGCACGACGGGACTACCGCACGTGAGGTGGCGGATTCACCACCCCAAATTCAAGGCCCGAGATCGGGAGGGCCACCCGTCCTCCCCCGCAGACGACGTGAGGAAGGGACGCCCGCGACGAGGGCGAGTTTTTTGGGCCCTTCCCGAACTCAATCGGCCCCCGGGCTGCGAAATTAACACGGCGCGCGTAATTAGTACGCGCGCTACCTTGCTGCGGCGTAGGACCTCGAGCCGGCCGAGCGCGCACCGCCCAGACCAGCGCGGAAGCGAGAAGAAGGCACTGCTTTTCTCCCCGCTTCCCCGCCCCGCTCCACCGATTGTCTCCGCGCGCGTGCCACGGACCGGGACTTGTTGGTTGGACGCGAACGCGATCGCTCACAAATTTGGAATTCGGACCCGTGAGAATTTTCGTTGGAAAAATAGTAGGAAGGAAGGAAGGAAGGACGGCCGCCGAGAATACCGTCGTTCGACATCGCGGAGAACAGCGAGGTGGGCTTTAACCTTTTCTGGTGGTTATTTGGTGCTGTGCGTAATTTAGTTTTTTTGTAAATTCGAGCGCGTGTTCGGCCTTCTGCCGACCACGTTGCGGGAGGACATTGTGTCCCTCCCTGGAGCGCGGAAAAGCGCGTTAGTTTTTTTGAGTAATCGCGGTCGGCCGTTGCCGACCCGCGCAATCGAGGGAATATCCCCTCGAATTTTTGATCGTGTCCGAGCGAGTCGGCCGGCTCGCTCTTCGTATTTTCGCCTTGCATTGTCGGGGTCGCCTATCGGCCCCGAGGAGCGTCGCCGCGGGCGACGCGCTAAGTTTTCCCACATTGTGTAGAAGCAGTTGGGGCCACCGAGCCTCGGTCGCCCTTCAGGCGACGAATTCAAGTGTAATTTTTAGATAATCTTTCGAATTATATTAAAGACAGTACAACGTATTGTGGACTCGGCGAATCATTTGCCCCGAAACTCTCTCCTTCGCCCCCGCGACCCCCTTAGCCGGGAAGTAATCGTTGGAATCGGGAAAATTCGACCGTTGGCCCTCCGGGTCGAGATAAAAACAAGGGCCTGGCGCCTGGAGCATCGAATTGGGCGCATTTGTCGACCGGCAATACGCGTCGCGCATCCCGGCGCGGCGCGAGTAATATTGTCGCGTCACAATATATAATCAGGCGACAACAACGACAACGACGAGGGCGACGCTGATGAGGCTAATACACGTTAACCGGCGCTAGTCTTTATATCCGAACGGAAGCGATAGCGTGTGCGTGACATGACGACGCTTCCGACACACGACTCGGCAGGTTTTTGTCTCTTTCCGGGTTATCACGTTGTGAAGGGCCGTTCTCTGAATTGACGAGAAATTCAGCTTTATAGCCTCACGGTTCTCCTCCGGTAAATCCGCCTCAATCATTTCTCTGATTGAGCGGAAGTTTACCTTTAGGGAATTTCCGTAATTCAGAGACAAACCCTTCACCTTACACTCTGTTTTTATAACCGTCTCGGGGTCAGCTGCGTTCACGACTTCGTAGCCGTAAAACTTCGGGCCTCCGGAGACAAACGACTTTATAAAATCGCCTGGCTCCTTCAGCTCGCTAGTCATATCCCCGAGAAGGTTTCCGAGCGGTGGCACCCATTCACCTTCCGCACCGGTGCTGACAAAAATCACCGAGTCGGTGTCGTAATACAGCACGCGTCTCCCCAGCCGCTCGAGATAGCTGTAAAGTTTTAGGCGAGCCTGCGCTGTTGTATACGCCGCGATAACTACACTCGTTTGTGCAGAGGGTACCACGGCCTCGTCGATACACGACCAATTCGCGTACATTACGCTATCGTTAACCGGCAATAGACGATGGACCTCTTTGTCGTTGTCACTGAGAAGCAGCAACAATTTCTCGCGACTATTGACGACCGTTGTTTGCGTCAAGTTCGATCTCTGCCCGAATTTTCCCCAAAAGGAGTTCAGGCAGAGTTTTGCCACGGCCCGCAGTCCCGGATTCTTCGCGATTTTCTCGCCGTCGAGACGTATACCCTCGGCCCGTTCGTACTCCTCGACGTAGCGGGCCTTAGATTCCGCATGCGTGCACTCTGCGGGCCAGCCGGTAGCCTCTTGCTTAATACGTAAAAACGTATTAATGTATTCGACAAAGAGGCCCCCCTCGCGTGTTACGGGATCGTACTGGGTCATCTCGTACGCCCAGATTATCGAGATTTTCTCCACCACGTACCCCATCTCGATAGCCTTTCGCACCTCGTCCACGACCCATGTACCTGTGAACGACCAGTCAGCCGCGTCCTCGTGAGAACACGCTGTCTGCGCTCTTTCCTCGGTGCAGGTACGGCACAGGGGAAACAGCAGCTTGCCGTGCGTGCGGACAGGTAGCACAGGGTGAAAGAGGTCCCGAGGCGGTAACACCGTGCACTTGATCATCCCGTTGACCGACGTGCCTAAGGCGTCAAACGAGCCATTCAACAATCGCTCGCACTCCGTATCCACGTATATCTTTGGGTGGCCCTTTGGGAAGCGACCAACCTTCGATATGTATGGATACAGCGAGCAGATATCAATGTAGCTGATTCGTTCGTTTGGCGCTACGTCGTACACAGTCACGGTGTTACCAGTACGACCACCGTAGAATCCGTCGCGAGGGTTCAATGTCTCCGTCTGCAAACGCGGATGGTTGCGCAGACATTGGTTTATTGCCAATTATTGAATATAGTTTATTGCAACTCCGCGAATTCGCATTCCCACATCGTTTCGAGCTGATAGCCCGATGAACGAATTTTTGCGTCAATAGCAAGGGTGCGCTCATAGCGGGCCTCGTAGGTTTCGACACTGGCACGTGACTTCAACGCACGATTGTCGGGAAAACACCGAGGACAGCCATGCCAGTAACACCCGTGAAATTGGAAAACAAAACGATCGTCACCGAGCTGCAGGTAGCCGTCAACGAGCGGGCCCTCGGGTAGCCGAAATTCACGACCTCTTGTCGCGTGAACGACCTCGTGCCCCAGACAATCCTCGACCCACAGAAGCCATGCGTTGGCCTGTCTCGAGTGCTGTTCCGCGAGTCTATAGCCACCGTTGGGAATGAGTCCGATTGTATCGCGCTTCAGAAAATTACGCCTGAACACCTTGGAGCAGGCCGATGCGATTGTCGTTGCCTCTGTAAATGGACAAACATTGCCCGCTTCAATGAAGATTCTCCGGAATTCCTTGCAGGCACGCCGGAGAATATCCACGTCGAGCGAACAATATTTTTCAATTTCCACTGAGAAATCGAAATCTTCACCAGTCGCGAGTCTTGCGGTGTGCCAGGCGTAAAATTCCTCTCGCTCAAGCGGACTCATTGTGTCCGGTGAGTAGAACTCGGGTGCCGGTAGAGCACCTCTGTAGCCCTGGTTGGCCTGCGTATTAAAAAGATGCGGGAAGTAACCCTTGCCCATTTTATCCGCAAAGCCAAAGGCACTAGGAAGACCACTGAGACGCATGTGAAAGTAATTCAAGCTGTCGATAAAAGCAGTGCGTCCGAGACGCATTGAAATTATCGCGTTACCCGTGAGAATTAATTCGGGGAGCCCGAGATCGCTACAATTTTCGACCACATGACGCAATACGAATTGCGCGTCGAAGCCCTTGGCGTTGTGCGCGATGCACACGATTTTTCGGAAGCCTGTCGAGCGACGCACGGCCAGATTCACCAGCTCCTTGACGGGCGATCTTCGAAAAACGTATTTTCGAACACCGCACCATACACAGGGGTCGGCGAACCCTACATCTTCGACGGTCTCGAGACACACCTCGCACAGCTGCTGCGCAACGCAGAGTGTAACAACATGCTCACGCCTATCTTCTCCCTGCGCTGCAGTGTACGGCTCGTCCTGGCGTGTCTCGAAATCATAAAAGATAAATAACGTTCGGCAGAAGCGAACCGTTTGACACACGGTATTGCGTACGGTGTGCGGGGCTCGTAGTCGACTTTCGCGCGGCTTTAGGTGGTTTTCAAAACACGCAGCGTTGTGAAAAAACCGATTGCAGTCCTCGCACCCCCACTCGTCGTCGTCGGCACCGTTGTCGTCCGTAGATCTAAGAGCGCACGGCGGCGAGGAGTAGCAGCGCGGACAAGTGCTCGTGCACTTGTGCTGATGTAAATGGCGGTACGACGAATTACACGGTATGCAATAATTCCTAGCACCGCCTGCAGCTAAAAGATTAGTGATCGGACTGTAATGATTTTCTTCTTTAAAATACGCGATGTTCAAAACTGTTTGCGCCTGTGTGCATTGAAAACGCGTTTGACCGTCGAAAATCGGCTCGGCACCACTACCTAGAGTCGCCCAGTCATACACGACTATAGCAACTTTCGATGCCATAAAGTGCCGCTGAAACGTCTCCATCTCAGGTAGCCCGCACCCCGTAGCCGGCACAGCGATGCATGCCTCGCTGACAAGATTGTTTGAATCGCACCTCTGAAGCTTCGAATTTTTATGACGTATTCGATCATAAAACTCCTTAGCCTCGGTCGTGCGCTCGTGTTTGCACCGTGAATTCGCAAGGGCCACCACGAGCGAGCGAGGGAAACACAAATTGTCAGTGTTACCGATAGTCACCAGAGAACGCTTATTCTCGAGTTTCTCCGCCAAGCTACCAGCACCCTCGACCATTTCGACATACGTCACGGTGAAGACGAGCGTGTCGTAAACCGAGAGGATTCGAGCGCTTTGGTTGACGTTACACAACAGATCCCACAATTGCGAATAATCGAAACGCCATATGGGCCTCAAAGACAGTCCCGCGATACCATCGGTCATTCCCTCGGCCATGAACCCCACGCCTATCATGTCGTTCGACGAGCGACCCGAAACAAAATGCGCGTGAATGTCGCGAATCGCGTTGTGTACCCACGAGATCGGGTTAACACCGGTCGGTCGTGAGGCCAGCACGACATCGGTCTGCACGCAGGTGGTTTTAAATCGCGGCGAAACACGGACCCGCGGCTCACCTAAAATTCGAAAGCGATATCCAGCGGCCGCGACAACGTCGTTATCGTCAACGACACCCACGTTAGCTCTACCGATCGGATCGCGAAAACCAACGTCACCGTTATTAGGCTCTTCGTCGTTGTCGTTATTAGCCTCGACGTCAATTCTATCACTAGACCGTAAATCTATATTAAATCTATTAGGCCTCGTATGGCCCCCGCCGATTTGAAAATTTCGTCGATCGCTTACCAGCTGACGTACGGCGGCCTCCGTCTCGGCGATCCAGTCGTCGTCGACTGGCGACGATGATGATGATGATGATGATGATGATGATGATGATGATGATGATGATGATGATGATGATGATGATGATGATGATGATGATGATGATGATGATGATGATGATGATGATGATGATGATGATGATGATGATGATGATGATGATGATGATGATGATGATGATGATGATGATGATGATGATGATGATGATGATGATGATGATGATGATGATGATGATGATGATGATGATGATGATGATGATGATGATGATGATGATGATGATGATGATGATGATGATGATGATGATGATGATGATGATGATGATGATGATGATGATGATGATGATGATGATGATGATGATGATGATGATGATGATGATGATGATGATGATGATGATGATGATGATGATGATGATGATGATGATGATGATGATGATGATGATGATGATGATGATGATGATGATGATGATGATGATGATGATGATGATGATGATGATGATGATGATGATGATGATGATGATGATGATGATGATGATGATGATGATGATGATGATGATGATGATGATGATGATGATGATGATGATGATGATGATGATGATGATGATGATGATGATGATGATGATGATGATGATGATGATGATGATGATGATGATGATGATGATGATGATGATGATGATGATGATGATGATGATGATGATGATGATGATGATGATGATGATGATGATGATGATGATGATGATGATGATGATGATGATGATGATGATGATGATGATGATGATGATGATGATGATGATGATGATGATGATGATGATGATGATGATGATGATGATGATGATGATGATGATGATGATGATGATGATGATGATGATGATGATGATGATGATGATGATGATGATGATGATGATGATGATGATGATGATGATGATGATGATGATGATGATGATGATGATGATGATGATGATGATGATGATGATGATGATGATGATGATGATGATGATGATGATGATGATGATGATGATGATGATGATGATGATGATGATGATGATGATGATGATGATGATGATGATGATGATGATGATGATGATGATGATGATGATGATGATGATGATGATGATGATGATGATGATGATGATGATGATGATGATGATGATGATGATGATGATGATGATGATGATGATGATGATGATGATGATGATGATGATGATGATGATGATGATGATGATGATGATGATGATGATGATGATGATGATGATGATGATGATGATGATGATGATGATGATGATGATGATGATGATGATGATGATGATGATGATGATGATGATGATGATGATGATGATGATGATGATGATGATGATGATGATGATGATGATGATGATGATGATGATGATGATGATGATGATGATGATGATGATGATGATGATGATGATGATGATGATGATGATGATGATGATGATGATGATGATGATGATGATGATGATGATGATGATGATGATGATGATGATGATGATGATGATGATGATGATGATGATGATGATGATGATGATGATGATGATGATGATGATGATGATGATGATGATGATGATGATGATGATGATGATGATGATGATGATGATGATGATGATGATGATGATGATGATGATGATGATGATGATGATGATGATGATGATGATGATGATGATGATGATGATGATGATGATGATGATGATGATGATGATGATGATGATGATGATGATGATGATGATGATGATGATGATGATGATGATGATGATGATGATGATGATGATGATGATGATGATGATGATGATGATGATGATGATGATGATGATGATGATGATGATGATGATGATGATGATGATGATGATGATGATGATGATGATGATGATGATGATGATGATGATGATGATGATGATGATGATGATGATGATGATGATGATGATGATGATGATGATGATGATGATGATGATGATGATGATGATGATGATGATGATGATGATGATGATGATGATGATGATGATGATGATGATGATGATGATGATGATGATGATGATGATGATGATGATGATGATGATGATGATGATGATGATGATGATGATGATGATGATGATGATGATGATGATGATGATGATGATGATGATGATGATGATGATGATGATGATGATGATGATGATGATGATGATGATGATGATGATGATGATGATGATGATGATGATGATGATGATGATGATGATGATGATGATGATGATGATGATGATGATGATGCTGACGCTTCTGGAGGCGTTAAGGCCGGCGTCCCTGAAGCTGGCGCAGGAACTGGTACAGGTGCAGTCTCTCCACCTGCACCTGATTCTCCTGCGCCTGATGCGCTGCGACGGCCTGCTGTAGGCCCACCTGAGGGATTTAACAACCCCGAATTAATTTCACTCCTCCGAAACATTTTGGAATGACTCCGCGAAGCGGACAGCAACGAGGTCATCGTCCTCGTCATACGAGTCGGATCCCTCTCCGACTTGCCCGTAGGAATCGTGCCAGGCTAGTTGGACAACACGCATGTACGGTCGCCAGTCTGGCACGAGATCTACGGACTCGTCGATGCTGTAACGCTCGTAGGAGTCCGTGGAGCTACTGGTGGAGGAGGAGGGAGTACTTGGTCGTTCAGGGTTGTCTGGAGCGGATTCTACGGGATCGTCAAGATGTACTGACAAGGCCTGGTTATTTACCAATAACTGGCCATCCACGTTGCCGTCTCCACCCTGTTGTTGGTGGGCCTCGGCGTCCTGAACGCCCAACCATGAGCGTACACCTGCGGTTTAACATAGCCCCATGTTAAACCGAACTGGTGATATACAGTTTTTTTTTAATAAAATAACAACATTTTTAACACTTACGTTCGGCACGACTCGGTTGTTCTTGAGGGATCCTATTCTGGTCCCCCATGACGATGGTCTTATCGTCCGAATTCCCGCTGCTCGCGTTGATGGAGACGCGGTCCTCGGGCTCCGTCACGCTGTCGCCGTCCGCGGATCCTGGCGCGCTGGCCACCGATACACGGGGGACTACCGCCCGGCTGTCACCCGTCGCAGCGCTCGGGACGAGCTGCTCGTTCTCCTCCTCGTCGTCGCCGTCGTTGGACGCCTCGACCATGGCGACGACGACGACGTCGGGGACATGAACGATGTCCTCTGCTTCGGGCACGATGAGCTGCCGATTGCCGGGAACTTCTTGCTCCTCCTCGTCGCTATCACCGACGAAAAGTCCGTCGACCTCGGTGCTGTCAACACCCGAATCTACAAATGACGCAGTGTCATCGCTGTCGGTGTCGCTCTCGTCGAGCACCCAGATCCCATCGGGGTTTTGTTCGTAAAACCGCAGTTGCTGGTAGTCCTGCGGTTCGTTGTCGATCTCTATCGGCTCGGGATCCGGCGATGCAGGGCTGTCGGGGATCGCTGCAGCAGCAGCAGCCCTAACAGCAGCGACGGGGCCCCGGCGGACCGGCGCGTCCTCGAGAACGCGTACTGGAACCTCGACGTGCACCGGCTCGGGTGACGCGGGACTCTCAATAGCTGCGGGCTCGTTGTCGACGATCATTTCCACGCGCTCGTCCGCGTCGTCGTCGTCGTCGTCGTTGCGGTCCTCCTCCTCAGCCTCCTCCGAGGATGAGTCGTACGCGGGGCTGAACAATGCCCGCGTTGCCTCATACTCGCGACCCATTAACGCACTCGCGATCGGCATACGATCCAGATTGCGCTCGCGCACAATCTGGCAGGCGATGACGATCGCGTACGCCGACACCTCGAAAGCATTATGCTCATTGGCCCGAGCAATAACCCTTAAGGGTAATCGGCGCAGCATGGACCGAAATTCACGCCGTGCATCGCTAAGGCCCATGACTCGTAGAGCCGTAGCCCAGCGCCTCGTGCAACGGCGCGCAATCACCGCACTTCGAATTTTAACCAATTCGGCCGTCTTGAGGATGGCCTTTATCAGGTTACGCGCACGATCACACTGCATTTTTTTTTGTTTGCTTTTTCACAAGTCACGCAAACAAAAAATTGACGTTGCTGTTTACCCGCACAAATCACAAACACAAATATCCAAATGTTTCGACGAAATCGTTGAAACACAAACTCAAGGAAGAACCCAAAGCGAGCACACACACACACACAAACGTAGCGAACACTAACGGTGGAACACGATGCGCGAGCGAAGTGTCACTTGTGACTTCTGAAGACAGATTAAACGGACTCTGACTTTCCAAATTCAATATGGTTTTAACCACACCCCCAACAAACAGCTTCAACGTCGCAAACGAGACGGAAGGAGGCTGCAAGTGTCTTTGGAGGGTAAACATTGGCTAAAGGTGTAGACCAATGTTCTTGAGGGATCTTTTGGCTCATCGAAAACGGCGACACAGACGGTCAGCAAAATACCACGATGACCCTGGCGCGGCATACCCCTTGTAAAAAAAGTTCGACCGTCTGCAATAAGCATAAAAACAATACAGCATCTCGCGGAGATGTCCTAAAAGATCGACAGCGACCCTCGACCGTGCCATCGATACTCTCCCCATAGCCACCCCCGTACTAGCCACCGGAAAACCCTTCGCCGCTCGACCGTCTATACAGGTAGCCGCGGCGACACTCCGACACCTCGTCGTAGACAATGACGCGGCCCGCGACAGCTGGTTAGCGACACCATCACCCCTCAAACAGACCACCGTAAAGCTCCTTCACAGCAATAGCTATCAATTCCAATTTTTATTACCTCCGGACCTACACTATTTTATCTTTAATTTATACAACAGCGGGACTACGGCGCATCAAACCACTGCCTCGTCGCAACAGACGACGATAGCTATCTCGCGCCCTTGGCTAGACAGCGATTTACGGCCGTTAGAAATTCCTACGACTGCGAAGAGAAATCTTAACAGGTGTCACATACACACACACACCCTCCGGACCACCCTGAAATATCTGTTAACAGGCAATCTGATGGTTCTTACACACATCTGGTGAATCCCGCGCTGTACACCTGTACGCTACAGCTAACCGGTCTCACCCCCCCCCCCCCCACACCTTTTGACAACACGTGTGATATTTCGAGGGTCGTGGGCCACCGTGAAGCGCATATATAAACACCCCTAAAATACTAGAAAGCGGCAGTCGGCCCGTGACTTCAGAAAAGACCGTTTACGCGATATTACGCAGCCTTTTGTCCTCCACGCTTCACCGCACGGCCTATTGTTCAACATGAGTCAGGCTGTCATATCCGAAGATCAGCGCGACAGCGATCTGCAACCTTCAACCATGTACCGCGTGCTGTCGGACATCGAAAAGAAACGCCTCGAAGGACCCCTAATTCTCGGGACCACGTACGGTCTGAACCAGTCCGAGACGAAGAGGGTGAGCGTCGGCCTACAGCCACGAGCCGATGGAAGTAGACAACCGATCGTAAAATTGCAGAACAATAACACGACCGGTGGTATTGTTTTCGAAGCTAAGGATTGGGCTCTACTACAAGCGCATCTTCCTGATTTATCGAAGTATTTTGCCGATGGGCAAAAGATCGTCTGGGGATCGGGCTGGCGCACTCCGGCACCGATATACATCGCCGACTGCGAGATTCTCTTCACCACGAGCTACGGCTCGAAATCTATAGTGTTTGATCGCCGTGTTGAACAAACACCCACTGATGAGGTGACCGAGAGTCAGCTGGAACCCGAGCAACCACCGAAGAAGAAACGCAAGAATTATTCACCCGCTGTGGTGATGCAGAAACCATCGTACGACGGGCTGCTGCAGATAATGGTGTGCACCGACGAGCGCTTCAGACAACTTCAAAGGAACGCCGCACATGTTCAGAAGTGCGCCGAAGTACTTTGCTCCGAATTGCTGCTGCATATTCCGGCCAACGAAACACCCGAAAAAATCAACGAACAGCGCGTCAAAGAATTCATAAAAAATAATTTCAAATCTTTGAAAGACGCCGTACAGCATCGCATGGATGCTGAATTTGTCGAACTCACGTTCGGCGTCGTGTTCCTCGAGCTCACCGTATTGTGCACTGCGTTTATCACACACGAGCTGCGGAAAGTACTTTCGGTGAAAAATCAGGAGACAACCCAATAACGACAAACCCTGTAAATATGAGTGTTCTGTGTCTGTTTATAAGCGAAGCCCCCGCGACAATCTATATAATTTCTCATTTGTATCATACAACGACGGCAGTCATAATCATCATCATCGTATCATATTGTAATTACCTATAAGATGTACTTTAATTTTAATACTTTGGCTCTTTTCGTGACAATCGTGTATCTGTAAACTTCTCTGTCTTCGTGTGCAACGGTCTAATAAAACTACTTATGTGAAAATCTTATTTTTATTTCACGGCTTACCTTCCCGAACAAAATTACCATCATCCGCCCAGCGAAAACCGGCAGGAAAATTCTGTTTCACCATTTGTAATACTTACCCACCTGGAAAACTTACCATCGAAAATCGCTAGTTACCGATCGTAGGCTAAAAATCTACAATACCGACGGCTGCTGCTGCACGATCGCGCTCGATTTTACCCCGCACACATCTAATATACGTTTAAACATAGAATTTTTGTGTTTGCCCCACAACACCTTTGTGTCTAATCTCCAGATTTACACGCTCGCGCAAACCCATACACATCTAATATACGTATAAACATAAATTTTTTTAGATGTGTATGGGTTTGCGCGAGCGTGTAAATCTGCGAGATTCGTCACAAGGTGTTGTGGGGAAAACAAAAAATTCTATGTTTAAACGCGTATATTAGCTGTGTACGGGTTTGCGTGACAATACCGACGGCTGCTGCAACACGATCGCGCTCGCGATTTTACCTCGAAAATCTGACGCAGTGGACAAAATCTCAACCGACCAATCAGCGCGCGGGAAATCATCTCCACGTGCTTAACAGCCAACCAGCGCTCGGGGAATCAAGGCCCACGCCAACCGACCCCCACTCACCGCCGAGACGCTCGGCCGCTGCGACACAGAGAAAAGCCGGAGTGGTGGGTGCGGAGGAGAGGGGACGCCACCGCAGCGCTCGGACGAGACGACACAGGGAAAATTCAAAGGAGTGGCGGGGGCGGAGGAGAGGGGACCTAGCAACCAACCCACGCTCGGGGAATTATGCTAATCAACCCCACCTCCGCTCAAACATTACAGGGAAAATTTTCTCGAAGGAGTGGGAGAGGAGAGGGGATTTTTTCAGACCAATCAGAACTCGGGGAATTATGCTAATTACTCCCACTCCTCTCAAACATTACAGGGAAAATTTTTCCGAAGGAGTGGGGGAGGAGAGGGGATTTTTTAGACCAATCATAGCTCGAGGAATTTACCCCCACTCTTCCCCCTCACCCTGTCTAGCACTGGTGCCAACGGTCCAGACGGGAGGTAGGGAGGGGGTAACCTCTGTCTCCCTATACCTGTACCTTACTACTGTTTACATTTTGTATAGAGATATTCTCGTGTTGAATCGGAAGGTGTACAGTCGGACCCCTCCCCCACCTCCGCAGAGTGTGAACGGCGAGGAGCGCCGGATTTACGCTCCTTTGGTCGGTGCTCGTCGCTCCGGGATTCGGCTGTCCAACTGGAATCTTTGGCTAACTGTGTTAAGTACTTCGGCTCTCTAGGCTAACTCGACACCGCCGTCGATTAATTTTAATTTTTCGTAAAACCGTTTATTTAATTAGCGAGAGTAGATTGTGCAATCTATTGGCGGGTAGAATTAAATTCGATGACCATTTGCGCCCCCTTTACCACCGGAATCTCGCCCCACCGGACCACCAACATCGAGGATCGCCCCGCTTGCCAGCCGCTGCCGCCGCCCGCACGTCCATCGCTCGCGCGTATCCACTATCGCCGCTCTCTTTCAGGCTACCTAGGTCCTGTAACGCGCTTTTTAAGGGCGTTACAAAGAGGGCACTGTAGTACGGCCTTCTTTGCGTCGATCGCCGACCTCGCGGGCCACCCGGCGAACAATCCTCCCCGGGGCACTCTCACCGAACGAAAAGACTCACTGATCTGACTGTTTTTTTTTATTGTTTTTTTTAATGCACCCGACGCTGACGAGATGCACTGCGACGAGAGGGAGAGCGCCGTCGGCTACGGTCACCGATTCCCCGGGAGTTGAAAATTCCCGGGTTCCGCCGTTGCTACGCGAGAGAGAAGGACGGAGAGACCCTGCCGCCCGCGAAGAGCCAGCGACGAGTCACTGCTGGGAGGGAGACGGAGAGCGGGGAGCCCTACGACCGCCTGCGAACAGCCGCCGATCAGCTGCTGTCGCGCGAGACTTCGCGCCTCGCCACCGTCGTCGTTTCCCCCACCGCGGCGGGCTACTGCTGCTCGGCCGCGTGCTGCTCGGCGCTTCGCGTGAAATTCATCAACCGATGCGTCGCCGAATTATTTGAGGGTCTCTCGTGTTTTCCAGGGATCTCCGGCGATTGCGAAAGAGCGCCTTGTTCTTCTTTATCTGCTCGCTTGTAAAACAATTGGGTCAGCGGCGCCGCCGCCTCGCGTTACCGATTCGAGTTTCGCGCGCGAAACCGCCCCCCCCCCCCCCGCCGCGCGTCAACAGCGTCGTCGTCCCGCGTGTCGCGCTACGCGACCGGTAGTTCGCGCGAATTTGCGGAATTTCGGGCGACGAGGGGAAGGGACGGGGAGACGAGCGCGTCGCGACAGGTCATTGTTCGTCCGGCCGGTGTAACGCGAGGTTGGCGTCGACGTCGCGGGGACACAGGCCAACGCTTTTCCGGGACTTTTGGATTGCAGAACGAGGAATTTGGAGGTAGGGTCCCTCTCGGAGGTTTCCTCAGGGTTTTAGTGACAGTCTCCGGGTGCGCGGGTGTTGGTTTTTCACGACCGCCCGACGATCGTGGGGTATCCGTCGTGTGCGGGAATAATCGCGGTAGGACCCGTATAGTGCGCGTAACATTATTCTCGAGATCGCGGTGAGAGTGCCCTCGGCTCGCGAGCGGTCGGTCTCAAGGGCGGACGATCGGCGCCGTTTTGGTAAGCGTACCGGGGCGGAACAATCCCCGGGAAAAGGGTGCGTGCGAGCGATCGCGGGGGCGTTGGAGAGTTTCGCGGGCGACCTTCTGTCGCCGCCTCGTGATACGACCGGCGATCGGTCGCACGCGCACGAGGCTGTCGGCCTGTGCGCGGCCATCCCGGGTGCGTGCGAATGGCAGCGTGCAATTTTGGTTTTGATTTTTGTCGTGGTTTCGTGTTGTTTTTTTATTGTGAATTGCGTCGGTCGAGCGGTCGACCGTAGTAGGGCCTTTGTCGCGCGGGGCTTCGTCCCCGGTCACGGAATTTAGCTCGCGTTCGCGGTTAAAGTCATTTTTGTTGTGTAATATTTTTGTTTGCTCGTGCCGGGTAGGAAATCGGGAACGGCGAATTAAGTAACCGTTCCCCGATTTTAGTAGGGCGCCGCTTTTTGTATCGCGACAAATGGAGAGGATTTTGGACAATAAATTGTTTTTGTTGTGCCCGAACTGGTGAATATTTTTGAGTCGCGAATTGTTTTTTTTTGTAAAATCGAGCCAGACCGAATATTTCGTCCCCGAGTTCCCGAACCGCCCCCTCTACCATTGTGCAGGCTGTGGCTAGACGGCCAACCAACTCGTCCCCGGTTTTTTATTTCCACCACTTCGCAGCTGGGCCACGCTAAGAGCGTGGATGGCGCCCCGGACAAGGAAAAACCAGCTGACGGGGATTTTTGTCGCCAGCCCGGGTTTTGAGGCTCGTAACTCGCGAGCGCGGTAACAGTCCCTACCACAAGGGTAAACGACATATTATGTGAAGCCTTTTTGTTTTTGAATTCGCTGTCGGTCCTCCGATTTTGAGCTTTAGCCTCTGTTTTAATAGAGCCGCAGGCGGACACCGAACAACGGTGTTCGCGGAACTGGATGCCAGGGGAGCGCGTGGAGAAAAGACCGAAAAATGACTGTGTCACCCGCCTCTCCACGACTTCCCAGCCTGGCGCTGGACCATCCCGGCCGGAGTGCGGATTGTCGCGGACCGGCCACCCCGGCGCCCCACTAAAAAAGAGCCCAGGAACCACGCAGTTGGAGTTTAATTGCAGCGTTGCACTTCCGAGTTGTGGGGCCAACATCGTCGACGCATCGAAGGCCACGATTTCCGACGAGAGGGCTCCCGCACTCTCTCGGCGTGGCCACTGGCTCCGAGGGGAAGACGCCCGCATTCCCGCCATCTCAGCTGCAGCCCGAGGTCGGAGAAGTAGCCAGGGCGTAGTGGACGCGCAGTCCAACAAAACACACGAACCCCGGTCGAGAACAACGTGACCGGGGTGCATTGGTGGCGCGATTCAATTTGAATCGCGCGCCACCGTGCGCGCAGTGAGGCGCAGACGCGGCCGCAAACGCCGCCGAGTGGAGCGACGCACCAATTAGGGCTGTACGGTTTGGCCAGCCAAGCCGGCTTGACTGGCTAAGCCGGTTAATGAATGATTAATTTAGCCGGCCAGGCCGGCTTAACCGGCCAAAAATTAGCCGCCGCTAAATCGGCCAAAAATTAGCCGTGGCTAAATCGGCCAAAAATTAGCCGCGGCTAAATCGGCCAAAAATTAGCCGCGGCTAAATCGGCCAAAAATTAGCCGCGGCCAAATCGGCCAAAAATTAGCCGCGGCAAGGTCGGCTAAGCTACAGACAAAAAATACTACGATGCATGTCGGCTCTTCAAAAGAAATCACATTCACGCAGTCTAATACGTGAGAATAAATGGCCTGTAAACAACATTTTCTTTTCAATAATAAATCAGCGTGTTTCCATTTCATAAACTTTCCAAACGAAAGTAGTTTTTTTATTATCATTTTTTTTATCAAATAGTCTCGCAAAGAAAACTCACCAGATCACGACATATAATAATTGAACGGATTGCCCGGATTAAACAATATTCTCAGAACGCGCGTAATTACTCCCACGCCGCCATAATATCTCGGACGAGATCTCGGTTCTGGAACAGGAAAATCAGCATATTCGCGTTTTCCGGCGAGAGGCAATTACGTTTCGCGCTAATTATATTGCCCGCTGTCGAAAAAACGCGTTCGGAGGGGACCGACGTGGCCGGAATCGCCAGATATTTTCGCGCCAGTTTCGACAGTGTCGGATACTTTCGTTGCCGTGATTTCCACCAATGTAGTGAATCATCGCTTCGAGCAATGCAATTTTCCGCCATATACTCATTGAGCTCTTCAGTCTGCTGAGAATTTTGCGAGATGGACGCCTCCGACAAACTTTGCGACAGCACCTCTTCGTCGTCGAATAGATAGTCTAGTTCCTTTCCCCGCTTATCTTTTTTTGGAGGAGGCTGTGCTGCGTCGTGCTCGTCTCGCATCAAGTGAAGAAGATGCTCCATCACCAACTCTTTGAACGCGCTGTTTTCACCCGTCGCGTTTTTATACCTACACAGAGACCGACAAAATATTTTCAATTTTAAGCCTTGAAGTACTCGGTACATCATATATCATATTTTTCATATATATTAACCTCTTAAAATCTTCGATGAGTAATACAAAATACTGGATCCGATGACGTCTTTTTTCGAACAGTTAATTTAAAAAAAATTTGTATGAAAATATAATTTACGGGCGATACAGTCACGTCAAACGCGAGATTCAGAAAAAATGTCGAACACTTCTCAAGAGGATAAAATTGTGAAAAAACGTGCATAAGGTGCTGAAATGATTGATTTTGCATAATAATAATTCCAAAATATTATTAAAAAATTGATGAAAAAAATTGTTCAATAAATCATCCATCAACTTGATTTGTTTTTATGTAAATGAGATTTGTTAATTTTTTTACAAAGTACAATTTTTTTAGAATTTTGCGTTATTTTTTTATTATTTGGGCTGTATTTGCGAATCTTTTCGATCAGTTGTGAGGATCCTTCGTGGGTGTAACGGGTGGTTTTATGACATACGCACATCAAAAAATCAAAACTTTACACACATCAAAAAAAGTTTACACATCATTTTTAAAAATTCTGTTTTTAACACTTTTTGAATCCTGTAAAACTCACATTTTACACGACTGTACCGCTAAATCTACATTAATCAATATGTTATTCACGTCAATCATTTTTTAATTACCTGGGATCGAGAACGCAAGCCAACGAGGTAGGTGTGATGATGCTCGATTCAAGAAATCGAGAACGAAGTTCTGACCGCATCACTTCCTTCATCTCTGTGATATGGTCGCTGTCGGTTTCCTTCTCTTTAATGAATTTCTCCACGAACCTTCGTACCAACGGTCGAACCATGGACAGGGTTGGATACGCTTCTGTGGACATCACTCTCGTCGCCACTTCGAACGGTCGCAATACGTCGACAACATCTTGTAGCAGATCCCAGTCCGACTCCGACATTGAAAATATCTCCGCCACGGCTTTTGAAGTATATTTCTGATCTTGCAGAACGGCGTTAACGGCACGGCGTTACTCGATAATCCGCTCGGCCATGAAAAAAGTCGAGTTCCATCGAGTTGAACAACGCTGTATAAGGGCGTGTTCAGGGAGCTGATGGTGACGCTGGTAAACTTTCAAGCCGCCCGTAGCTACATTGGAATGCTTGAAATGGGTGACTATTGCGCTCGAAATTTTCACGATTTGCTGAACCATTCGTTGATCAAGACCCTTATTGATGGCCAGCTGGAGAGAGTGCGCGAAACATCGGACGCTATCTCCAAGGAGCGTAGAGGATCGAACTGCTGCCGAAATGTTGCTCGCATTGTCGTGGGAAATAGCGACAACCTTTTTTTCGAGTTTCCAGTCTGCGATTACTCGACCCAGGTGGTCCCTTAGGTTATCAGCGGTGTGTCGTTCCGTCATATTTAACGAATCCAACGTATGGTTCGCAGTTTCCCAAGTCGGGGAAATCGCGTGTAGAGTGACGGTGACGAATGACGACGTTGTTCGCGCTGTCCACGCATCCGTTGTTAAAGCTACTGCTTCATACTTTTGAGCGTTTTCCATGATGCTCCTTCTCGTTGCCTTTTGAAGGTCTTGCAGCCGCGTCTTTATTGCTGTTCTGCTCGGCATCGTATATTGCGGAGCAAGATACTTTAGAAGCATTTTAAATCCTTCGCCTTCAACGAATGATAGGGGCAACATATCCATGGCAATGCACGCTGCGATGCGCTTTGTTATTTCTTCTGATTTCTAAAATCATAAATGAAAATATACAATGCAGAATTAGTAATGCTACTCGAAGGAACGCAGATGATTGGCAATTACATTTCGCGTTTCACACAGCAGAGAAACAAAAGTTGTTTTTTCGATTTTTTTTATGTATTAATTTATTAAGGTAGTCCTTTCGTCAGTATTCATTTCGCATAAATTCGAACAACAGTTAGACAGAATTGCAAGCACTTCTCGATGGTATAAAAACCTGAAAAAATGCATGCACATTAAAGGTACTGAAAAGATTAATTTTGCATAATAATAATTCTAAAATTTTATTAACAAATTGATAAAAAAAAATTGTTCAACAAATATTTCGGTAACCCAAGTTTTTTTGTAGATGAAAATGATTCCTTCATTTTTCTGCATACGTATGAATTTATTCAGATTTTTTAGTAACCTTTGAAATTTGTGTTTTTTTACATGGAAAATGTGAAATTTCAAAGATAACTATAAAATAAAAAAAATTCATACGTATTCAGAAAAACGAAGGAATTATTTTCATCCACACAAAAACGGGTCACCGAAATATTTGTTAATCTATTTTTTTATCAATTTGTTAATAACATTTTAGAATTATTATTATGAAAAATTAATCTTTTCAGTACCTTTAATATGCATGCATTTTTTAAAGATTTTTATACCATCGAGAAGTGTTTGCAATTCTGTCTAACTTTTGCTCGAATTTATGCGAATTTATCGAATTTATGCGAAATTTTAAAGATAACTTTAAAATCTAAAAAATTCATACGTATTCAGATAAACGAAGGAATTATTTTCGTCCACAAAAAAACGGGTCACCGCAATATTTGTTAAACTATTTTTTTATCAATTTGTCAATAACATTTTAGAATTATTACTATGCAAAATTAATCTTTTCAGTACCTTTAATATGCACGAATTTTTTCAGATTTTTATACCATCGAGAAGTGTTTGCAATTCTCTTCAACTTTTGCTCGAATTTATGCAAAATGAATATTGACGAAAGGTCTACCTTAAGGCGAGGCGAAACCGCCATGAGTGCGAGGGAGATAGCAAATAATTTTCGGAACAATAATTCACGGAAAGTTGACACATGTTGGGAAAAATAAAAGTTTTACATAATTCAGAATTGAACGAGAAATGATGTAAAACTTTTATTTTTTCCTAAATCATTAGGCTTCATCGGAATAATTGTTTACAGTTTTATTTACCGATCGAGTAGGGTTTCACCTCGCCTTAAGGGGCAATGTTTTTTTCGGTAAAATTTACGGCATTTTTGTGAATTTCTCGTAAAAAAAATGTATGCACCGGTCGACACGAAATTTAACGTGGTGTTTTATTTGTATTTTGTGTTTACAAAAAAAAAATTGGATCAATTTCGTCGAAACGTACGCCTTCCCCCTCCCATTGGCGCCCGATAGTTTCTAAAAATCTAATGGACCGATTGCCTTGAAATTTGGTCAGCATGCTCAGCAAATATCCTGCTGTCGCTTGATGAAGCGATATGTTTCGCGAGGAGGCGTATGTTTCGGCGAAATTGGTCAAACTTTGTTTTTTGTATACACAAACACAAATGAAACACGATGCCAAATTTCGCATCGATACATTGTATAGTTTTTTTTATCAGAAATTCACAGACATGCCGTAGGTTTCCCCCCTTAAAATGAGAGAATCGACGTCCACTTTTTATATATAGAACATATTTTATATATAACATGTCGAAAAAAAAATTAAAGGGCCTGCGTCTCCTTTAATTTTTTCGACACGTTCTATTTTTTCCATTTTATTTTTCGAAAAAAAATCGATTAACATAGAAGGAGGCGTGGACAATTAAGCCTTAATGTTTAAAGATGGGTCCAATGCGAAGAGTCAAGCCGAGTACTTGCCTGATTACCGCCCGATTTCCGCTTAGCACCGGCACTTGCTGTGGGTCTATATTCCTCGCGCGAATGACTGGGCAGTGTTTGGGACGAACTGTGTTCGCTGCGTGGCGAACGCGATTGCCCCGAGGTACCACTGTAATACAGGAATAGTAATTATTTATAGGAATTATAATTCTGAACATTATTGTCGTCTGTTTGTCGCATATCGTTATCGCGTTATACAATGGTATAATAATCAGAATTAAGGGGTTACATCACAGTAGAGAGCGAAAATTAAACGTTCTTTTGCGATTTTTTTTAGAGTGGATGAACAGTAAAAGGATAATTCTTTTTTAAGGATTTTGTTAAGCATATTTTAAAGTTAAAAAAAAAATTGTTTTTTTTAATATTACAAAATGGCTGCCCAACAGCCGTTTCTGCGAAACGGTTTTTTTCCGCGGCACGCAGTATAAGTGCAGCAAAAATAAATGTGGAATAGAATTAAAAAAATCTTCTTAAGTTACATTAGTATAGCCATAGAAATACGTAGGGGATTTTGAAAATATTAATTTTTGTTAAATTGGCGAGCATTTGAAAAAAAAAGTTAATTTTTCTTGAACTTTTTTTTCATTCAAATGTTCGCCAATTTAACAAAAATGAATATTTTCAAAATCCCCTACGTATTTCTATTGCTATACTAATGTAGTGTGACGGGACGACATACCCCCCACCACAAACGCGCGGTATACACCTCGCGCGCCCGCAGAGTACCTAGAAGCCGACACGCGGCAAGCTCCCCACCAGCTACCGCCTACCGTCCAGCCGTTACACCGAACGGCCGCACCAGCCGCCTAAATCTCCGAGTACCCGGTGGGGGGACGAATCCTATAAAAGCCGGCGACTCCGAACGTCGGGACTCATTACCTACCAATTCTCCGATCCGGACAAACCCTTAAAATATAAACCAACTCTTAGACGGCTCGTTATTGCTACGACACGTCTAAGTTTCCTTGAGCAAGCCCAGCTCACCCGAGTGGCTCGATATTGCTTCGACACATTCGGTCTTTCCTTGAGCCAGCCCAGCTCCAATAGAGTCATTACCTATTGTCTTCTCTATTTCTTTCCTATCTGACCTGCATGGTACACCCATTTATAACCCGTGCGGCTTGATATTGCTTCAACACGCACACTCAACAACACCTGAAAGTAAGACACTGGGCTCGTTATCGCAACGACACCAGTGTATCCATCTAATCCTCACCCACACTTGCGCGCTTGATTTGGTTCCTCACCAATTCTCGCCCGCGTCGCATATTGTGAACTGCTACATTGACCTAGTTACCAAAGAGCCATAGAGTCACGTACATACACGCACTTTATCAAGTATTTGTAAGACCCGTCTCGATGAGTCGTCTAGACCTCGCGGTGCTCGTATTGTCGTACTAACGGGATTAGGATGGATTAGCGTTTTTGCGTATCTCTCGCCGTCGCGAACCCAAATTCTCGGAATTCGTTAAAGGGAAAAATAATATTTTAATTTCGGAATTTCATTTCGCCTGTGCACCGAATACTCTCGCGTCCGATTATTATTCCGTTAGCAATTGTTGACCTTCGAGCAATTGCGTACCTCGCGGCATCGAAATAATAATTCGTAAATTCGTCGATATTATATCCGCACACATAGGTAGGTCAAGCGCACCTCGCCGTGTCGAAATTATCACTCTCGAGGACTAGGACGGATTAACGTTTTTGCGTGTCTCGCTCGCCGTCGCGAACCCTAATTCTCGGAATTCGTTAAAGGGACAAATAATATTTTATTTCGGAATTTCGTAATTTCTCTTGCGCGCGTTATTTCACTCGAGGAAATTATTATTCGTCGTTTCGATTAAGAACTACTGGAGGAAGCCCAACTCACGAGGTTTAATAATTAATTCGCATTTCGAATACATATCGCAATTAGAGAATTAATCCGCCGAAGTTAGAGCTGGACGACAAAAATTCAAGTTTCGCACGAACTACTGGAGACAGCCCATCTCACTTGAATATTTGAACGCCCTCACTCTCACGACAACGCGGGTGTCTTTGTTTACTTTGATCCCGACCACGTCCGCATCCTGCATCGACATAAATACACGTGTCTAACGGATATCACAGTCAATAATCCGTTGATGAGATTTATTATATCTCTGAGGATAAAGTCCATTATTACCCAATTTTACATCTCCCTTTTGCATATGAGCCTTCGGCTCCTTGTAGTGTCATCCGCACTCTACATGAACATTAGAATCATATTTCCTAATTTATTGTAATTCTGCTTTATACTCCATTCTCCATGGACAAATCAATTTATAACCAAGATATAAACCAATGATGAGACGCATGCTCTGCTGCAGAGGCTTAGCAATGTCTGAGGTTTACATTTCTAACTAAATTAGTAATGATCTCAGGTCCAGTACTGAATTCTTAATTAGTGAAAGTTACACGTGCAAATTGTCCCCTCCTCCGAACCTCATCCCAGACACAAAGACAATTTAGCAATTTTGTTTCAGTAGTTTAAGAAGATTTTTTAAATTTTGTTCCAGATTTATTTTTGCTAAACTTATACTGCGTGCCGCGGAAAAAAAACCGCTCCGCAGAAACGGCTGTTGGGCAGCCATTTTGTAATATTTTAAATAAACAATTTTTTTTAAAACTTGAGAACATGCTTAATAACACCTAATAAAGGAATTACCCTTTTACTTTTCACTCCACTCAAAAAAAAATCGCAAAAAAAAAGTTAAATTTTCGCGCTCTACTGTGATGTAACCCCTTAAATGACGGCCTCATGCTCACCTTGCGTCTTGACTGTCGCAAATGTTTCCTCGTGCAGGTGATGGGCAGGTCCACTGTGGTTGTTCAAGAAATTATTAAATAAATTGCCGTCTGGATGGAAGATGGCGGAGCGGGCTTCTCGAACATTTCCCGCCCGCCATCGGTGATGTTCGCCGATGTTCCTTCTCGTGATGATCTGGTTGAGGCGTCGGGAGCAGTGAGAGCTTGGTGAGCGGTCTGATGAGCGTGGTGGTGGCCGTCTTGAGGGTCACTACCCGGGTGAGTCCATCCTTTCCTGGGTGAAGCTCCAGGACCCTAGCGAGTGGCCACTTACACGGCGGGAATCGCTCGTCTGTAATGAGCACAAGGGACCCCACCTGGACCTTATTACTGGCGTGGTGCCATTTAGAGATGGACTGCTGCCTCTGTAGGTAGTGAGCTGACCACTGAGCCCAGAAAGACTGGACTCGTTGTTGGATGAGACGCCAATGAGTGAGCCTGGTAACCTGCAGGTCCGGAAGAGATGGCTCCGGCAGTGTTGTGAGCGCACCGCCGATGAGAAAGTGGCCGGGTGTTAGTGCTGAAACGTCCTGCGGGTCATCCGTGAGCGGCTCGAGCGGCCTTGAGTTGAGAACAGCCTCGATCTGAGCAAGCAGGGTGGTGAGCTCCTCGTACGTGAGCAGTGCCTCTCCTACGACCCTCCGAAGATGATATTTGGTGGACTTCACCAGAGCTTCCCATTTGCCACCCATATGAGGCGCAGCCGGCGGGTTGAACCGCCATTGGCTGCAATCCTCCGAGATGACCTTGGCAATGGCCTTATGCTCCTGCGAGTACTGGGAAAAGAGCCGCTGGAGAGCTTTGTCTGCACCGACGAAGTTGGTTCCGCAGTCCGAATAGAGGGTACTAGCGATCCCTCTGCGAGCAGTGAACCGCCGATAAGCTGCGATGAACCCTTCTGTGGTGTAGTCGCTCACCGCCTCTAAGTGAGCAGCCGATGTTGCAAAACACACGAACACGCAGATCCATCCTTTGTGAGTTTTTGCTCCTCTCCCTTTCCAGGTTTTGAGCGTGAGCGGCCCTGCGTAGTCCACACCGGTGTGAGTGAACGGACGCGATGGCGTAACTCGAGAGAGAGGTAGTTGGCCCATCAGTTGTTGGGCACGAATCCCCCTCTGCCGAGCACATACCACGCACCGCAGAATGTGTGATTTCACAGGAGCCCGTCCTCCGAGAATCCAATAGTTCTGACGAAGGTGAGCGAGAGTGAGCTGCGTGCCTCCATGGAGTGTCCTACGATGAGCGTCTTCAATGAGCAGGAGCGTCAGCCGCGCGTCGCGCGGAAGGATAGCCGGATGCTTCCCCTCGTGGCTAAACGCAGACTGCATGAGCCGTCCTCCAACCCGAAGAATACCCTGACCGCAAATAAACGCAGTCAACCGAGTGAGCGGGTGATTCGTCGGAAGAGCGGTGCCTTTCCTCAGAGCTGCAAGCTCCGATGGGAAGAAAGCCGCCTGTGTAGCCATGATCCAGAACCTCTTGGCCATCGCCATGTCCTCGGATGGTACAATCATGACCGGCGTACTTAACTTCCCCCGGAGCCGTGAGATGAGCCTCGTGCACAAGGCCGTGAGCCGGAAAAGCTTGTGAGCTGTCGAGACCTGGTAGATTATATCCCAGTGATAATCCATCGTGGGCGCTGCCACGGTGAGTGAGACGCCGGGACGCACCTCCTCTGCAGCGGGTGCGGTGGTCCCTTCGGGTTGAGCAGGCCATGAGCTTTGCGGTTGAGTTATCCACAGTGGTCCCGTCCACCATAGCGAGTGGTCCTTGAGCTGCGCCGTGGCTACGCCCCGCGAGGCGCAGTCAGCTGGGTTTTGAGTGCCTGGAACGTGTCTCCATTGAGCGTTCGCAGTGATCTCTTGAATTTGAGCGACACGGTTCCGGACATAGTCCTTCCAGCGCGACGCATGAGAGCGGATCCACATGAGCGTGACTTGTGAATCGGTCCAGAGATGTATGCCCCCTACGTCCATGCCCAGCGTGGTCTGGACGTACCTCACCAACTTGGCCAACAGCAGCGCTGCTGTGAGCTCAAGCCTCGGGATGGTGAGACGTTTGAGTGGCGCCACCTTCGTCCGGGAGCACACGAGCGACGCCTGAGCGTCAGTGGACAGCGAGCCGACAGTGATGTAGATGACTGCCGACATCGCGAGCTGTGAGGCGTCAGAGAAGCCATGAATCTCGACGCGGGATCCTTCCCAGGTGTTGAGCCATCGAGGTAATGAGAGCCTGGCCAGGCGAGTGAGATCTTCTCTGAGCGCGAGCCATCTGGTTGTGAGCGAAACTGGGAGCGAGTCGTCCCAGCCGAGATTGTGCAGCCACAATTCTTGCAAAAGCATCTTTGCTCGAATCGTGACCGGTGAGATGAACCCGAGCGGATCGAATATCTGAGCCACCTCAGATAAAATAAGTCTTTTTGTGATCCTGCCTGGTTGAGCGGGAAACTGAGCAGAGAAGACGAACTTATCTTCATGTGGTACCCAGTTGAGTCCGAGTATTTTGGTTGCACAGTCGTCGAGCGTGATCGATGAGCTGCCAGTACCCGTCGCTGATACAGCCTTGAGCAGCTCGTGGTGAGTTGAATGCCACTTGGCTAGCGGGAACCCGCCCGCGTCGCACAAGCCCTTGAGCTGATGAGCAATCTGGATGAGCTGTGGGAGAGAGTCCGCGCCGCCGAAGATGTCATCGACATATCTCCCGCATGTTATGGCTGGAAGCGCCAGCGGAAAGCGATGTCCTTCGTCCTCTGCCAGTTGGAGAAGCACCCGGACTGCAAGATATGGCGCAGATTTCGTCCCGTAGGTCACTGTAGTGAGCTGATACGGCACAATGTTGAGCTGTTCATCGACCCAAAGAATCCTCTGGAGATCCCAGTCGTGGCGATGCACTTTGATCTGGCGGAACATTTTCGTGATGTCCGTAGCGAAGAGAAAACGATGTTTACGGATCCAAAGGAGCACATCTGGGATACCGAGCTGAAGATTCGGACCAGTGTGCTGAAGGTCGTTGAGCGATTTCCCTGATGTCGTGGCACTCGAGCCGTTGAAAACAACACGCAGCTTCGTTGACTCGCTGCTGGGCCGAAGCACCCCATGGTGCGGCAGGTAATACGGCATCACAGATGGTCGGACAGCCGGATCAGCCCGAATCATATGTCCGAGCTGCTGATATTCCTCCATAAACTTCGAGTATAACCCTCGATACTCTGGATCTCGGGTGAGCCGTCTGAGTGTTTGTCCAAGACATCGATGAGCTGTACCGTATGAGTTGCCGAGATGTGAGCTGGACATCTTGAGTGGGATCCGGACGACGTACCGCCCGGTTGAGTCCCGAGCATGAGTGGTCTTGAAGTGAGCCTCGCACTCCTCCTCCTCAGCGGTGAACTGCTTCCCCGCATCCACCGGGAGTTCTTCCTGAACCCAGAATCTCTCGAGCAGGTCCTGTAGAGCTCGGTCAGGGTGGGCGACAGAAGCTCCGCACACCTGGCGAGCGGGACCGGATGAGCTGCACACTGGTCCGAGGACAAGCCATCCGAAACCCGAAAGCTGCGCAATGGGCATCGAAGGCGATCCTCTCGCCAGATTGGCTTTGATGACCTGGCCATAGTAATCGGCACCGATGATGATGTCAATGGGTCTCGGTGTGAGGAAGTCCGGATCTGCGAGCGTGAGCTTGTCCAAATGCGGCCAGAGCTGCCGCGAGGCCGTGAACGACGGAAGAACCGACGATACCGTCCTCAGGATATGAGCGGTGACGATGAGTACGAAAGTTGAATTTGATGAGCTGAGCTTGAGCTGGACAACGCCGCGCGTGGTCGCGGATTTACATCCTCCAACTCCCAATATGGGAATGGAAGAGCGCTGCCTTGGCAGCTTCAGCTGTCCGATGAGCTGTTCTGAGACGAACGTCAGTTCAGACCCAGGATCCACCAGCAGGCGTACCTGATGCGTTGTCCCGAGCGTGACGACGTGAGCGATTGCTGTGGCTAGCAGCGTTGAGCGCGACGAGTTGAGCGGGATCTGGGTTGTGCCGACGACTGCACCGACTCCTCAGCAGGGAGCTGACGAAGAACCCGCGGTTGGCTCAGCGGGTGGCGCTGCACTAGGATTGGTGGACGGTGGCTTCGATGCCGATGCGGCGCGGCCGTGCAGCATCGAGTGGTGCTGCTCCCCGCACTCTTTACACCCTTGCCGCGACCGACACGCCCGCACGTTGTGCCGCCCCAGACAATTGTAACACAACCGCTGGTCCTCGACACACCTCCACCTCGTGGTCAGGTTAAAACCCCGGAACCTCGCGCAGCTGGCCACAAAGTGGTCCCCGTTGCAACAATCGCAGCGGAAACGCCGCGACGGATCCACCGCACTGGTGTTCCGTGAAGTGGACGCTGCTGTTGGTGCCGGAGGCCGCGCCTGCGGAGTCGTTGAGCTGGCCTGATGAGCGGACGATGAGCTGGCCTGATGAGCGGACGATGAGCTGGCCTGGTGAGTGGACTTTCGAGAACCTGCCTTGGTCGCTGGAAAAACGCTTGCGGCTGGAGCAGTCACTTCGATGCGCTCGAGGGCGCGAGCTCGTCCCGTGAGGAATTCCTCGAGCTGATCAAATTTTGGATACTCTTGGGAGGAGCCGAGCGAAGTCTCCCAGAACTCCCGGGTAGAGCGATCCAAAAGTCGAGTAATCATGTTGACGAGGATGTACTCCCCGATGTTCTCCCCTGCCCCGAGGCTGCTAAACGCCACCCGTGCGTTGACCACCGTCGAAACCAGATGCTGCAAGCCAGCAGAACTCCTCTGGTTGAGCGGGGTAAGGGCGAACAACGCGTCCAAATAGGATTGAATATGCAGCCGTTTGTTCTCGTAGCGCGCCACCAAGGCTCGCCACGACTCCTCGAAGGACTCCCCGATGAGCGGAAATCTACTGATGAGCTGAGCAGGTTCTTCTCCGAGACACGACCGCAAATAATGCAGCCGCTCCAGGTCATTGAGCTTCTCGCTGTTCGTCACGATGCTGGTAAACATTGCAGCGAACTCCGGCCACTCCGAGTAGGACCCGTTGAACCGGGTGAGCGGCATGTCCGGCAATCGTGAGCCGTGTGAGCTGCCATGTTGAGCGGCCTGAGCGGCCGGCACGTCTTCGGTGCGGGGGGTGAGAGCGTACCTCAGCCTCGCTGCGCGCCGCTTAAAAGCGGAGTACGTCCGGGAGCCTTTCATATGCGCCTTTGTTTTAAAGTATTCGTGCTCACCGATGAATGCGATCGGCCACGTCACCTCGAAATACCGGTGCATGTCCTGGAACTCTCGATGAAGCTCGTCCATGTTTGATTCGCTTGCAGTGAGCTCGGCGAGCGAGAACCCGGTCGCACTGTCCGGCAGGGCATCGAGCACCTCCTCCATCAGCGTTGTCCTCTCGAGCTGTGTCACGGCCTTCATAGCCAGCTCACCTGGAAGCCGTGCCGGTGAGGCTGTGCGTAGTGAGGTGCGATTAGCGGTCTCCTCCTTGTCCTTGTTGGGAACTTCCAGCCTCGGTGACGTCTTCCCGCTCGCTGCTGATGGATCCGCCATTCTGATATCCGATGAGTAATGCGCGAACCGTTCACCAAACGCGTGAGCTGCACTGGGAAACGCGGGCAAATGTCAAACGCGAATCGCCACGTGCGAGAGAGCGGACAAAAAATTACGAGCGGCGTAATCGCGCGAAGAGTCGATCACTGCACTCGCGAGCTGCACAGGGAAACGCGGCAAAAATGTCAAACGCGAATCGCCACGTGCGAGAGAGCGGACAAAAAAATTACGAGCGGCGTAATCGCGCGAAGAGTCGATCACTGCACTCGCGAGCTGCACCGGAAAACGCGGCAAAAATGTCAAACGCGAATCGCCACGTGCGAGAGAGCGGACAAAAAAATTACGAGCGGCGTAATCACGCGAAGAGCCGATCACTGCACTCGCGAGCTGCACCGGAAAACGCGGCAAAAATGTCAAACGCGAATCGCCACGTGCGAGAGAGCGGACAAAAAAATTACGAGCGGCGTAATCACGCGAAGAGCCGATCACTGCACTCGCGAGCTGCACTGAGAAAAACGTTTGAGCGTCGACGCCCGCCCGCGTGCACGAGCTAAAGCACAAGATGTGCAAGTCCGAAGGGACGCGGAGAAAAGCCGTGAAAAATCTCGTTCGACGGGATCACTCGCGCACAAAATGGCGGACACCGGGCGATCGAGCGCGAACAATGCCGGCCGGCGTGTCGTACCACGAGGCGATCACGCCGTCGACCACGAAACTCGCGCACAATGCAGTGTTTTCACCGAGCAGACCGCGGAAAACGCAGCCAATTATTCCACGCCTCACTGCTCCACCATCCGGCTCGAAGGACCAAATGTTCAAGAAATTATTAAATAAATTGCCGTGTGGATGGAAGATGGCGGAGCGGGCTTCTCGAACAGTGGTTTATGCGCCGTTTTGATGTGGTACAACATCGATGAGCGAGTATTTTTCACGTTGTATTGCGCTGAACAATAGTTGCACGCGGCGTCCCCACTGTCGAGTTTCCGAAAATGTTTCCACATCTTGCTTGGAGCCATTATGCCGCGTGAAAACTGTACTCCGTCTAGCAACGTATAGTCGGCAACTAACGCGTCGGTTCCGACGTTGTTTGAGATTTCGAGAATACAGGATAGGTGGGGAGAGAGAAGCCGGCGAGCGTTTTGGAGAAGAAAGCCCAAACATGTATAGCTATGCAAACATCGAAGGTCGGATTCTGTCACCGTCGGTGTATAAACATCGACAGTCACATTCTTTCACCGTCGATGGTATGTAGCGTAATACGAAATACGAGGTGATATTCTTCTTTTACTCTACGGAGTAAAAAAAACTTTGCAAATTCGAAACGTTACGTCTCGTTAAAAACTTGATGTTGTTAGATACACTGTTAATAAAGAATTTTGATTCACTGTGAAGTAAGCAGGCTGACAATAAATAAAAAAAAGGCTAATAAAATTAAAAAAATGGTTAAAAATTTAACCACGGCTAATTTTTGGCCGATTTAGCCGCGGCTAATTTTTGGCCGATTTAGCCGCGGCTAATTTTTGGCCGATTTAACCGCGGCTAATTTTTGGCCGACTTAGCCGCGGCTAATTTTCGGCTGGCTTGGCCGCGGTTGATTTTTGGCCGGATTGGCCGGTTAAGCCGGCTTGGCCGGCTAAATTAATCATTCATTAACCGGCTTAGCCAGTCAAGCCGGCTTGGCTGGCCAAACCGTACAGCCCTAGCACCAATCACGCGCGGACTCACGAGGTAGCCGGCGAGTGAGCGGGGCGGGGAAAAGCGATCGAGGCGCGGCGGAGGAGCTCGAGCCTTCTTCTCCGCTGGATATCCAAAGACGACGGACATCGACATCGACCGAGCGATCGACCGACGCCGCACCCACGGACATCTAGTCTTCGGAGATTCCGGTGAGACCTGGCCCTCTTATTTTATCCTGTGACGACGAGAGACGTTCGGCCGTATGTGCTGGCCGTCCACGTGAGTTTTTTTTGTTGATTTATTGAATTGTATTTCGGGTTAGTTTAATGCACGTGGATGGTGGGCCGTGCGGACACCCGGCTTCGTGCCGGGCTCGAGCGGCTCTCGTTCGACAGTTGGTCGACGCCATTTCGCGGTAGTAGTTTTTGCTTTTGTTTTTCCGGCTAAGTTCGCGATCCCGGGGATTATCAGTGGCCCCCGCGAGGTGCCTAGTGTAATTTCGGTTGTGAGTTCGTATTCTTTGTCTATCCTCGCGTGTGACTGAAGACCCGGGTTATCGCCAGTAGATTTGTTCGGTCACTATTTCGGTCGCTTCTCGAAAATCTCATCGATTCCCGCGGCTAACTAATCGATTTGTTCGTTAGTGTTCGCGTAAATTTTCGTTATGGCTATCTTTGTTTCGTGTTACGCCGGCCGGCCTATCGCACGCTCGAGGTCACGTGGCTCGCGCGTTGTTTACGTCCCGCGCGCGTTCGGACTCGCGCTATCTCGCCACCCCCCCCCCCTTTCTGTGTCTCCCCGATGCTATTACGCAGACGCGTCGAGCCCGGGCGAACTTCTTAGTATTAAGTGCGCCTGTTATTTTTCGTCGTATTAACCGATTTTGGTCCTTCCTGCCGGCGTTACTTGTCCAGTCCGCGGGGCGAAATCCCCGCGACTTGGTTTTTGTGCTAAGAAGTGAATAATGATTTGTCGTGCTCGCACGTCCGCCTTAACTCTCGACTCGAGCCTCCCCGGAGTTACCTTCCGCCTCGGACTTGGCGGTCACCGGTCATTATTATTATTATTCCTTTGTCGAACGCTTGATTATTATTTTCCCCCTATTTCTTACAGAATATTCGGGGCTTCCCCGGCGGTACCTCGGTACCTGGCGCCCAGCTGTCAGTGTGGTCGGCCCAACTCACGGGGCTTCTGGTTAAATTATTAAGGTTTAATTAACATTCGAGGTAAAAGATAACCGGCTATAATTTTTTGGTCGTTCTGTCGGATCCGGGCGTGTAGCGGGAGGGAGCCGGGGTTGTGAGCTCCCCTCACAGGGAAAATGCCTCACAGTGTGCTGTAACGCGCTTTTTGAGGGCGTTACAAAGAGGGCACTGTAGTACGGCCTTCTTTGCGTCGATTGCCGACCTCGCGGGCCACCCGGCGAACAATCCTCCCCGGGGCACTCTCACCGAAGTACGAAGGACTCACTGATACGAATGTTTTTTTTAATTGTTTTTTTTTAATGTACCCCGACGGACGAGATGCGCGGCGTCGAGGGAGAGCGCCGTCGGCTACGGTCACCGATTCCCCGGGAGTTGATAATTCCCGGGTTCCGCCGCTGCTACGCGAGAGAGAAGGACGGAGAGACCCTGCCGCCCGCGAAGAGCCAGCGACGAGCCACTGCTGGGAGGGAGACGGAGAGCGGGGAGCCCTACGGCCGCCTGCGAACAGCCGCCGATCAGCTGCTGTCTCGCGAGACTTCGCGCCTCGCCGCCGTCGTCGTTTCCCCCACCGCGGCGGGCTACTGCTGCCCGGCCGCGTGCTGCTTAGCGCTTTGCGCGGAATTAATGAATCCGTGCGTCACCGAATTATTCGCGGGTTTCTGTCGTTTTCCGGGGATTTCCGGCGATTGCGGGCGAGCGCCTTATTTTCCTTCTAGGGTCAGCGGCGCCGCCGCCTCGCGTTGCCGATTCGAGGTTCGCGCGCGAAACCGCCCCCCGCCCGCGCGGCAACAGCGTCGTCGTCCCGCGTGTCGCGCTACGCGACCGGTAGTTCGCGCGAATTTAAGGAATTTCGGGTGACGAGGGGATGGGACATACATGTCAAAGGCTCAAATGGCTTTCGTTAACTTCAGTACGCATGCATACCAAGAATTGAGGCTGCAAAAATAAAAAGGGAGAAGCGAAAAGGTGAGAGACACTGTAGAGTCTTCACACTGTCCCCACTATTCATCGAGGAATCAGAAAGACCCCTCAGTCTCGGTCGAAACATCGAAGGACCATCATTGAATTTAATAATTCGCTCCCTCTAGACAAGTGTACCGTATTGGACTTAGTGCAACCGAAAGAAAGAAAAAGAGGCGAGAATCAAATATACATGTTTTCGGGCCCGCACAACCCGTATAACCGTGAAAAAAAGGAGTGTAATAAAGTGAATTATAAGTGGAAATTAATGAAAACAGCAACATTTTCCCAATTTACCCGTTATAACTAGATAATTTTGCCAATTCGTATCCACAACGCGCCGTTCCTTACAACAGTCGACGGTATTAACCTATTATATTGTTATTGGAAGGCTAACATACTTCTTGATTTGGCCGATCAAACGTACGAAATACATTTTCCTCTGGAATGGGCTCAACTAGATCCATTAGTGCTGGATTCTTGGGTCAATGCCTTACGAAACCGACCATTCGAAAAAATATGGTTGGGTTGTGTGAATTGTGATTGGGGTTTGAACGTGCTACTCCCGTGCGAATAGCTAGAACATTTCCGGGACGATATGGCTACGCAATACCTGATTGCACACCGCCCACCTGGTACGCACCGTTACCAATCGAAGAACCCATTCACGTAGCCATCAATCGCGAAATTCCGGAGCCGCCGGATTTCCCAAAACTCATAGAATATTGGAAACTTTCATTAAAGAATTTAAGGAAGAGAGGACCACTCAGTGTTTGGGTCCCTCCCGAATGGCGAAAACTTCCCCCCCCCCCCCCCCCACCGATACTTGGAGGAATGGAAGCATGAATTAGCACGCGGAACCAACAAGATCATGAAATTCGGAGGAACGACCTATAGATATGCGAACAACACGCTATACCCGGAACGGCAAGTACTGCCAATAAACTACGAAGGAGGAAAAATAATCAAAATAGCAACGCATAATACAAGCCTACACAGCAACGAAACCCTCGCGAATAATAACGAAGAAACCCGAAAAAGAAGATTTGAGGACCAGGAGAACACAACTATGGAAGGGATAGAGCTCGTTCAACCGAGCACTTCAGGAGCAACCAGTGATACGACGAATCAGAGTGGACATCTTATCGACAGCAGCAGCACGCCGCAGAGTTACGCACGCCCACGTAAGACGACTCTGACGCAGCCGCCACCAATCCTGAAGCCTCCTCCGCCATATTTCCCAAAGTCAAAGCCACAGAGGGAAGGATGTCGTTGCGAAGAACTACTCCTCCAACGGCGTATAGCCTTGGGCAAGTGTCCCGTCAATCACACCTGGTTCGAACTCCCTAATGGAGTCAGAGTAGAGATAGAGGGAGTTGACATTGCACTCAACGAAGTCTTCCAAGACATGGACAACGTTCCCCTCGAGGACATCCTAGAGGTAACTCTGGGTGAAACAAACAAAACTACGGACGAATCCGTTTAATCTATACCACGGTCAGTAATTAACATTAGTCATAATAAATATTTCAAACAGTATTCTTCCATAAAATACTGCACATTCTAATACTCTAACATATCATGCATGAATCCCAAAAATTAAATAAAAAAAATATATATAAAAAAAGTGAAAAAAAATATCACCCTCACTCACGAACAATACGCACCAATTAAGGCAACTTGTACTAATTTAATTTCGATGTATTACAGAAGATCTTCCATAATGGGAAATGACTGCTTTTCAATGGCTCGATCGCACGATCCGACCGAGAGTTTCCCGGACGAAACAAAGAGGTTCATCTTACCAATCCGTTTCAACAGGAGCCAAGCTGAAGCGAACCAAAATCACTATTATCCCGTGGAAACGTACCGATACCAGACCATCTACGTGCCACGCGAATGGATGCCAATCCCCATTGACGTTCACCGCTACTGGATCTCCGCAATACCTAAATGGAATTTCGAAACAGTCACTCTCGGAGGCGTGACTTACATCAGATACAACAGCATCGTGAAGGAAGGATTACGAAAAAGGGTCTGGGCTCACCGGGATCTCCGTCGTCCGAAGTCGTCGCGATGTCCGGGGCTCGGGTCGATGCACGTCCATCGCGTTCGAAGGTACGGCAGAGAAGGAACGATCTGGATCGCTCGCGCGGCGTCGGTCGGTGTCTCCCCACTCCGCATACTCGCAGGCCGGCTCGCGCGGCGGCTTCTGCGGCTGCGCCTGCGCGTCGTCGCGCGCGCGCTGGCGCGGCCGCGTTGGCGGAAGGACAGTACACCCACTACATTCAAACAACGGTGAACCTGACATTATCGCTCGAAACCACGGAAAATAACAAGAATTTTTCCCTGGAATGTATAACCCAGCACCAAGAAGAACACGGACAATTTCAGAACTAACGGTATTTACACTTTAAACGACAACTGCTTGACCACGGAAACCGAAAATTGTATCTTTAGTTTTTACGTTCGATATTCCCTAAAGGGTATTAACAATTCAAGGAGAATTAGACTTTTATTAGAAAGATAAGAATAAAAAGTTGCAAAGTCAAACTTTGCACATTGCTTCCTCATTAATTTTCGTTTTTCACAACGCCACCTCTATGAAGAAGCTTGTTTATCGTTTTTGGCTTCCTCATAGAGAAAACTTTGTGAAAAACGAAAATTAATGAGGAAGCAATGTGCAAAGTTCGACTTTGCAACTTTTTTCTATCTGTACTAAAGAAAACTCTGTTACAAACACCGTCACATCTAATTTTGATTAAATACAAAGTTTTGTCTTACTTTCTTAACTTTTGCGGAAGTTACAGCGAAAATCTACGTTTTTGAAAAAATTCAAAATGATGTAAAATCCGAACGACTTTACCGATCAACACCAAATTTTATACGTAGCAGGCCTGTATGTTGTTTTTCCACTATACAATAATTCGTTTCATTTGTTAAAATTCGACGTGATTTAGAGCAAAATTTTTTTTTCTTCGAAAAATTCAAAATTCTATATAATCTGAACTGCTTTATCGATTTTGTCGACATTCAATACCATACAACATTAAGCGTTTCTTCAGTTATGAAGAACTATTTAGCAAAGTCGGCGAAGTTTTACGAAAGTTAGAGCGACCACGCCCTTCATTCAACAAATTCAAAATTACATAAAATCTTAATTACTATATACATTTTGTCAAAAATCGCGCCATTCAAAGAGGGACGACTACTCTACTTATGTACCAAATTTGAGTCCGATCGCTCGAACGGTTACTGAGTGAGAGGCGTTTCAATTTTCGAAGCCCAGAACACACACGCACACGCACACGCTCGCGCACACGCACGCGCACACGCACGCGCACACGCACGCGCACACGCACGCGCACGCGCACGCGCACACGCACGCGCACACGCACGCGCACACGCACGCGCACACGCACGCACGCACGCAGACGCAGACGCAGACGCAGACGCAGGCGCAGACGCAGTCGCAGACGCAGACGCACAGACACAGACACAGACACAGACACAGACACACACACTCACATACGGACATTTTTTCTAAACAATTTTTCTCGACGTTTTAGGCGATTCTAAGCATACTGGCATGAAAATCTCGAAAAAAAATGTTTTCATGAAAACAAAGCTTCCTCTATGAGGAAGCAAAAAAGAGAGTAAAACAAAAAAATGAATGATTTCTACATGGAGAAAACAGACACAGATACTATAAAAAGAGTGCTAAGAAAAAAATATACAAGACCATGTTAAGAGAATAAAAAGAGGAAAAAATAATTTATATTACTACGCTTTACATATAATCGCAGCCAAATATTTGAATTCCTAATGTTAAGTTACAAGAGACATTCACGAACATTTTTATTTTGCAACAAGGAAATGTATTAAAAAGAGATATATAATTGAGGTTTCTGCATAATTAATGAAAAACAATTAACATAAATTACAATGAAAAAAAACATACGACCAATCTATTTACTTCACAAAATTTTCTACGTTTTCCCTCGATTATTAGGCGTCTCCTAATAATCGTTTTAAGGGGGGTGGTGTTACGTCATAACGTAACGATGAACATTTCTATGATAATAAATAAATCTTTGTGCCTAGTAAATTCGGCAGGATTAATGATAAAAATATTCCCGTGATAAACAAGAATAAAGATCGAGAAGCGTTTCAATAAGAAGCAGCGATGCGAGTGTCTATTTTACCGATCATCGGGCAAATGATTCTCCGGTAAGGGGCAGCGTCGGGAGCTCGCTCTCAGGTTGCCCGCTTAAAGGGCGGGGGGGGGGTATGGTCTGTACGGTGAAAAAATTACCCTTGTTTACCAATTTTTTTTACAAGGTACAGGCAGTGCATTCTAAAATTAATAATTACTGGATTGTAAAGCAACATTTCAAGAACATCTTCTGAAAATCTGAGCGGAAATTATTAATAACTACGCCGTTGACAACTAATCTCCGGAGACGCCTCTGAAAAAAGTGGTTTTGCGGTGAAGATCATAACTGGTCACTCGACTATCCGATTTAAAAAAATCAAGTTGATTTCATTAGTTTATGAGTTTCCTCAGGTAACGCTGTCGAGTTTTTATTTATTTTATTTTTTTATCGATTTTTCGTAACGCTCGAAAGTAAAAAACGCGATTTTCGCCGAAAAAATGGGCCAATTTTCATTTTAAAATATGAAGTGAGGGAAAATCGCTTTAAAGTGAATACTTATATACGAAATGACACAGAGTCTCGGATGGTTAAAATTTCATTACTCCGTCAGTTTTGCTCGGATTACTCTAAAAATTGGATACAACATTCTTGAGATGTTGAGCATTAATAAAAAAAAATAAAAAAATAAATGAAAACAAAAAATGTCAAGACCCTACCCCTTCCTTAAACGCTGCCCCCTCTCAAGCCGCCGCTGGGGACGCCCACGCAATGCCGGAAGCCCGCTCGTTCGCTGTACGTACAGCGCCGAGTCGTTCTCATAAGGCAAGCGCGGTAATATGAAAAAAAAAATTATTAACCGCTCTGTGCGAATCAATGGTATGACAACTCGCATCCAGCATGGGCCTCGGAAAAACGCGTGTGTTACCACGTGCCGCTAAGCCAAAAATAAATCAACAAAGGAACGTTTAAAGAAATCTGCAAAATAAAATCAGTGTTGGGGACTGGCGTTTGTCAAACCCAAAATATTACGCACAATGATTGACCCTCAATAGACATCCTAACCTTACATTGAAAATTCATTAGTCGTAGAATAATGACTACTACTATTTAATTCAAGCTTAAATAATGAGTATTATACGAAAAATGCAGAAACAACAATAAATGATATTAATTGTATCGCATAATTATGCAGTGAAATTCATCATTTTTATTAATAAAAAATTACTCTTGTAATTATCAAACACCATTAGTTTTAAGTCTGCCCATACTATTAGTTTTAACAAACAGACGAACATTAAAACTAGATTAATTTAGTCAAAAACAGGGAAAATACGCTTATGGACCTACATAGTCCACCAAAAAGTAACAATTAATTAGAATTATTAATACTTCACGATAATTACATGCGAATAATTTGTGACGTGATCTTTCGCCACACCACCTGCGCGAAGGGTAAACGGCGAGGAGTGCCGGATTTACGCCACTCGGGTCGGTGCCGTTTGCTACCTGACCGGCAGGCCAGCCGAATTCTCCGCTTGCGGATGTAACCTGCGTATTTTTGCGGGCGTAATTAACAATTTTATTCAGGATACTATTTAAGAAATTGTAACAATTTTCGGGATTTTTATTAGTATTAAGTTCGGGCTATTTTCGACCTATAATGTTCTCTGCGGTTACCTGGGGATCTCGCCCCACCGACCATCACTACCAGATGTTTCGCTCCGCTCACGTACCGCCGCTCGCCGTCCCCGCTTACTTCGCTCGCGCGTGTCCGCCGTCTCCGTTCTCTACGATTGCCTAGTTCCCTACGAGAGGGGCATTGCCGACTTAGTTTTGTTTTGTTGCAGTTTGGAAAATAATCGACGACCCTCCGACTTCCGGCTAAGAGGCTCCGTCCACCGGAGTCGCAGGCGGCCACGGAACACCCATGGCCACGGACGTGGATGCCAGGGGAGCGCGCTGGAAAAGGGCCGATACACTACTGTGCCACCCGCCTCCCCACGACTTCCCAGCCTGGCGCCTGGTGACTATCCCTGCCGGAGCACGGATTGTCGTGGGAGAGCTGAATTGCAGCGCTGCATTTAATAGTTGTGGGGGCCAAAACTGCTGACGCATCGCAGGCCACGACTTCCGGCGTGAGGGCCACCCACGCTCTCTCGGATTAGGCTACTGGGTCCAAGGGGAAGCCAACCCTGCTCCCGCGAAATTAGCTGCAGCCGGAGGTCGGACGAGGACCTTCGGAACGGTGGACGCGCGCCGAAATCGTCACTACCTACGGCTATAAACACCTGGGCCGAAGGACCACGGTGGCGCGGTTCAAATCAAATCGCGCGCCACTGCGCGCGCGACGACGCGCAGGCGCGGCCGCAGAAGCCGCCGCGCGAGCCGGCCGGCGAGTATGCGGAGTGGGGAGACACCGACCGACGCCGCGCGAGCGATCCAGATCGTTCCTTCTCTGCCGTACCTTCGAACGCGATGGACGTGCATCGACCCGAGCCCCGGACATCGCGACGACTTCGGACGACGGAGATCCCGGTGAGCCCAGACCCTTTTTCGTAATCCTGTGGGGCCGAGTGTCGTTCGGCCGCGTGTGTTGGCCTCCCCGCGTAAGTGTTGAATTTATTTATTGCGTGATATTTCGGTTTTGTGAATGCGCGGGGACGGTCGGCCGCGCGGTCACCCGGCGGCGTGCCGGGCACGAACGACGCTCGGCCATGAATAATGGTCGTCGTTACCTGCGAATTTGCGTTTTTCCCGTTCCCTGCGACGTCGTGAATCCAGCTAAATAAATTCATTTGGTTATCGGCGCGAGCCCAGGGTCTCGGCGATCCGCGCGAGTGGCATTTGGATGAATTAAGAGATTTTTGCAATTTATTTTGTGGACCCTCGCACGTGATTGCCGACCCCGGTGTTTCGCGCCGCATTCCAGATTTTCTCTGCGTTAACTGTCGCAAATTTTCGAGATTTTATCCCCGTAATATTTCCCTGCTTAGTCGGAATAATTTTAGTTTATTCGGGTAGTCCCTTTGTTTTGATTTTGGCCTGCCGGCCGGCGATGCGCTCGAGGTCCCGAGGCGCGCCTTTGTCCGAACTCGCGTTATCTCGTTCTCTCCCCCCTTCGTTCTCTGCATCACTTCGGAGAATCCGAATCGTTCCCTTCGTGAATACGACCAAGTCAACTCGCGCCTTACTTTTCTAATAGTATTATTTCGTATCAACGTATTATTTTCTTCGAGTATTATTTCACTTTTGAATATTTTTCGTGCATTAGATTATTTAGTGCGATTTATTATTTTTCGCGTATGTTCGGCTCGTATTTCCGCGTCTCTCGTTCCCTTTCGTTATAGCTTTCCCTGCGATTTAGTTATTTTTCGTCCCTATCTGCGAATACTGCGATTTGCCCTATGATGAGTTAAGATTCGAAATTTACCTTCGGTTGCCTACGACTTGAGGCTCGATACCGTTACCTACGATTCGCGCGTTTACCATATTTCATTCGCCCCTGTTAGTCTTAGTACTATTTCGTCCCATCCTAGTCACTGATTTATTATTGTTGTTATTATTATTATTATTATTATTACTATTATTATTATTATTTTTTTTATCGTGGTAAAATGTAGGGCGAATCTTTTATAGACTGTAAACGCTTTTGCTACGCCCGGCGTTTGGGGTTGCCCCATAACGCCAGGAGGAGCGTCCACGTTCATGTGTTGGACTCACTTCTCGCTTCATTGGGCCGAGCAGAGGGGTGGTGTCCCCCCTTCGACCGCGGTTTCCACGAGAGCATACCAACTAAACCCCCCTCCCCCAGACAAAAACGGGACCGCTTTCGTCCGGTTGAGAGAAAACCACTTCTGTCCGCGTCATCCTCCGCGTCTCCCCCCCAGCCAAGAACTACGTTGGTATTACTTCTAGCTGGGGGAGCCTGTCCGTGTGTCTTTCTGTAAATTCGTTGTTAATGTTGTCTCGTGCGTGTTACGCCAGGTCCGTCATGTCAGGCAGCCGTCGGTGTTCTTCCGTCGCAGTATCGTTTCTATGTATGTGGCGACGTGTTGCCACCAGTTTGTTCCGTGGAGCATCGCCTCCACGATGTTGTCGGGTGTGATACTTCCGACGGTCGTCTCTAGTCCGTGTCTCGGGTCTGTCCATTGGTCGCATACGAAGAACGTGTGTTCCACGTCGTCCCGTTCGTGTCCACAGTACGTACAGTCCGGCGTCTGTACCTTGTCCATCCTGTAGAGGTACTGTCTGAAGTAACCGTGTCCCGTCAGGAATTGGGTGATGTAGAAGTTCACATCTCCAAACTCCCGACTCGTCCACGATCTCAGGTCTTTGATTAATCGTCTCGTCCAGTTGCTTGTTGTGTCTTCTGTCCAGCAATGCTGCCACATCTGTATCGTCCTGTCTCTCTCCGCCTTTGCCGCGTCCTGTCGTGGTGTGTCCGTGCCCCTTCCATGGATCCTCTTGCGCTCGAATGCCAGAAGATCTACAGGAATCACGCCCGCTACAACAAGAACGGCCTGTGCAGAGACCGTCCGGTATGAGCAGGCGATCCTCAGCGTACTCTGTCTCTGTACCGTTGTCATCGCGTGGCAGTATTTTTTCGTCTTAAGGGCGTCTGTCCAGATCTCCGCGCCGTAGAGAAGGATCGAGTGGGCCGTCGACATAAGTAGTCGGCGTTTCCCCGGTCTCGGTCCGTTTGTGTTTGCCATCAGGCGGCTCAAAGCTGTCACCCTTTCAGCCGCCTTCTGAGCCGTCTTTTGTATGTGAGGCCAGAAGGTCATCTTCGTATCTATGGTCACACCCAGATACTTGACTTCGCCCGTGGCCTCGATGTCCTCTCTCCCGACCTTCATCGGGATGCGTCGGTCTGTATGCGTTACCTCGTGAGGAACACGAGTTCGTCTTTTCCGTTGCCAGTTGCAGTCCGTGATCTGTCATCCATCGTCCAACCCGTCTCATCGCCTGGTTCAGTTTCAACTGCGCCAGTTCTGGAGTCCGCTCGATAATCACCGTCGCGACGTCGTCGGCGTATGCTATGAGTGAGACGCCAAGCGGGAGCTCCAGCCTGAGCAGGCTGTCGTACACTCCATTCCAAAAGTCTGGTCCAAGTATGGATCCTTGGGCCACCCTCGCGGTGATCTGTTTGGTCACCTGTCCTGTTGTTGTCTCGTACGTCAGTCGTCTGTTAGGCAGGTAGTCCTCTACAACCCGGAGCAGGTACGGTGGAACCCCGAAGGTGCTTCTGAGCGCCTCCAGGATGTCCACCCACCTGGCCGAGTTGAAGGCGTTCCTGACGTCCAGTGTCACCGTAAGCACGATGTGTCGCGCCGCGTGGCAGTACTTGTCTGTGTCCCGGAAGTTGTCGACGACTCTCGGGATTGCTCCGATTGTCGACCGACCCTTCCTGAAGCCGAACTGCTGGTCCGAAAGACCCCCCCCCTGTCTGTATCGCGTCTGTCAGTCTTAGTCTCAGTAACTGTTCGGATAACTTCCCCGTTGTGTCCAGTAGGCTCAACGGCCGGTAGGCGAACGGCGTGCTGGGGTCACCCTTACCTCGCCACCTTCCACCGGTTGCTGAAAGACCCTGTCAAAAGGCACGCGTTATACAGGTCGAGTAATATCTGCGGCCTCAGGCTGACCATCAGCCAGATAACCTCTCCCGGTACGCCGTCGGGCCCTGGCGACTTACGCGGCTTCACGGCGGCGGCTGCTCTGGTGAGTTCCTCCGTCGTGAAGCCGGGAACCGCCACTGTCTCGTCGTCGTCTGTTGCGTCCGTTCGTGTAGGGTGTGTCGGAAAGAGTCAGTCCACTATGCGTCGTGTGGTTTCCGTGTCCTTGAGTTCCGGTGGAGCCCGGGCCCCTAGTTTACCGGTTGCAATCGTGTAACCGGTACCCCAGGGGTCCTGGTCCACCTCCTCGCAGAGCGTCTTCCAGCACTTCGCCTTGCTGTCACGTTTCGCGTTCGTCAGTATCTTCCGTGCCGTGCTGTGCTTGGCCTGGAGGGCTTCGCTTTCGGGTTTGCCCTTGGCCCTTGTCACGTCTCGTCGTCTTGCGAGGCACTCTTTCCGCAGCTCGGCTATCTCGTCAGTCCACCAATATTGTGAATGTCTGTCTTGTCAGTAATGTTCTTTGGCATTGTGCTGTTGCACACCCGTTCCGTCAGTTTGGCCGTCTCTTCTGCGAGTCTTTCCACCCGCAGCCGGCCAGTCAGCTCCGGGGGAACGTTGGTAATCGGAGCTGGCGCTGCCGCCAGTTCCTCCGAAAACTTGTCTTCGTCGAATTTGTTCGTGTTCCACCGCGGGGGATGCCGAATTGAGTCCCCGTAACCCGGTCGTCTGTATGTCGGTGTATTTCCTGTGTTTGCCACCACCAGGTCAAGCCTTGCAACCATCTCCAGCAGTAGCCGTCCTCGTTTGTTCGTTGTTGTCATGCCCCACTCGATCGCCCTCGCGTTGAAATTCCCCGCGACTACGATGTCCCGGGCAGATCCATAATTCCGTCATCAAGGAGCGCAATCTTTCTCTCAAACTCCGCCGCCGCGCAGTTTTGGGTCAGGTAGCACTGACGTAGATGACAGAGCCCACTCTGACCCAGACATAGTCATCCCCCACACCTCGGCCGGTTACCCGAGATCGGGCAGCGCCTCTCACCCAGATAGCTATGGTCTCAGTGTCGTTCGTGATCCACGTCTGCGTCGGTCGTTTCCTGTACGGTTCGCACTGCATCAGTATGTTTGCGTCGTGTTCATCTGCTATCTGTGGTAGTAACATTTCTGCCGTCGTACTTCGGTTCAGGTTCCCCTGGATTATTCTATCCGTCTTCCGGCCCGCTTTCTGCACTCCTCCAGCGCAGCCCGGAACACCGCGCACCACCCGAATCCCGTGAGGTGCGCCGAGCTCGCGTGCCCCGCCTCGTCGCACAGCGGGCAAGCCGGTTTGTTCGTGCAGTCCGTGGCGTAGTGTCCCGTTTCGCCGCATCTCCTGCAGCTTTTTGTCCGGTCGGTCCCTGTTCAGTTTGCCTTCGTGTGTCCGTAGCCCAGTCATTTGTGGCATTTCGTCACCGTCAGTCGTTTCCGGACGCGGCATCGAACCCATCCAATCCCGATCCGCCCCTGGCCGAGCAGCTTCTCGGCTTTGTGCGGATCGAGGTCGCACACCACCATGTACTGTTCGGCCTGGTTCGGACCGAAGATGTGGACCCCGAACTCCCCGTCACGTCCTGTCATCTATCTCAACGCCTGAGTAACGTCGTCCACCGTCGCGACGCAGTCCAGGTCCATGATCTCCACCTGCACCCGGGAGGTCATGGCTTTTACACTGCCGGCGTCGCCGACGGCAACCTGTAGCTCGCGACGGAACGCGTCTCGTTCGTCCGTATTGGACTGCATCTTTATAATACATAGTCCGTCCTTCGTCTTTCTGAATATCGTTACTTGTACGTGTTGTCTTTCCCAGGCTTGACCAGGACAGCCGCTCCCCGATGTTTCGAGGCCGGTTTGTGCCTCTCAGCACAAACCGGCGTTCGCGTTCGTATCATCCGTCTTTTTCTTCCGTTCTGTCTGCTCTGTCTTCTTTTTTCTTGTCACCGGTTGCCAGTGGACGTCCGCCACCACTTCCGGAGCTCTCTTCTGTGAGGACTCCGGGGTGGTCCCGGTCACGTCCCGCTTCCGTTTCGTCCGTGGCGTCTTCTGTTTCTGAGTCTCTGTTTTCGTCTGTGTTTCCGTCTCCGTTGTTTCGTCGTCGATTGTCCGTTTTTTCGAGGCAGCCGCGCCGTAACTGTTCAGTGCGGCATCGGCGGACTCGAGGATCGTCTTAATTCCTGTCTTGAAAGTCATGTTCATGTTCTTCTAAACTGCCGCTGCCTCGGCCATTTTTGTCGCTGCCGTGTGTATGAGCTGTAGTAGCTCCGTCAACGTCCGTCCGCCGGTTTCCGTCCGCCCGGTCGGTTTCACCGACGCTGCCTCGCTGTCGAGCGCGGAAGAGCAGCCTGCCAAGCTTCCAACACTCGACTCGCTGTCCGTCCTTTCTAGTCTTTGCAGTGGGCGTATCGTCCGGTCTGCTATCTACATCCTCTGTCCCGTTCGTCCGTCCGTCGTCTCTTCCTCCTGTCGCGGTGGGGTTAGTATCCCCGTGGTCACTGATGCGTTTGACCTTTTTTCTTGTAATGTACTTTTCATTATGTTCCTGTCCTCCCTTCTCCTTTGTATGTGTAGACTATGTTGTTTGGGGATGAGCAGCCAGGTCCTTTCTGGCACCGTGGCACCGCCGCTAGGGTCCAATCCGCTGGCGCCAGTGGCCTCACCAAGGCCCCCCCGATGCTGCCGCAGGGTCCCGTCCGGGCGCCACCCGGCACTACCACAGCATGGAGATTATTCGCTGGTTGATAGAGCAGCCGGGACACCCTGGCTGGGGGCCCTGGCCCCTGTACTATCCAGCGGCACAGGAGCATCAGGCCTGGTTTAACTCGGGTTACCCTCTCGCGCTTCACATCATGTCTTCCCCACGTCGGAGGTGTCGGATTCTTCCCGGCGTCAACACCCTGTGTTCAGTGTGCGTGTGACTGAGTGTCTGTTCCCGTGACAGATACCGGTACATTCACCCTGGGAGAGCCCGCTTATAGGGATCCCGTTCATTCTCATTTCGGGGAGCCCGTTTATAGGGCGTTCCGAGCATTCGCTTTCTCTGTAACCCGTTTATAGGGATCCCGATCATTCGCATCACCGGTATGTCACTCGGACGTGTTTGAGTAGGTGTTTGCGTTGTCTGTATGTGTGTAGCCCGGTTTTGGTCCACTCCGAACGGATCAGTACCATCCATATCTGGAAGGCGTCCCCCTATCCGCCGCCCGGGGAGGCGCCCGATGCGGGACCGGTTACCCGACACGGGATCGGGAGTATTATTACTGGTATTATTATTATTGTTATTATTATTAGTATTATGATCATTATTATGAATATCCCTATCATTTTCATCATTATCTTTTTTTTTTTTTTTTATCGTGGCAAAATGTAGGGCGAATCTTTTATAGACTGTAAACGCTTTTGCTACGCCCGGTGTTAGGGATTGCCCCTTAACGCCAGGAGGAGCGTCCACGTTCATGTGTTGGACTCTCTTCTCGCGGAAACCGTTCGGAAACGGTTTCCGCGAGAAGCATACCAACTAAACCCCCCTTCCCCAGACAAAAACGGGACCGCTTTCGTCCAGTTGGGAGGAACCACTTCTGTCCGCGTTATCCTCCGCGTCTCCCCCTCAGCCAGGAACTACGTTAGTATTACTTCTAGCTAAGGGGGCCTGTCCGTGTGTCGTTCTGTAAGTCCGTTGTGGTTCTTGTATCTGTGTCACGTCAGGTCTGTCATTTTAGGCAGCCGTCCGCGTTCTTCCGTCTCAGTATCGTCTCTATGTATATGGTGACTAGATACCACCAGTCTGTGCCGTGAAGCATCGCCTCCACGATGTTATCGGGAGTGATGACTCCAACGATCGTCTCTAGTCCTTGTCGCAGATCCGTCCATTGGTCACACACGAAGAACGTGTGTTCAGCGTCGTCTCGTTCGTGTCCGCAGTATGTACAGTCTGGCGTCCGTACTTTGTCCATTTTGTGAAGGTATTGTCTGAAGTATCCGTGTCCCGTCAGGAATTGGGTGATGTAAAAATTAACATCTCCGAATTCCCGACTCGTCCATGGTCTCAGGTCCTTGATTAGTCGTCTTGTCCAGTTGCCCGTTGAGTCTTCCGTCCAGCGTTGTTGCCACGTCTGGATGGTCCGGTCTCTCTTCGTTGTTGCCGCGTCCTTTCGTGTTGTGTCCGCGCTCCTTCCGTGGATCCTCTTGCGCTCGAAAGCAAGAAGATCAATGGGAATCACGCCGGCTACCACCAGAACAGCCTGCGCAGAGACCGTCCGGTAGGAGCAGGCGATCCTGAGCGCACTGTCTCTGTACCGTCATCATCGCGTGGCAGTATTTTTTCGTCCTAAGGGCATCCGCCCAGATCTCCGCGCCGTAGAGGAGGATCGAGTGGGACGTCGACATAAGTAGTCGGCGTTTCCTCGGTCTCGGTCCGTTTGTGTTTGCCATTAGGCGGCTTAAGGATGACACCCTTTCGGCCGCCTTCTGGGCTGTCTTCTGTATGTGGGGCCAGAAGGTCATCTTCGTATCCAGGGTCACCCCCAGGTACTTGACTTCCCCCGTGGTCACTATGTCGTCTGTTCCCACCGTCATCGGAAGTCTCGTCTGTATGCGTTTTCTCGTGAGAAACACGAGTTCCGTCTTTTCTGTTGCCAGTTGCAGTCCGTGATCTGTCATCCATCGTCCAACCCGTCTCATTGTCTGGTTCAGTGTCAACTGCGCCAGTTCTGGAGTCCTCTCGACGATCACCGCCGCCACGTCATCGGCGTATACGACGAGTGATACGCCGATCGGGAGCTCCAGCCTGAGCAGGCTGTCGTATACTCCGTTCCAAAAGTCTGGCCCAAGGATGGAGCCTTGAGCCACCCCCGCGGTGATCTGTTTTGTCACGTGTCCTTCTGTTGTCTCGTATGTCAGTTGTCTGTTGCGTAAGTAGTCTTCTACCACGCGTAGGAGGTAAGGCGGGACTCCGAAGGCGTTTCGAAGCGCCTCCAAAATGTCCACCCATCGCGCCGAGTTGAAGGCGTTTCTCACATCGAGAGTCGCCATCAGCACGATGGGTCGCGCCGCGTGGCAGGATCTATCCGTGTCTCGGAAGGTGTCGACGACTCTCTGGATTGCTCCAATTGTCGACCGACCCTTCCTGAATCCGTACTGTCTGTCCGAGAGGTCTCCCCCTGTCTGTATCGCGCCTGTCAGTCGCGGTCTCAGTCTCATCATTATCTTATCATTATTATTATTATTATTATTATTATTATTTTTCCGATAATTAACTTGATTATTATTATTATTACCCTTGTGATTCTCAATTTAGACCTTATGTTTCCATTATTATTATTATTTTACGCTCGTCTTTCGCTTCGGGTCGTAACATTTCCCCGTTGCATTTATCATTCGTTTCAAAATCCAACTTTCGCATCTTCGAGTTTTGGTCATTCGCTTAGTCTTGCTATTACCGACCCAGTCCCTTATTCAGTACTTTCTAAAATCGTTTATTTCATCTTTTGTTTTATATCGAGTCTTCGTTACCTGCATACCACTTGTCAATATTTGTAATCGAACTTGCGCCTTTGCTAACCCCGAGTGCAGCCCGGGAACGGTTAATAAATCGCAATGATCTTCCCGAAGCTTCGCATTGTGTCCATTCAATTCTTCGAACCGCCCCTCTACCAAATTGAGCTCACGGAGCCTGAGTTAGTCGGTGTCTCGTTCGGCTCTCTCTATCACATCGGCGTTCGGACCGACCGCGGGCTCTGACTTACCGGCCACAATAATAAATCGGTATCTCACCGATGGTACTTCGGTACCTGGAGCCCAACCGCCCGGTCGTCAGAGTCCCGCTGCCGTCACATTAATTTTGTTCTATTTATTCATTTTTCTGGATCTTTGTGATTAAGAGAGAGTTTTATTAGTTTCTCGATAACGGTCGGAATCGAACGGCGATGAGACGAGCAATGGGGTTGTGAGTCCCATTAGGGAAATTCCTCACAAATTATAACACAATCGTAAATAATATCAGCAGGAAATGTAAAGGAAATAGCTCGTGCTAAATGTACAATAAAGGAACGAGACGCGCCCTAAGGCTGAACGATGCGCCGAGCGCCGCACATGACACACACGGTAGCATAACCCAATGGGTCAGACAAAGATAAACAAACTTTTTATTCGATTGTCCACGTAATAAATAGAGATGAATTAGGAAACGGATAATACAACCCTTTGCATTAAAATATGAGCAATCTAATTATTATAATAAATTGCTGGAATTTGATTTGTATCAACGAGTAAATTAGAGGAAAATAATATAGAGCAAGAAAGATAGAATGAAATCGATTGAAATATGATCCAGAATAAGAAGAAGCAACACCACAATTAGGCGTCGGAAGAGACAATGCACGACCGTTTCCCGTGCCTTCGAGATAGTATTAGGGCATTGATGTGCTTCCGTAAATCTTCCCGCTTGTAATGGGTGAGATGCATTTTTATAAGTATGTGTGATCCAGAACCATATAAAAACGGTGACTCTTGAGGGTCTAGTCAGTCAGTCAGTCAGCAGTTCCACCACTTCGACGAGTCCAATCAGTCCAGCAGTATTAATTTTCGCTTCGTAAACGGTAACAAACTTTTACATGTTCTCCAACTACTGGACGTAAGAAAACTATATTTTTCGTCCATCGGACTTATAAAATTCACATCCTCGCATCATCGGACTTAGGAAAATTCTATTTTTCGTCCATTGGACTTTTAAAACTCACATTTACGCATCTTCGGACTTATTAAATTTACACTTTTACATCGTTGGGCTTAGAATATTTTTATTTAATCAAGCCTGGACTTTGAAAATTTTTATTTAATCGAACTTGGACTTAGAATATTTTTATTTAATCAAGGTTGGACTTTGACATTTTTTATTTAATCGAACTTGGACTTAGAATATTTTTATTTAATCGAACTTGGACTTAGAATATTTTTATTTAATCGAACTTGGACATAGAATATTTTTATTTAATCAAGTTTTGACTTTGAAATTTTTTATTTAATCGAACTTAGACTTTGAAATATTTTATCGAGCTTGGACTTTGAAAACTTTTACCTAGCTTGGACTTTGAAATTTTTAGCGAGTTTGGACATTGAATTTCTTTAACGAAGTTGGAATTTGAATTTTTCATGTAACTTCTGACTTTGAAATTTTTATTTGAATCTGGACTTCGAATTTCTTTAACGAAGTTGGACTTCGATTTTTTCATGTGACCTCTGACTTCGAAATGTTAATTTGATTCTGGACTTTGAAATTTTTAACGAAGTCGGACTTTGAAATTTTCAACGAATTTGTACTTTGAGTATTTCAATGAATTTGGACTTTGAAGATTTTTAATCAACTTTCAACTTTGAAATTTTTAACTGACTTTAAAAAAAATTATAATTGAGTTTAGACATTGAAATTTCTAATTGTATTTAAACTTTGAAAATTCTTAATTGAATCCAAACTTTGCATTTTTTGTGTTTTTTACTGTTGATGTGGAACTTTGAAATTTTTACCTTACTTTAACAATTTTTAATAGACTTTAAATTTCGAAGATTTATACTTAATTTCGAATCTTTAAACATTTTTTTTAAATTTAGACTCGAAGATTTTTCAGTCAACAAAATGTTTAATATTTTATTTAATTTTCTCATTCAGTCCCAATTCCCCATTAATGTTTAGTTACAGTATTTGTGTGAATATTCTCACTGAGCAATTTGTGTTTATAAAATATTGATCACAATATCTGATTAATAATGTTAGGTGATATCGTTTCATTTTATTATATTCATTTCCTTTTCATACCAAATACTGTATACCAGGCCCCTGACACACGACGAAAAAGTTGCTCGCGAAGTGTCGCCTGCCGACAGGCGGCGCTGGTAGTCTTCCGCCCGGTAGACATATATATATACGCCGCGCGGGCCGCACGACAGATTCAAATATTTTTTTTTGTATAACGACAGGGGATAAGAGTAAGTAACGGTAGGGAGGAAGGGTTAGGAACATTTCTGTAAATAAAGCATAAACACAGTTTTGTAAATCAAAAGTATGAAATTTTATTTAGCATTTTTTTTATTAGGTTTTGCAGAATTTCGACGTTTTCTTTTTGAGCTGATTGATCTTTCTTTGATCAGCGTTGATACGCGTACAATATTGTCGCGCATCGAGACAAAATATTGAATTATACTAAAAATTACATCGGTTGCGTGCGCAGAGCAAGGAAACGAGAGCCGATCATATGCGAATACCTCGCTAAGAATTTCTTCGAAAACATTTGTCGACCGACAGTATTTTTCAAATTTGTTTTCTAAGAAAACGACAAAGTTATACAAATGTTTGTTCGGATGAACTATCAGAGCTCTTCCCTGCCAGTGTGCGAGTTCTGCTTCAGGTAAAATGAGACCTTCAGCTTCTGGCCTGATCAACGCTTCTTTGCAGGCCACGCACTTTACGGTGTTTAGAACACGCTTTGTTAAGTCGGCAGTCAAGCAGTATAAGGCGCAATCTGCTACTGCTGGCAAATAATAATCGTGCTCCATGAACTCTTGAAGCTGCCAATTATTATTGTGCTTGACAATTTGCTCCAATCTCGTTTTGATCGTTCTCACAGATTCGGAGCGTTCGATCGATGGGTTCGTGTCGTTATAAATGGCTTTAAGCTCGGACAGAGATATCAAGGGTACGGCCGATTTATCTGCAGTGACCGAGCAATTCCCTGTTTTGGGAGGTTTCAAAACGCTGAACGTGGACAAAATCTTATAAATATGAAGAAAAGTAGGAGTCGCAGGGTGATCATTGCAACCACCAGCTTGACGAACAGTGCCGAAAAACTTCTACGGCAGTAAAAAAAGAAAAGTGCGTGTTATACGATAAATAGGTAGAAAAAAGAATAAGAGAACGTACGCATTACGTTGCGGTAAAAAAAATTTCTCGCGAGTGTAAATTTGTAGCACGAGCTAAAGGCGAATGTTACAATCACACGAGCTGAGGAAAAGTTTTTCCGTCGAATAGTGTACGAAATTTTACTTCACAAAGTGTAAAAATTGAGGTATTATACCGAGTGAAGTAAGTAAGTAAGTAAAGTGAAGAGTGAACTAAGTAAGTAAAGTGAAATGAAGCAAGAATATGAGAATTAGGAGATGATTATTGATATTCACCTGATTCTGGGAAGAGATACGGAGTAAAAAAAATGTATAATTAATTATATAAAATATGTCCTAACAGGAAATGGACACAAACTAACCTCTAGAGGATCCTGATTAACGCGACCTGTTAATACGTAGTCAAACCCACAGTGCTCTGTCAAATACTCTACCAGATTTAGCGTTGACTGTAGAGTGACTCGAAGACCCTCTGCAGTTTGCGACGTCAAAAACATCTCCTTCGACAACTTTTTCGTTTCGACACTTTCTTCCCACGCGTTCAGCTTCCTTAACGAATCTTCTATCACCTGTTAAAAATTAAATTACTTAAATATCGAATGTGAAATGAAGAATCTGTAAGAAATTTTAAAAATGATCAGCTCACCACGAAATCCTTGTTTCCCGGCTGCACACCGTCGATTGGATGCTTTCGATTTAGGGCGTCGAATAAGTCGTTCATCCACTTGCAGAATGCAGCAGTGGCTTCAGAATCTGCGAACTCCGGGACTCGTTTTTGAAAAAATCGCAGTCCGCCAGCTACAGAATTGCTGAAAACCTGAGTTGCCAAACGGACGCGCATTTTCATCGCGTTCTGAAGATAAACGTGCCGGTGCGTTAATTTGGGGCACATTAAAACTTGTCCGGATCCCGCTAGCGCTCTGTCTGCCTTTTCTAGCTGCTCCAAATACTCCCACTTGATTTCGGACTCCGCAGGATCCATCTAAGGAACAAGAAAGTTGGTAGATCGTTCATTGAACACTACTTTATAAATTAGTTCAGTTCACTTTCACTTACCCGCATAACCCGATTATTGTGAAGTCGATTCCGGATTGTTTTTACCAGATGTGGCGTATCAGAGAAGGCGAAGATTTTCCGTCCTTCAGCTGTCGGGTGATCGAAGTAATTTCGGAAGTTTTTCTTCACGCCGCACACACCTACTTCCGACCAAAATTTACGATTGGTGCTGGCTCCGTTACCAACGACCGCGTGTATCGTTGCACCGGCATCTTCCAGCAAGACGATAGCTTTTATTATGAGCTGCGCAAGTACCGTGCCTTTCACAGGTCCTCTTGATGCGAATACGGCTATCGGCTGCGTGTAATTGTCGTCTAAAGGTTGGAACATCAACACCAACCCGTGATTCGCTTTTTCCGAAAAATCCGTCGAACGCGGTCCATCGTTGCCAAAATCTATCAGGTCTTTGTACGTTACATTTTTGGAATCAACGCTGACACTTTCCCTCGTCGACATTTCGTCGAATAACAATATTCCATGCCTTTGCTTCTCAGTCTTTTTTTCAAAAGCCAATTTCAGCACTTTGAAAAATTGCTCATCGAAGCCGCAGCTCGTTGTCATTTTCGATAAATATCTGAAAGAATCAATTGTTAATTTTTTGTAAATATAAAGATAAATATCGTGTATATTTTATTTGTAATTGTAAATATAAAGATAAATGTGTATATTTTATTTGTAATTGTAAATATAAAGATAAATGTGTATATTTTATTTGTAATTGTAAATATAAAGATAAATGTGTATATTTTATTTGTAATTGTAAATATGATTTAATTTTCTTGTAAATAGCAGTTATTTATAAATGTATTCAGAACGCATTGATACCAAACAAAATGATTCTATCAATGACAAAAATACAGTTTCAAATATTGTACATACCTTCGAATAGTTCTGACGCAGGGAAGAGGTAGAATTTCGTTATTTCGTAGGAAATCGTAGCCACAGGGGGACCTCATGTGAAGTAGCATGCACAGCATTATCCACGCTTCGGAGTAATTTCGCCCCTTCGAATTTTTGTGCTTCGCTGCGTCTATTATCTGCTTCACGACTTGGGCTTCGTTCTCCGATAAATTACCGTTCGTAATCAGTTCCTCGAAATTGAAATTTGAGAGATACGCCATCTTCTCTCGACACAAGCGTAGCTCGGTTTTCATCTTTTTCATTTTGTCTACTGCCTTTTTCTTGTCTCTCACTGCACAGCGATACTTGGATTGTAGCTGCAGCCAACGCTTCTTTTGTATCGGGCAGGTAGCGTCAATTCCAGCGCGTTTCGTTGCCTGGCTCGATTTCCATCTTCGAAGTTTTGTGAGGAGGCTTTTCTTCGCTGTCTGGCAGGATCTGCAAATAGTCACTTTTCGGAGCAGCAAACGGCACGAATCATGACGCCAGACTCCGGTACAATCTTTCTTCATTGTATTACATCGTAGCTGGCTCATTGCCGTCTCAACTGAAGGTCCAGTACATCCAGAGCACACGTTGAAATTATTCACGATGGACAACAAATCCTCAACCTCTTTTACACTTTTTATGCAACTGGGCACGCCGAATTCTTCGGGATTGAAAGGCCGACCCAATACCGAGATTTCGATCGAACAATCGTCTTTTATGACAAGTGCCTTCAATATGAAAGGCGTCAACGCTTCATTGACTTTTATAACCTTATTTGTAAACACTATCATTAAGTCCGATCCGTTCGCACGATTCTTCTGGATCATCCACCCTGGAGGCAACGATATTGTTGCTGCAGACAGTTCAGAGAACGTAATGAGTGGCTTAGTTACTATTGATTCGGTGATGAGATGATTTGGTGACGACAGCTTTCGGCGCTTTGCATCTGGAACATCAGCCGAATCAGCCTCATCGTGGCGTTCTGCAGGAGAAGACCCATCGAGGAGCTGAAGCTGATCGGTCTGTGGTTTCGGTGTGCCATCAGTCGCATCAGCTCCATCGTTGTGGTGGTCCGCCAAAGGAGACCCCAGCTTTGTCGGTTCGGTCTGTTGTGTCGCCCAAAATCCGCTCCGCGGAGTTTGAGGATATTTCCACGTAAATGACGGGAATTTCTGGGTTGTGGGTTATCTGACCGGTGAAGGGTTGGAACCCAAACTCACGAACACGCCGTTTGATTTATCACGTTTATTAACAAAGTTTAGTAATAAATTACAGTCACCCACACTTAAATAGTTTCACACTTAAATTGTTTACAACGATTATTTATTGCTGAGATTCTCCGCGTGAATCTCAGCCGAACCAACCGCACAGTTCCGTGCTTAAATCAAGTCTGCCTGGTTAACTGTTCTCAACACCTTTTATACGGTTTGAGATCAGTTACTTCAGCGCAATTTTGTTTATTTATTAACTCTCATGTTTATCTCTGGTGCCTTACTGCCCCACATTAAAGGTAAACAGTGCACCGGGCCCCCGCATGCAGCGACATGCGCCGGGCCCCGAAATCGCTGACGCGCTATTGCGACGCCTCGGCCGTCGCAATGGCCAGCGGTGGCCGCATTCTTGTAGATTGCCGCAAGCGCAAGGCGCTGCGGCGGCTATACGCGTATTCAAGCGAAATTCTTCACAATTTCTTCATCGCGAGCGTGAAGCGCCGCGATGGACGCGTGTGCGCCGCGCGTAACCCGCGAGCACACGACCGGGGTACAACATCCCTCCCCCCTTAAAAGAAAAGAAATTCGACCCCGGATTTCTTTTCACTCGTCTCCGGCGAGTTTTAAAAATATTAACCTACCCCGCAACTAATTATTACCTCGGTTTCCCAAAAAATAAAAATTCGTTAAATTACCGGTAATGTTACCCGTCGCGGAGTTCAACGACCCTGGTCGCAATATTGCCCACTAATTTCCGCTGATGCGGAACTGCCACGATATAAAAGTGGTCTTCCGCGGTTTGTGGGTTCAGAACGTGAATTACAATCAGCGCGACATGGGTAAAATCACAGAGGTAAGTTGTCTTTATCTTACGAAGTTAAATTACACTACGGTTTTCATATTCTAATGTTCGTTTTTTCCCCTTTTCCAGCAGTCTGCAGACCCACACACCACTGCCACGGGCACCGTCTGCCGAAACCCTGGGGTCCGGACGAAGGATGCCGCGACCTCCCTTCCGAGGATCGTGGTGCTGGTCCCGCACGCGCTCAACTACCGTGCGGTCCATGGTCGTTTACCGCTGAGCTGTGCGTTGCGGATGCGCTCCAAATGCGCGACTGGGGCCTGGCTGCGTCTGCTGGCTGCTGCAACGGCGCTTCCACCGGCCGATGAGGGGATTGGCCATAGATAGCCCTCCTTGCTGCTTATTGTTGTTGTTGTACAACTTTTTTGTATTTGTTTTTCTTTTTTATAATAACAATAAATGTTTTTTCCTCGGATTCTCCTTGTGTGGGCTCCTTATCTTCTTTTATATTATGCCCGCCTCCGTGACCGGCGGGGCGACTTCCGGCTTCCAGCGACGGATCGCGCGCACAACCATGTATACAGCGCAACCGGTAATTACCAGCAGTACGAGAGCGCCTGCTCCGTATTGTCCGATGGTAAATTAGAGGTGCGTTCTGCCTGTCTGCACTGCGTCTAAGTCATGCCCCAGATTGCGTAACCGCGTTCCCAGCTCGTTCAATTCACGTGGATTGCTGACCACGTTCCGAAGTCCGGGGCTCCTTGCCTCGGTCACTTTTGGGATAGTTTTCCCTTCTTGCTCCGATAGGGTAAGGTTGTACGTAGGGACAACCCTCCGTCGCGGATATCTTGAGTAATCCGCTTCACGGTGCTCACTTTGAAATCTTGGGCCGTAGCCACGCATTTCCCGGTCATTGACAGCATGCCGGCGTCTATTAACGTTTCCTGCTTCGCTGGTTGGCCGTCACAAATGATGTTGACAGCTTCCTCGCTGGGGGCTACGTATAACCAACGGCCGGGCTGCTCCAAACTCATGATGACGGGACGCGTGAGCTTGATAGCCCGCTTCGTACATTGATGTTTCACGGCCATGGTGTTGGTGGTGAACATGACGACCTCACAGGGTGCGTCATCGTTGATCGCCAGTGTTGGATGCTGCGAATCACAGTAATATTTATTTCCGTCGGCTTTACATGCGTCCAAATCTTTTCCCGGCATCCGTAGGTAGCTCCGGCTTTCCCGATTCACAACGACGAGATCCTCGGTTGTCTCTAGGTAGTAGTAAGTGTTATTCGCTGCCCTCGTGGGTAATGGATATACCCGATTGATGCTGAACTCGGCTTGGCTCACGAGAGGTATTTCCAGCAAAATGACTACCATGCTCCCTTTTCGGAATGCCTTCACAGTGGACAGCCTCAGGAGATGCGCCGCATTTGACCGGGTAACCTGCCGAGGGAAGCTGCGTCCGCGTGGTACGTGCGGTAACGCTTCCGTCAGATACTCGGTCATTTTCTCGGGACTGAGCATCGCCGGGCTTATGGTTCCCATGGAAATTCCTGAGAACATTTCCACGAGCTCTTTCACGTTTCCCAGCATCGTTTCTACGTAGGCTTCGATGGCGGCAATATTTTCGTCCAATCGTTGCCGCATTTCCAGACTATTTCCCCGGACCTCAAAATCGAAATTTGCCTTGGTAATCAGTCCCCATAAGGCGTCCTCGTTCTCCTGGGTTACCCGGGCTGTCCGGTTGAATAACTCGATGGCCGACTCCACGATCTGGACCTGCTCCTTCATACCCTTTTTCAAGGTTTCCTCGTTCTGCCGTACATTCTCCAGCTCAGCAGCGATTCGCTCGGCGTCAGAAGCATCCATGTTCCCCGTAAGGGCTTTTATTATCGAACCCAATCCATCCAATAGCCCTCGGCGTTTCCGGCGGTGCTCGACTCCCACTAGGTCATGAATTATCCCGATCTCCTTCCGTATTTTTTCGTTGACCCGGGCGACGGTGTCGGATAACGCCTGGCATTGGCTGTTGTCCTCTAATTCCCGTTTGCAGGTATCCTGGAGTCTGTGTAGCTGTATCAGGATGTTTTCTTCCTGTTGGGCCAGTAGTCCGATATCTACATGGATCGCGAGGTTCCAAGTGTCCGAAAAAATATTCAGTTTGCCCACTTCCTCGTAGTAGAGGCCGGGCGTGTCCCGGAATTTCCGGACCTCGTACGGCGCGCCTGCACCTGTGGCAATCGCCAGCTGACTCAGCAGCGACAGCCTGTAACAGTGTGCCCAATATTTTAGCTCGTGCGTAATTCTCATGCACGGCTCTTGTACCGGTGATATATAATGACCGGCTACGCATGGTATCGTCACTTCGCTCTTCTTCGTAACCGCGAGACGTAACGTTACCGGAAAAATTTTCGCCATGGACCCCGCCATCATTGCTCATCTGTTTCCCGGCCAGGAATTCAACCACGAGGTCTACCGGGTGCTGGTGAGGGTCAACCCTTTTCAAGGGCTTCACCCCGGGTATTTCCGTCCTGTTTCTAATTTTTTTCCGTTTCTCCTGATTTTCCCCAGGAAGCGTTGTTCTCCGCCCCGAGGCCGCGTCGCCCCGCGTACCTTGAGACATTTATCCGTGAGGCGGAGAGAATTCGGTATCAGCGTCGACTTCTTACTTGGGGAGTGAACAAGCTGTGGGCCGAAAATCCGACGGAGGGAGCATCAGTCGATCCCCTGGGCCTGCGACGGCTTTTCGGTGTTGAATCTTCGCCGTGCCCTCATTGCGGCTGTACCAGATGAATAAAAATCGAATTTTCATGTATTTTTTGTTCTTTCATAATTTTCCCACTTTGTTCCTCCCGTCGCGCTGTACCGCCGAGCCCCGACTAGTGCTCAATGTAGTTTTTAAGGCGGTTCACATGTACTTTGAGTATTTTCCGCCCTTTCTGGATAGAATAGTTTTGGGCGGAATGAACCTCCACGATGGTATATGGCCCGATCCACTTGGGCGTTAATTTCGCTGCTCTTCCGCGTCGCACCGTCTCATCATGTAGGAGTACTTTGTCGCCGGCGTGGAATTCCTGGATCTTCGTCTTCTTATCGAACTGCTGCTTGGCTCGTTCCTTCGACGTTTTCAAGTTTTCTCTAGCGGTAGTCCAGGCGGCGCGTAATCGCTCTCGCAGCTCCCCTGCGTAGTCATCGTACGAATATGTTGCCCTTGGCTCCCTCCGAAGGGCGGTCGGCAGTTCTGCTTCCTCCCCGAACACCAAGCTGTGCGGGGTATGACCTGTTGAAGTATGCGGGGTCGTGTTGTATGTAAACATGGCGTATGGCAGCCATTGATCCCAATTTCCCTGGTCTTCATCCACATAGTTTTTCAGGTATTCGGCCAAAGTTCGGTGTGAGCGCTCCAGGGCGCCATTTGACTCCGGGTGGTAAGCCGTGGTTTGGATTTTCTCGATTTGCAACAATTTACAAACGCCCTTAAAGGTAGCGCTGAGAAAATTCGTACCCTGATCCGTGAGTACGGTTTCCGGTGTACCATATCGGCAAATTATTTCCTCAGCGAATGCCTTGGCCACCTCATTTGCTGACTGATTTTGCAGCGGAATCGCTACACTGTATTTTGTCAACAAATCCTGGAATGTGAGGATATATTTATTACCTCTTTCCGTATCTGGTAATGGACCGACTATGTCCATTGCGCATTTTTCGAACGCTTTGGTCGGCGTATCTGTAATTGCCATAGGCGCTTTATTGAGAGGGCGAATTTTATTTTTCTGACATTTGTCGCATTTATTAACATATTTTTCCACATCTCCTCGTAGGCCGGGCCAGGTATATTTCATCTGAATTCTTTTATACATTCTAGCAATGCCCTGGTGTCCGCCAAACGGAGTATCGTGGTATTCACGTAATATTGCCTGTCTCTCTTCCTCTCCCGGGCTGGAGTCGTCCGTGCCGCTGCTGTCTTCTTCACACGCTGGCTTGCCCGCTGCCTCCTTCGCCGTCCTTGTCGGTTGCACGGTGGCTGGCACGCTGGCCGTCTCACTCGGCGGCACGCTGCTTGACTCACCCGGTGGCGCGCGCTCGGGGTATTGCGGGTCGCTTGCTGTCTCGCTCGGCGGCGCGCTAGCTGTCTCACTCGGCGGCGCGCGCTCGGGGTATTGCGGGTCGCCTGCTGTCTCGCTCGGCGGCGCGCTAGCTGTCTCACTCGGCGGCGCGCGCTCGGGGTATTGCGGGTCGCCTGCTGTCTCGCTCGGCGGCGCGCTAGCTGTCTCTCTCGGCGGCGCGCTCGCGGGGCAATGGGGGTCAGCGCGCGGGTGACGCGCGACGCGGCGGCCATTAAGTCGGCCGCGGTCGTCTGTCTCTGTCGCACTCCCGTCGCCTGGCGCCTTACTTGCCTCCGCTCTGGCCTGTGAGCGTGTGGCCACACAGATGCGGCTTAAAGCGTCTGCGTTTGTGTTGCGCTTACCTGCCTTGTATTCGACATTGAACTCATGTTCTGCCAATTTTATTTTCCAACGCATGAGTCTCGAGCCTGGGTCCTGGACGCCGAATAGCCATGTTAAAGGCTTGGGATCGGTGACGACTGTGAATTTTGTTCCGTACACATATGGTCGGAACTGGGATATTCCCCAGACGATTGCCAGCAGTTCCCTCTCGATGGTGGAATAATTCTGTTCAGCTTTGTTCAACGTTCGGCTGGCGTAGCAGATCGGCAGGTCTTCTCCGATTTTCCCTTGCGACAGAATTGCCCCGATGGCCTTGTCGGACGCGTCTGTCGTCACGATGAAGGGCTGCTCGAAATCCGGATACTGTAGTACCGGTGCCGTTGTAAGGGCCGTCCTAAGGTCCTCGAAAGCTTGCTCCTGCTTCGGCGTCCAAACGAAAGGGACGTCCTTCTTCGTTAACTCACTAAGAGGCTTTGCAATTTTCGAAAAATCCTGAATAAATTTCCTGTAATAGCCCGCTAGTCCCAGAAAGGACTGTACTTCCTTTACACTTCTTGGGACAGGAAAATTCTTTACTGCGACAATTTTCTCTGGATCTGGTCGTACTCCTTCCTCGGAGATCACATGCCCCAGATATTGAGTTTCCTTCCGGAGGAATCTACATTTCCCGGGTTGCAGTGACAACTTGGCCTCCCGCAGTCGCTGGAAAACCTCTTCCAACCTTTTGTTGTGTTCCTTCAGGTTGGCGCCGAATATTACGATATCATCCAAATAGACGTAGCATTTTAGTCCGGCGAGCCCGGCCAGCACTGAATTCATCAGTCTCTGGAAGGTTGGTGGAGCGTTTTTTAACCCGAATGGCATCCGGGTGTACTCGAAATGTCCTTGCGGTGTTGAAAATGCCGTTTTTTCCCTGTCCTTTTCAGCCATGGGGATTTGATGAAAACCTGACGCCAAATCGAGCGTCGTAAAATATTGCGCTCGACCGAGTTGGTCGAGTATTTCATTAATATGTGGTAGTGGGTATGAATCCCCGATGGTGACCTCGTTTAATTTACGAAAGTCGACCACAACGCGCATTTTCCTGATGCCCGCTGCGTCAGGCTTTTTGGCCACTACGAGCAGTGGTGCGTTCCACTGACTCCGACTGGGCCGGATGATCCCGTCCTTCAGCATCTCCGCCATTTGTTGCTGTACTTCCTTTTTGTGGGCCTCCGGTAGCCTATACGGGTTTACCTTGATGGGTAGAACCCCCTCCTTAAGCGGGATGTGATGCTCCACCATGTCTGTGCAGGGCAGTTTGTCGCCCTCCAGGTGGAATATGTCCACCTGGAGGGCGATTTTCGCAGATCTCGGAGCGAAATCTGCGTAATTTTCGCAGATTTCGAGGAGATGTTTTTTCTCCTCCTTATTTAGGTGGTCCACGACAATCTCTTTTCGTATTTTTTCGAGTCGCGTGCCTCCCCCCCTAGCGCTGACAGTTCCTACTTCCAGCGTGGTAGTATCGGTCTCGCCGTCGCGTGATTTTTCTGCTGACGCGAGTGGTTCGAGTGTCACGATCGGTCGGTCGACCTCGATTTCCTCTGCTGTGGTATTCGCCAGACTTACCACACAGCTGCTTCCTTGGGGTGTTGTAACACACGCCCCGAGCACCACTCCGTCGGCAATCTCGCGTTTTTCGACCATCCCGACGAATTGACTGCCAGTTGACGCGTACGTAATGTTTTCGCTACGCGGTGGCAGTTTTACCTTCAAACTTCCGTTGATCAGGGGCATGCTATGCCCGTACATCTTTACTGTGGTTCCTCCGAGGATATCCACACTGTGTTTGATGATGAAATCCATGCCCAAAAATCCGTGTACCCCGAGTGGTACGTCATCGGGTATTACATGAAACAAGTGTGTTATACTGACCGCTGGCGTTTTTACGGTGATCCGGGCTGCGCAGAGGGCTTTAATCCTTTTCCCCCCTACGCCCTCGATGTAGACATCCGATTTTTCAGCCGCTGTTTCGGGTTTCAGCGCACTTTTATTTATTATGCTCAACTGAGCCCCGGTATCCGCTTTTAGGGTGAGCATACCGGTGATGCCCATCGGCGACTTGATGTGAAAATCGTTCGCCGCCCGGTCCAACGCGGTCGCTGGGATCACGCACACTTGGTAGGTTTCTTCAGGTTCGTCCACGATGGTGATCGCGTTCACTTGGAAAGTTCCTACGGTTGCTCCATTGTTCCCGGTTTTGGTTTTCTGCTCGGATTTCTCATTCTCACCTTGCTTGTCCTTTTTTGCCTTTTCCCGTTTCCGGCATACTTTTCACTCGTGCCCGGGTTTCTTGCAAAACGTACAGGTGACCACGTTAATGTCCTTGGCAGGCCCTGGACCAGGGAGGCTGGGTCGTCCCGATTTCCGGCAATCCCGTGCCAAATGGCCGGGTTTTTTGCAGTTGAAGCATTTGGCCTGAGTGGGCCCTGCTGCCGGTAAAGATTGGCGCGAGTTTCCACCCCCGTTGTTGTCCTTGTTGGGCCTGGTTCCGGTCATCCTCTCGACCTCAATCGCCCCTACCACCGAGTCATGGAGGCTCTGGTAGTTTCTCGAGCGTACGATGGTTTGCACCTCCTTGCATAGCCCATTTTCGAAGTTCATCTGGGCACTTTTCCTTGTGGCTTCCTCGATGTAACGGGCGCCCTCCGGTGCTATGCTTTCGCACAGTTTCTCTATCACCTCCACCGTTAGCCGTTCCGCCCTTGTGGCGTAAGCTGACACGGACTCCTTTGGTCCTTGTCGTAGTAGGCAAAATTCGTATTGTAAAGACGCGAGAGATTTTCGTTTTCCGTACAGGGCCTCCAGTTCCACCCTTAATTCCTCGAGGTTGGTAATGGTCTTATGTTTCATTTCTTTTATGGCCCGGTCTTCCAGCTTGCCACTAAGTATTAAGGCGAGCAGGGTTGAACGCTGTCCGGGGCGTACCCGAGACCAAACTGCGTCACATGACAGCATGAATCCGTCCAATTTCCCGGGGTCATTACCATCGAAGTTTTTTACGTTTCGTAGGGCTAGGCCTAAATCGAGATATTCCGCATCGTCCTCCGACCGTCGTGGTGGTGGTGCTGGGTTCGGATTTCTCGGCTGCGCAAACGGCGGAAGTGGCGGATCCTGAGAGGGACCGGCAGGGCCTCCGAGCGCGGCATTTCGCTGGAGTAATTCTCGTATTTGCCGTTCCATTGCCTCCACTCTCCTGTGCAGTTCGTCCCTGGAGGGTTCTTCGTGTGTTTCCTCTCCCCCCGAACTGTCACCGTCATTACCACCGTCATTCCCCTGCGGCGCATTGCCCGCCGGTAATGTTCCCGCATCCAGGGGAATATTACCGAACAGGGTTCGCCGCACCCGGGGCAGGCCGAATCTTGGCATATGGCTTATTCTTCTCTGTAAACTGAAGTTGGTGGTCCTGTCCAGGTCCCAATCCAGCACATTTTGCCTCTGGCCCCCGTACAGGGCTCTCATGGCGTCAATTTCTGCGTCAACCATGCCCGGCGTGATTGGTTCAGCAGGCCTTGGCTGCGCCATGATTTGTCGGGGTTCAAAAAGACTGTCGTCAATATCCCCTAAATCGTCCTCGTCGTCAAAACCCGTACCGCGCTGCAGATTTACCCCGAACAGAGGGTTGGGGCTCTCTGGTCCTTCCGCTTGGTTGCTTCGCGGGGTTAAATTTCTGAGCGTTTCTCGAGCCCGATCGGATATTTCCACGAGCGCGGCGGCTAAACCGGTGGCGACGGGTGCTGACTCTCCCGGCAAGGTAGTCTCAAGTGAATTACCTCGACGTTCTATTTGCGTCAAGTTCACTGGAGTTGCCGGGGCACTCATGTATCTCGCGTTTCTTGCCGATACCGTGCGTAGCGGTCCGCGAGGAATTTATTTTTGCGTACAGAAAAAAAAATAAAAAAAATATGTGGAGCCACTTACAGTGCGCTTCTTATCCACATCCTGGGAGGCCTTCTCTTCCTGGAGATTTTGTGGCTCCCGCGGAACTGTTCGGCGCTGTTACGCCCTTCGAAGGTTGCTGCAGGCCCTTCGGGTTGCGTTGGTTGGTTCACGGATCCCCTGGATCGCAGTCGATTCTTCACTCGACTTCCGTGCGCCCCGTTACCTGGTGGGTCTTGTCCTTATCGGCTGGCGATAGCTTCCGCGTGGTAAGTTACCGACCGCGGGTATTTGCGTGTAAGTTTTACCGATGGCGTAGATCGTTAGCTCCGGTGGGATCCCACCGCTGCCACCAATGTTGTGTCGCCCAAAATCCGCTCCGCGGAGTTTGAGGATATTTCCACGTAAATGACGGGAATTTCTGGGTTGTGGGTTATCTGACCGGTGAAGGGTTGGAACCCAAACTCACGAACACGCCGTTTGATTTATCACGTTTATTAACAAAGTTTAGTAATAAATTACAGTCACTCACACTTAAATAGTTTCACACTTAAATTGTTTACAACGATTATTTATTGCTGAGATTCTCCGCGTGAATCTCAGCCGAACCAACCGCACAGTTCCGTGCTTAAATCAAGTCTGCCTGGTTAACTGTTCACAACTCCTTTTATACGGTTTGAGATCAGTTACTTCAGCGCAATTTTGTTTATTTATTAATTCTCATGTTTATCTCTGGTGCCTTACTGCCCCACATTAAAGGTAAACTGTGCACCGAGCCCCCGCATGCAGCGACATGCGCCGGGCCCCGAAATCGCTGACGCGCTATTGCGACGCCTCGGCCGTCGCAATGGCCAGCGGTGGCCGTATTCTTGTAGATTGCCGCAAGCGCAAGGCGCTGCGGCGGCTATACGCGTATTCAAGCGAAATTCTTCACAATTTCTTCATCGCGAGCGTGAAGCGCCGCGATGGACGCGTGTGCGCCGCGCGTAACCCGCGAGCACACGACCGGGGTACAACAGGTCCAAGGAAATTGAGAGGGCACCGTGCCTTCCCTCAAGCGTGGAACTTTATACTTTGACTAAAAGAATAAAATTATGTACAAAAATGAGTGCAATTAACTTACAACTTACAACTCCAAAACTTACAACTCCAAGAACACTTCCATCCGGAGCCAGGAGCTGACGTTGCCACAGAATATCTTCGTTTTTGAAGTGATTTTGGCACACCGCTCTTCCTCGTGTCACAGCGAGGTCCGTTCTTTTAATCGCTGCTTTCCAGCACGCAGCTACAGCGAGATTTGTCGGAATACTGAAGAAATGTCGTTTTTCCGGATTCGACGCATACCCCGACGTACAACCGGGTACGGTGCACGTCGGCATCGCAAACCCGGTCGATTTTCACCTCCAACGATCGACGTCGTTGTACGGTGATTAAATACGCGACGTATGCGACAAAGCGTATTAGAATATTAAACGATATTAGAGCGATTAAATGTTCGGGCCGTTCGAGCTCGGCAACTTCACAATTTATAGGTTACGAAATCAACGCGTATATATAGTATACCCGTCACAGTACCGCCAGCGCCACACCGCGGAGCAGTGTCAACGGCGACAAAGCGCGAGCAAGTCTCTCTAATGGGAATATCATCGAGTGTCAGGGTCCTGCTGTATACCAAAGTTGTAAGGGGAATATCGAAGAACCATTTATTCTACGAAAGTGCCTTAAACACTTTCAAATAAATAGCAAAGTATTATCCTACGAATAAATATTTGAGAAATATCATCTTCATCGAATGATGTCAACCTCCACCAGTTCCTATGAAAATCCGAGCCATTCTTCGAGATTTTTTCCTAATTACCGTGAGTAAGGTTCATTCCTTCATTTATCCAAGTGAATTAAAAGTTATTAAATCCTTCTACGAAAAATAAACCCCTCCACACCCTACAATCCTATCACTAGAAAACATCAGAGTAAATTTCCGCAAGGTCAGGACTCAACAAGCAACCCGGCGCCCCTTCGGGGCGCCGGGTTTCCTGTTGGGGGGCTTCGCCCCCCAAGCCCCCGATTGGGGGGCTCTGCCCCCCAAGCCCCCCGGAAAATGACCCTGCGGAAAAAATGTCCCTTCGGGACATTTTTCCCTGGTGTCATTTTAAGGCACTCACTTGGACGTCGCGCTTCGCGCTCCGTATGGTTTGGACGTCGCGCTTTGCGCTCCGTATGGTTTGGACGTCGTGCTTCGCGCTCCGTATGGTTTGAACGTCGCGCTTCGCGCTCCGAACGGTTTGGACGCCGCGCTTCGCGCTCCGTACGGTTTGGACGTCGCGCTTCGCGCTCCGTACGGTTTGGACGTCGTGCTTCGCGCTCCGTATGGTTTGAACGTCGCACTTCGCGCACCGAACGGTTTGGACGTCGCGCTTCGCGCTCCGTACGGTTTGGTCGTCGTGCTTCGCGCTCCGTATGGTTTGAACGTCGCGCTTCGCGCTCCGAACGGTTTAAATATGATTTAAAAAATAATCCTAACAAAATACCGATGCCATATAATCATTTAGGAGTACGCAGCAACTTTCAGAAAAATTGTTTTATTGACTGAGAAGATTGAGACATATACATATATTTCGACCTGAAAAACTGTATTGTGATAGGTTAACACAATTTAAAAATAATCGAAAAAAGTTGCAAAGTAGAACTTTGCACATTGGTTCCTCATTAATTTCCCTTTTTCACAAAGCCACCTCTATGCAGAAGCTTATTTATTAACTTTGGCTTCCTCATAGAGGAAGCTTTGTGAAAAAGAGAAATTTATAAGGAAGCAATGTGCAAAGTTCTACTTTGCAACTCTTTTTTATTCGAACAAAAGTAAACTCCGTTACAAACACCGTTACATCTCATTTCGATTATCTCCAAATTTTTGTGTTACTTTCCTAATTTTTGTGGAAGTAATAGCGGAAATCTATTTTTTTTTTATTCAAAATGTCGTAAAATCCCAACGACTTTACCGATCATTTCAGTTCATTTGTTTGCTTCAAGTAGAACACTTCACTTCATTTGTTTATATTGAACGTGATTTAGGGCAAAATGCATTTTTTTCGTAAAATTCAAAATTCAATCAAATCCGAACCGCTTTAACGATTTCGTCGAAATGCAATAGCGAACTCCACTGAAAGTGTCTTTAGTTATGAAGAACTATTTAGCTGAGTCGTTGATTTTTTACGAAAGTTAGAGAGTGTACGACATCTTTTCGAAAAATTAAATATTCTATATATTCTGTATTCATGTATACATTTTTTCAAAAATCACGACACTTGAAGAGCAGTTACCACTCTACTTGCATGCCAAATTTGACGCATGCACGCACGCACGCACGCACACATACGGCCGTTTTTTCTAAACCATTTTTCTGGGCGTTTTAGGTGATTCTGAACATACTGACATGATAATCCCGAAAAAAAAAAATATTCTCGAAAACGCTTCCTCAATGAGGAAGCAAAACTAATCTAAAAAAGTGCCTTTGCGTTAAAGTAATTTAGGAGTATGCAGCAAGTATCAGAATAATTGTTCAGACGACTGTAAAGATTGAGAACGTTCCATACATTTCGGTCTGAAAATGTATATCGTGGTAGTTTAAAATTGTTTTTAAAAAATACCTCTGCGTTAAAGTAAATCAGGAGTACGCAGCAAGTTTCAGAAAAATTGTTCCATTGACTGCGAAGAATGTGACTAATACATACATTGCAACCTGAAAAATTGTATCGTGGTATGTTAACACTATTCTAAAAAGTACCTCTGCGTTCAATTTAGGAGTACGCAGCAAGTATAAGAAAAATGGTTCTGACGACTGCGAAGATTGATACCTGTCCATACAACTCAACCTGACAAGCTGTATTGTGGTAGGTTAAAACTAATTGATAAAAATACCTTTTTGTTAAAGTAAATTAGGAGTACGCAGCAAGTTTCAGAAAAATTGTTCTTGCAACTGCGAAGATTGAGACCTGTACATACATTTTGACCTGAAATACTGTATCATGGTAGGTTAACACTATTAAAAAATGATCTGAAAAATAATCTAAAAAAAGTGTTTCAGAATTAAGGTAATTCAGAATTATGTAGCAATTTTCAGCCAAATTCATCTGTTGACTGCGACGAATGTGAGCCGGACACAATTTTAGACTCCAAAATGCCAATTTTCTTGAAATAAACACCTCTATAAAAACAGAGAATAATTTCCATACTTCATGGGCATACTTCACAATGCCAGATTAAGAAATATTCCAAATTTCAACTTGTTCGGTCCATTCAGTCCAGACCCCCTGAGTAATACGGACGTCCGAATAACACAAAATCTAGTCTACGCAGCCAATCATATTTAGTAATGAAATTTCTATGTTCTGTTACACCAAGATTATGTATTTTACTATGTTTAAGAAATCTGCTGTGAAAAAAGTAAATAAATTTAAATTATATCAACATTTTCCTATAAAAACGTAATTTAGTCGGTGGAGCGCGAATTCAATAGGCACTTTCTGCGTTTCTTCAAAACGTGAGTGCCTAAAAACGGGGTTGCGTCTTCGGTGTTCTCCGTCGTTCGTGGTAAAGAGAGGGCACTAGCACTCGCTGACCAGAGTACGAAAACCTACAGCTGAAGCGCTCACACAAGCGTGTAAATGTTTGGCTGAATTTTCTTTCGACCGAATATTTGACGTAACAGGTTATTAAAGAATATCCTGCACCGCGGACGATCAAGGAATTGAGAGTGTGCGCGCCTTCGCTAATCGCAGCACAATTACCAGATTTAAATAATACTTTCGTCACAGGGTTTTTGTAACGAAGTAATCCATGAGTTACTCGTGGGCGAAGTGGGGTTCGGATCACTCGAGAGAAAAGAACAATGGTGGACACCGCATGGCACGTTTTGTGAATTTTCACTTTTATTCTTCACGACAAATCGTAGACAAAATTTCAGAGAGTCGGTGGCACAGAACGCTCGATTCGAGTAATCGTAGCACGGAGTTCAAAACGTTACGATCGTTAAATACATCCGCGAGTCGTAAATTCGCGAATATATCTTTTGCTTTTCGGTGTGACTCGTTGCTCGTTGCGCGACGCGCTGTCGACACTTTCGGAGACAATGAGAGAATCGGGGGGAGCGCAGGGTTCGGACGAGTCAACTCGCCGCGTATCGGAAGTCGCTCGTATGAATAGGTACCGATCGTAACAATAACATTGAGACTGAACTCGGTGGTACGCATGCCGCGGTGGCGATCATTATAGGTATATTAACCGGGTACACGCTGTGGCGTGAACATTCCGCCCGCCTCGTACGGTAGGACGAAGTTTTTGCGTAAGGGCAACTGGCGTGCAGCGCCGCCCACCGTGATTGATTCGGAGTTCTACGATTGCGCTAGTTGTTATGATAAAGACGAAATACTTTGTGACGAGGCGCTGGAACGCACTCGCCGGAACGCGCTGGGTTTCCGCCGTGCGCGGCGAATACGCTTCACGACGCTGCTCGAGCCGAAGCCTCGCACCCAAGCGACACGCGTATGACCAAGACTAGGCTGTCTCGAGACGTTGCGCGGCGACCGCGGGCCGGGGAAGCGGGAGACGGCCGAGCGAGATTTCGCGAGTATTCGGTCGATATTCGGCGTTTCCCCCACCTCGTCGCGTAGGGCCTCGCGTAACGCGCTCGAGCGGAGATCACTCATCGATCGGGTGTCGATTAGAGAAGTCAAGTCAAGTCAAGTCAAGTCAAGAATAGAAAGCGATAGTCGAGCCCGAGGAGAGTTGTCGCCCGGCGTAGATACGCGGCATCGATGCGCATCGAGCATCTTAGGGATAGTGGCGAATAGCGTAGTAGCTGCGGTTCTAGAGAAAATCCTCGTGCGCCGAGCGAAAGAGGTGACGACCTCCATAGTCAGAGCGAGGGCGAGCGAGAAAAAGGACTAGTCCGAGACGAGGGACGTGAGAAAATCGGCAGCGTGCGATAGACGAGGAGGAAAAGGTAGGCGAGCGGAGACTCACTCTGTAACTCTTTGTATTGCGCGCCCGAGGGCGGAGTTTCCTCGGTTTTGTCGTATTTCGTCGCGTACTCGACTCGACCGGACCGGCTTCACCTGGATTATCGTAAAATAAAGTCACTACGCATTTTCCTGTCGCGAGCTCAAGCTTAACTGAATCGTGTGCTTCTATTGTACAAATTATTATTCATGAGAAATCATCATTATATTAAAGTCCGTCATTATTTTGTGTTAAACTCGAGTTTTATTTCCGTTGCCTCTGTTATTGTTTGTATTGTCAAAAATCACTTAAAACTGCACCCCCGCGACCCGACATATCCCGAAGGACGTACGAGGAAAAATCCCCCTGGTAATTGGGGAAAGAAAAATTAATTACCTGGCGCTCAACGACAAGGGTAAGAATCGACGTGAATTAAAAATATTGAGCGCTGAGTGTTGTACGTTGGCAATCGGCGACGGTTTCCCGCGTCGTATCGGTGGCCCGTCACAACTTAAATCTAATATACACAGGATATTTACATGGTACTGCCCGCCGTGAAGACGCTGGCGGGGGTCTCGGAACGTCTTTGTTGAGGTTTTTCAGTATCTCGTTTGAGCGGAGCGAGATTCTCGCAGCACTAACGCACTTATCGTCGCACTTTGTTCACTTGACATCGAATAGGTACATGTTGTCTTACGTGCTAGTTAGAGTAAGTACGATCGAGAATCACTTCGCCGCGAGACTTTAAGACCATAAGGTGCTCATTTGGGTGTTAATAGTTCGTCAGAAGTTGTCGTTACGACTTTGGTTGGAGATGACTGTTGAATTTGTCGCAGTCCTGAAAGTCAGAGGAATCTGTCGCGTCAGGAGTGTTCGGAGAGGAGGTCATAGCGAGATTCGGATCAGGCGCGTCGACGGGTAGCAAGCAAATCTGAGAGATCGGTCGTTTGAGCGTCGATTGAGCAGTGCGGATGGTGACTAATCTTACGTGCGAATCTGGTCCTGGGTGAATCTCGACAACTTTCCCGAGCATCCATTTCGTTGGAGGTAGGTTGTTGTTTCGTATTAGTACGAGATTTCCGACGGCCAGGTTTTGCCGCTCTGTCTTCCATTTGGTGCGGACTTGGAGTGAGTGCAGATATTCCACGGTCCAACACTTCCAGAAGTGTTCGACTGTACGTTGAATTAGTTGCCATCTCGACAAGCGGTTCTCGTTCAGATTAAGCAACGAGGGCTCTGGTACCGCTAGCAATGGTGAGCCGATGAGGAGATGTCCCGGGGTGAGTGCCGAAAATTCACACGAGTCAGTCGTGAGTGGCCCGATTGGACGTGAGTTCAAACACGCCTCGATCTGAGTCGTGAGGGTGTTGAATTCCTCATAGGTCAGCGTTTGGGTACCGATGACGCGCTTGAGATGGTGTTTAGCACATTTTAGACCGGCTTCCCATAAGCCACCGAAATGAGGTGCTTATGGGAAGCCAGGCGGTATAAAATGCCAAGTGGTTCCGTCGTTGGCTAGTAAATTCCCGAGGTTGGTATCGGAGACGGTCTGTTGAAAGGCGTTTTGCAGCTCTTTTTCGGCACCTTGAAACGTCGTCCCGTTGTCGCTGTATACGTCAGACGGCAGTCCGCGTCGACGGCAATTCGCGCTTTCGGAAGAGAGCCCATTAATTGTGTGGAGGTTTTTGCTCGCTGGTGTGCGCAGGGTACACATTTTCGGATCAAGTTTCGGACGAACGGTCGATGTCGAATGATCCAGTACCGTTGTCGTATAACGCTGGGCGTCAGCTGCGGTCCTCCATGTAAACATCGTTTGTGTGCGTCTTCCGCGATGAGCTGGGTGGCACGATGTTGGGGCAGAAGTGCTGGATGCATCTCTTCGAATGGGATGTCAGCGCGTTCCAAGCGCCCGCTGACGCGCAAGGTACCATTTTTGTCGATGAACGGCACGAACTTGCGGAGCGGGGAACTTCGAGGCAGTGGGTTTTCTTGCTCGATTGCTTGGATCTCGGTGAGGAATTTTTCATGTTGTATATCGTTGAACCAGAACGTTTGTGCGTACTGGATTTCGTCGCCGGCGAGACGTAATTCACGCCCGTGGCTGCGACGTCGGCAACGATTGACGAATCGTTGACAATACGCTGTGATGCGTACTAGTTTCCTCCAGGATGATACGTCTGCGTATAATTCCCAGTGGAGAATTTTGTCGACAGCGATGTGCGACTTTGTCGGTGTTTTCGTCGCTTCGACGAGGGTCTCCTTCGTTGGAAGCTTTGTTAAGCGTGGCCATTTTGCTTGTGGGGATTTTAACCACGGAGGTCCTTGCCACCACAGCGGGTGATCGCGAAGCTCGGATGCTGTGAGTCCGCGTGAAGCACAATCTGCAGGATTTTGTGCAGTTGGCACATGTTTCCATGATACCTCGGGAAGCGTATCAAGAGACGCGGTAGCGTCTCGACGCCAAGTATTAAAAGAAATCTATAATGCCGCCTCACGAGACTCTCACGACGAGACGCTAGCGCTACTCTTACTTTACAGCACGTTCGTCCTTTTTCGTCTGCTACGAAATTCTAACTGGAATTATCTGAGTCAACACGTCGCGAACGCCAAATGTGTCAGGTTCAATATTTTTTATTTATTTTTTTCTTTCCAATGAACCCTATTTCAATCAAATTGGTGACCGCAACGCTAATATCTGGCCACTTACGATTTCGATTCTGTCAAAAACTTTTCGTCCGCACTCACACAACATCGATGCGAATTTGTCCGATCCGTATACGTGCATGGCGTGTACCAGCACACTCTCACTTCGTCTGTAACTCTAATTATCTCAGGCAATACATCGCGGGCGCTAAATGTGTCAGCGCCAATATTTTTTATCTTTTTCCGCCTTATTAATGAGACCTATTTCGATATAATCGGTTCCCGAAGTGCTGATATCTGGCAAAATGTCACTTTTGTCTGAACTCACACATCGAGACAGATTTGTCCGATTGCATATACGTGTGCATCCGTGTAAACGAACAACGCACACATAACATAACAAATGGCGCCCGCAGCGGTACCCTGAAGAAGTTGCGGCAACGATCGTCTATCGACCAGCTCGCTCTCGTCGTCTGACATAATCGTCGTCTGACAGTAAAAAAGTGACAGGGTCGTACACTCTACTGTAGTGTAATGAGGACTCTAGTGTAATGGTTTATCTATCATATCAATAAAAATAATCGATGTGAAGGAAAGACGCGCACACAGGAGCGACGGCCCCAAAGTCATGAGATCGCGATGATCGTGAATCGCCTGAGCGGACCGGCTGCTCCCGACGTGTGACAAAAAGTGAGAAGATCGTGCGTGATTATTACTTTAACATTTACGATCGAGTGTAATGATTTAATAATAATCTCGCGTCTTAACGCAAAAGTGTCTTTTCAAAGCAACAAAAATCATCATGTGGAGGATACTTTATCCTGTCCATGAAAGATCGATTTTTTGAGGTTATATTTTGGGTTAATTTGGACTAATTGTCATGTTGGAATAATTTATTGTAGTATTTTTAGACCTTTCCATTACTTATCCGTGATAGAGCACTAACTATTTGGTGTCTTGTAGACATAAAGAATGCAGAGGATAGACGTGGTGAAAATGGTTTGTCCACTGGCGGAGCATAACAGTGAACAACGTCAAATGCAAGAAGGGCGATCTGACCATACGCCCAATGAGCCCTGTCGTTGCATGCATGTATTGAAGATGGTTTTCAAAAAGATGTGAAATAAACCAAAAAATGTTTTTTCAAAACAAAAATTGTACGCCAAGTATTAAAAGAGTAGCCGTCTCTCACAAAAAATACTCTCCCAAAAAAAAAATCTCTCACCAAAAAAAACTCTCCCAAAAAAACTCTCTCACCAAAAAAAAACTCCCAAAAAATATCTTACAAAAATATTAACGAATCAATATATTAGCCAAGTAAAACTTCTCGGTAAAAAAAAAAAAACTTGGTGTACCAGCATTTTACTTCTCGTCCTTATTTCAATGAACTATGTGCGGAAGCAAAACGCTGGTACACCAAGTTTTTTTTTTTTTACCGAGAAGTTTTACTTGGCTAATATATCGATTCGTTAATATTTTTGTAAGATATTTTTTGGGAGTTTTTTTTGGTGAGAGAGTTTTTTTGGGAGAGTTTTTTTTGGTGAGAGATTTTTTTTTTGGGAGAGTTTTTTTTGTGAGATACGGCTACTCTTTTAATACTTGGCGTACAATTTTTGTTTTGAAATGTTGGATTGCAGCAACCCTGTTGGCTACAAATGTAGGCCACTGTGACGGGTGTTGCTGAATCCATGCAAGGACGACACTAGAATCGGTCCAAGCGTAAATCGAAACAGATTTTAACTGCATTGCGTCGAGGACGTATGCAGTGAGTTTTGCGAGGAGTGCAGCTGCGCAAAGCTCGAGCCGTGGTACGCTAATGGTTTTGATCGGCGCGACTTTTGTTTTTGCAGCGGTTAAACTGACTTTAAACTCGCCTTCGGAAGTGACAGTACGCAGGTAAATGACCGCTGCGTATGCACGTGTGGAGGCATCAGCGAAGCCGTGCAGTTCGCATTCGGTGTTCTCAGATGCGAGGCGATTCCATCGTGGAATTGACACTGCTTGAAGGTCGGGTAGTCTCTCACAGTAGTTATCCCATTTTGCCGAGAGATCTTCAGGTAGTTCGTCATCCCAGTCGAGCGCCGCGATCCACAGTTCCTGCATGAGGATTTTTGCAGTACTGACTACTGGGGAGAGCCATCCTAATGGATCGAACAGCTGTGCGGTGATGGACAATACCGATCGCTTCGTGTTTCCTGTCCTGTTGCGTCGCACGCAACGTACACAATAATTCGTAATTTTAATCAAGCTCCAATATCACAATATTTAGTTAACTGTAACTCGTGACTGTAGCATAAAACATTTTTACATTTCTTTATCATTTGTGCGTACGTGACCGTCGTCAGGAATAGTTGGAAGCGGAAAAACCCAATAAAACACTCCGCGACCAGCTATTCCCCATCTATTCCTCATATAACACTTAAATAATAAAAAATTCCCCAATCCCTACAATCAGCGGTCGAACACGGCCGGCCACGCTAATCCGGCCCATGGGTCAGTCGCGGAAGGTAAGGCGCCCAATAAAACAGTCGCCACATCTGCGGGCCAGGCGGCCAGCTGATTAATTTGGGAAATGTCGGTCCTGTAGCCCATCTACCCTTTCCTCACGTACTCACTTTTTATCCAATCAAAATCCTTGAGATTTTCCATCCCCACCTTTTTTCCAATCTGCGAAGCTCCGCAAAAATCCTCGCAGTTCAGTTCCTCAAAAGTACTCAAACACACAACATCTAAGTGTCGATCAGTCAGTCACAGTCAACTGCTGTTCGGACTTAGCAATATTTCTCAACAGTCAGAGCATCAGCCGCTGTTGAAGTACTCACTAAAAATCAAATATTATTGTGAACTAAATATTATCTAAAACTAAATATTATCGTGTACAAATTAATAACTTGTAAATAAACAATTTAAAACGATCTCAATCCGGATACACAATTTCATCAATTAAAAAATTACACCAAGTGAAAATACGGTAGCTTGGTAGTCGCCAACGTTTTGTCAACAACAGATTGTTGAGGCCCAGATTTACAAACTTGGCCAGTTCACGGAAACTGCAAAACGAGACACGACATGTCCGCTTCGGCGTTGTCACGTTGAAACAGAAGGAGTCGGTTGCGGGTACCCAACCGATACCAAGGATTTTTATTGATTCCGTAGAATCGAAAGTACGTATCTTTGTTGTCTCCAAAGCGGAAGTCGGAATGTCGGTGAGCATTGACGCGTGACTCGACATCCATTTTCGTAGAGAAAATCCTCCTCGGGTCAACAAGTTCTCCAGTTCGATGCGTAGTGTGCACGCTGAGATCTCGTCGTTAGCACCGAAGAGTACGTCGTCGACGTAGAAGTTGTTTCAAACAATTGTCGCAGCGTTTGGAAAGCTTGTTTCTTCGTCGTCGGCTAATTGTTTGAGAACACGCATTGCGAGAAATGGTGCGGATGCTGTGCCGTATGTTACGGTGACGAGTTTGTACGGCGTAACTGGAGACTCAGGCGTCGGTCGCCAGAGGATTTGTTGGTACCGTTGATCTTCGGGATCGACTTCGATTTGACGGTACATTTTTGTGATGTCGGCGGTCAGTGCGTATTGATGCTGCCGCCAACGTAGGATCGTTGAAGGTAAGTCCGATTGGAGCTTCGGTCCTACCATCAAATGGTCGTTCAAGGACGTACCATTCGTGGTTTTGCTTGAAGCGTTGAACACTACTCGGAGTCGCGTAGTACTGCTGTCCTTGAACACAGGATGGTGTGGGAGGTACACAGCAGGTGTCGAGTCAGGAGCGTGGAAGCTAGTGGGTACCATATGTTTGAGGGAAAGATAGTCAGTCATAAAGTCTGAGCATGATTCAAATAAGTCAGGGTTACGAGAGAATTTGCGTTCGAGCTTGGTTAACCAGTTTTCGGCTGTGAATCTCGACAATCCGATCGCAACAGGCTTTGAGCTTTTGAACGGTAACTTGACTTTGTACCTTCCTTCTGGTAGCCTCGTGTGTGTCGCGGAGAAGTGATTCTCGCACGCGGCTTCCTCCTCAGTGAGAGTGGAGCAAGTGGGTACTTCTTCGAGTTCCCAGAATCGTCGCAGTTCGGTTGCGAAACTCGAATGTTCGACGGCGAGATGCGCCGTTAACGTTGTAACGTTATTTAGTGTACCACTTGTCGTTGGTCCGGAGAGGATCCAACCAAACATAGTATTTTGCGCGACGGGTGACCCTGTTAGTCCACGTTTGAGTCCGTCACGGAGAATGTTTGCGTAAATATCGGCTCCTAAAATTAACTGAATCACGCTGCCGCTGCTGGGCTCGGGATCAGCCAGTTCGAGGCCTTCTAGGTGGCTCCAAGTCGACGAGTGTGACGATCGAGGAGGCACGTAGGAAGTTAACTTTTGGAACACGATGGCGTTGCATTGAATCGGATTTTCCTGATTGCCGATGCAGGAGTTTAGAGTAAGATTTACTAACGCTCGGCCTGTGCCGGCGTCAGTGCCGCCGATACCGGTCACTGGAGCGCGCACTCGAGTACGAGGGGCTTTTATTGTCTGTACGATAGTTGCGGTAACGAAAGACGATTGTGAACACTGGTCCAGCAGCGCTCTTACTTTAGTAGTTCGTCCTTTGGACGATGAAACTAGTACCCAGTCCGTCGCGAGCATCACTGTAGCAGGAGTCATTTCACGCTCATACGCATGCAGATTTGAAATCGCGTGTTGACTTGTACTTGGTCCCGGGTCAAGACTCGCTGGAGGAGCGGTCTGTTGAGGAGTGGAAGTCTGAACTGGGGCATTTGTATTTGAGGTACCACCAGGACTAAACGCGAGCTTCTCACCTTTTCCTTTCTTTTGAGCGTTGGGATTATGCAACAGTGTGTGATGCTTCTGCTTACAATGAGAGCACACGTACTTGCTCTGGCACTGTTTCGGTTGATGCCCGGATGCTAAACAGTTGGTACACAAATTGAGCTCGCGGACTGTTTTTTGTCTTTGTTCGACAGATTTGGCGCGAAATCGTTCGCATTTGTGAAGCGAATGACTGTCATCGCACTCGCACAATTTTGACGCAGTCGATAAATGGGCTTTTGTTGAGTTCCCGTCACCTTTTGGTTTGTTGGGTTTTTCGCTCACCGTCGGAAGTATTGATTCTCAAGCTCTTATGCGGTACTCAAGGAATGTGTGAATCTCCCTGTACGTAGAGTACGTGGAGCTTTCACCGATTCGCATTTCCCATTCCCGACGGTAGGTGGGATCTAATTTGCGGACAGTCATAAAGGTTATGATGTCGCCCCATTGATCGACCGGTCGTTGCAGATTCTCTAACGAGCTGATGGCTTCGTGGGTCTGATCCCGTAATCTTTTGAGATCTTTAACGTTCTCCGTGGTAACAGCGCTAACCTCGAACAGTTTCGTGAGATACGAGTCGATTATGTGACGCGAATTATCGTATCGGTCTTTTAATTTGTCCCAAGCGACCTGAAAGTTCGTGTCGGAGATCGTGATTGTCTTCACAAGGGAACTCGCTTCGCCACTAACTCCCATTTTTCAATAATGTAATTTTTGCACATTAGGGATGACTTTGTTATTAATTACCAGCGATTGAAATAAATCTCGGAAGGCGACCCAGTCTGTGTATGACCCCGAGAATTTTGGAATGTCGATTCTGGTGAGAGGCGTGTAGCTACCACGAGTTCCATCCTGAAACGTACAGTTACCGACAGCAGTACTGTTGGCGCTCGGCGCTGGAGCACATACGGCTAACGCGTTTGAGATGTAATCACAGACCTCGTAGTAGATTGTCTCTGCGGTCAGATGGTGTCCTTCCTTGAAATACGGCAGCGTCCTCCTTTCTTCGGCGCTGCTCGCCGTGTAAATCTGGCGATCGAGAGCGTTACACTCCGATCGAATGTCGTTGAGAGCGGCGAGTCGTCCTCGCAACAATGCTGGCGTGTAGTTGTTCTTCCTATACTTCTTTAGATTGGTGAGCAGTCGTGGCATCGACTCCATTCGTGTTTGGTGCTCGTAAAGCAGACCCTCCAGTTCAGCCATGTTGATAGTTGGTACAGTTCCGACTGCGTGGATACTGTATTAAATCGTTTTGGATGTACGCTTTTTATTAAACGTGGTCCCGACTGCGTGGGCACCAGTTCAATATTGAATGAGAGAGATCGCAGGTCTCATTTACAATGATATTTCAATTGTAAATTGTTTGAAAAAAATCAATCGAACCGACGTCGTGGTTGACGTTCGGTGACGTTCCACGGTCCTCGAGATAATGTTTAAATCGAAGAATTAATTTCGCGTCGATCGTTGAGAGCGGGTAACCATAACCGAGTAACACGCGGTTGTGAAATGCACGGTTCCATGGTACGGTCCAATGTACGGTCCAATATACGGTACACTCGCGATGCGCGAATTAATCTTAGCCGTTAGAGCATTGGACGGAGTTAAAAACCCACTTTCGGATTGCTTGTGATGCCGAAAGGTGTTTCACTGCGCGGTCGATCCGCAACATGCTTGATGACGACTCGAATAGGTTGTACCTCGTCTTTTTGAAACCTATTTTGGCGGAAGTGCAACACCTCAACATTTCGTTCCAAAGTGAAAAGGTTGACGTTGGAAGCCTGTACGTCGAGATGTCCCTCGTCTTCCTATTGCTAGCTGGACGTATTTTGAAGCCTGCTTTTATGAAAGTGACGGAAGGAAAGTCCCTCGTGCGACAAGTTGTAGAAGCTGTCGAAAACCCCCGAGCTTTCTTGCCCATCGCAGAAACGGATTTTGGAGCTGAGTTCGCTAAAGATATCAAGGGATCGCAAATCTCGTCGGAGATGAAAGGACAAGTGAAGCACAGGTGTTTCGCCTTTATGAAAAGGCTATTAACCGAAATGGCTCAGAGACTGCCGACGAACTTTGAAACGTTTAAACAAATGAATCTGTTGAGTCCAGCCAACTGTACTTCGCAAGTCCGACCTCGATTCGAGGAGCTACCTCTGCAGGACTTCCTCGACCCCCTCTGTGACATCCGTCTACAAAAGCCAGTGGGAAAAACTTGGTTTCGTCGATTGGAAAGCTCACTGTAAAGGTGACATTCCAACCAACATCGTATCATTCTGGCCTGACGTGTACAAATACACAGATGCATGCGGTCGATTCGCTTTCCGAGATCTGGCTGAAGTCGTACTCAAATTGCTCACAATACCCACGAGTAATGCCGTGGTCGAACGAGCGATCTCAGCCTTGACATTAATCAAGACAAGGGTTCGAAACAAACTGAGAACTTCGACGCTTCAGTCACTTCTCAGAATCCGAATGTTCTTTCAGTCACACGAGATGTGTTGCAAAACATTTCAACCATCTACGGAAATGTTGAACCGCTTTAAAACGAGCTACATGTATGAAAGTGCGGCAACATCAGCAGCCGATAATAACAGCGTGGCGAACGATGGCGAAAGTCTCGATGAAATGATCGACATAATTGCAGATATCTTTTAAGAGTCAGAGACCCATAGGAGGTATGGAAGCGTAAAATATTCAGGAGTTTTAAACTACGTTGATAAATAATTATATAAAAAGATTTTATCGTTATAACTGTTTATGTCAAGAAAATAAAAGCTGTACGTGTGAAGAAAATAAAATACTGTTTACGTCAAGAAAATAACATATTTATTACGCCTTCATTGAAACGGAATGGAAGTTGGTGATGCTTGAGACGATCATGGCAATCGACTTTTTGAATTTTAATAGGACCGCCGACCGCAAACAAATTGGGGTGCCAGTACATGTATCACGTGATATGAGTGCGAGAGAGATAGATGCATTTTTCGAATGACTTCCATTTGAAAATGGTTGACGTTTCGGATAAAAGGGAAGCATCGTCGAACGCGGTATTAAATTGTACATCCGACAATGCTTTGCTTTTTCCCTAAATGTCTACGGTCATCGAATCGCATTCATTACAGATTTTGGTTACCGACGCAGTCGTTTTACATGCCATTAATGTTAGCGACTTTTAGCGATTTCAATGTATTGTGAAGTTGGCGACTTTTGGCGACTTCCCTGACCTCTAGTGGCGACTTGAGGTATAGAAAACCTGGCAACCCTGCACGCACACGCACACGCACACGCACACGCACACGCACACGCACACGCACACGCACACGCACACGCACACGCACACGCACACGCACACGCACACGCACACGCACACGCACACGCACACGCACACGCACACGCACACGCACACGCACACGCACACGCACACGCACACGCACACGCACACTCGAACACGCTCACGCACACGCACACGCACACGCACACGCACACGCACACGCACACGCACACGCACACGCACACGCACACGCACACGCACACGCACACGCACACGCACCCGCACGCATGCACGCACGCACGCACGCACGCACACACATCGGGACAATTTTTCTCGACGTTTCAGACCATTATGACTGAACGAACATGACAATTTCAACGACAAAATTCATGAAAACAAAGCTCCGTCTATGAGGAAGCAAAACAAATGATAAAAATAAATCTCAAAAAATGTTGCCATGCATTTTTTTGTCGCAGATTAATAAAAAAAATCGCGTACCAGATTGGTATGGTCCAGTTGCTATGGATTGCCCCATCGTTACTGTATAACATTATTAAAATTTAATTAAAATTTTAAGTATAAAAAAAGTACCGAAATCAAAAATTATTATTCAGGTGACTAATATCAACCTTTCGTTCCTTCCTTCTTTATAGAAACTCATCATGTCACAACGCACGAAGTTTACGGGACCATGCTCTCCGCCTTCAGCATACGATTATTTTAAGGACTACATGCAGCCCATCGAGATGGAGACAATCGACCTAGTTTCCGATTCGGAAGTCGACGAATCGGAGATCATCGATTTAGTTTCCGATGCGGAAACCGAAGAGTCGGAAACAGAATCAATTACTGCAGAGGTAGAGAGTGACGAATTTTCACTAACTACGGCTGAAGAGATGGAACTGGACAGCATCATAGAGCATACACCGATGACGTATGAAGAAATTTGTGAAATCGCAAGCACCGATTTTCGTTATGGCATCAACGGCAACACACCAGCACGGCCACATGTCTATACGAGATTTACAGAGTGGCGACAAATGGACATAGAGACGGACGACGAGGAGGACGACGACGAAGAGGATAACGACGAAGGAGACGGCGACGAAGAGGGCGGTAACGAAAAGAACAACGACGAGCAAATCAACGAAAAGGATGGACCCCGACAAGATCCGTGTTTTAAGTGCGGTGGTTACAATCACCGAAGTGAGCGATACCCACAGCACACCGATCACTACTGTGACGGGATTTTTCGCCCCGCCACCTCCGCAGAGCGTGAACGGCGAGGAGCGCCGGATTTACGGCGCTTTGGGTCGGTGCTCGTCGCTCCGTGGTTCGGTGTCCAGCGGGAAGCTGTGGTTATCTGGGCTACGTATTGTCGGCTCTCTAGGCTAACTAGCGACACTTTAATTAATTAATTTTATTTTTCGAAAACCTTTTTTGTTATTATCGGAATAGAATAAGTTTGCGTTCGTAATTGCGCTCGTGCGACCATTTGCGCCCCCCCCCCTTGTTAACACCGAAATCTCGCCCCATCGGACCAACAACAGCACGGATCGCCCCGCTCGCCAACCGCTGCCGCCGTCCGCGCGTCCATCGCTCGCGCGTGTCCACTACCGCCGCTCTCTATTCGGCTATCTAGATCCCTACCACATGGGTCGACGATCTATTATCTTTTTTTTGAGCCTGAGGTTATCTTTTGTTCTGAATTTTGGATCCGTCCTCCGATTTTGGGCTATGGGCTCTGTTTTACGGAGCCGCAGGCGAGCACCGAACATCGGTGTTCGCGGACCTGGATGCCAGGGGAGGGCGTGGAGAAATGACCGAAATATTACCGTGTCACCCGCCTCCCCACGACTTCCCAGCCTGGCGCTGGACCATCCCAGCCGGAATGCGGATTGTCGCGGACCGGCCACCCCGGCGCCCCAATTAGAAAGGGGCCGGGAACCACGGAGTTGGAGTTTAATTGCAGCGTTGCACTCCGTAGTTGTGGGGCCAAAACCGTCGACGCATCGGAGGCCTCCATTTCCGACGTGAGGGCCCCCGCACTCTCTCTTCGTGGCCACTGGCTCCGAGGGGAAGACGTCCGCATTCCCGCGATCTCAGCTGCGGTTCGAGATCGGAGAGAAAAAGCCTAGGGCGTAGTGGACATGCCGCACGACAAACACGCGAGCCCCGGTCAAGAACAACGTGACCGGGGTGCATTGGTGGCGCGATCCAATTCGAATCGCGCGCCACCGTGCGCGCAGTGTTGCGCCGACGCGGCCGCAGAAGCCGCCGAGAGGAGCGACGCGCCAATCACGCGCGGACGTGCGAGGTAGCCGGCGAGTGAGCGGGGTGGGGAGAATCGATCGAGGCGCGGCGGAGCAGCTCGAGCTTCCTTCTCCCCTGGACAGCCGAAGGGATCGGACGCCAGCATCGACCCGAGGATCGAGAGACGCCGCACCACGGACATCGAGACCATCGGAGATTTCGGTGAACCCTGGCCTTTATTGTTTTCCCGTGACGACGAGGGTCGCTCGGCCGTACGTGCTAGCCGTCCACGTAAGTTTTTGAGTGTTTTTTTGAGAATTTTGAGAGTTATGAACGTGGACGGTGGGCCGTGCGGCCACCCGGCGTCGTGCCGGGCGCGAGCGGCTCTCGTCGACCGTTGGTCGACGCCATTTCGCGATATCAATGACGCGTTCGATTTTAAGGCTAAGTGCGCGTTCCCGGCGAATATCGTTGGCCCACGCGAGGTGTTACCTTTAATTTTCAGTTTTGCTTCGTTGTTTTATTGTCTACCCTCGCGTGTGGTCGCCGATCCGGGGTTTTGTTTCGAGCGTAAAAGTTAATTTCATTATTTCGGTCGCTTCTCGACAGTAGTATTATTTTTCGAGGCTAAGTAATCGAGACGGTCCTAAGTGTTCGCGTAAAATTCCGTTCCGGCTACCTGCGTTTCGGATTCCGCCGGCCGGCTTGTCGCACGCTCGAGGTCGCGCGGCTCGCGCGATGTTTACGTTCCGCGCGTGTTCGGACTCGCGCTATGTCGCCCCTCCCCTCCTTCTTTGTCTCCCGATGTATTTCGCGGAAGTGTCGAGCCCGCGCTACCTTGCTAGTATTAAGTGCGCCCGTTATCTTTCGCCTTAATATTTTTCTATACTTTCGTAATGTAAATTGGATTATTATTTCTTTTCTCTCGCGCTCTCACGATCGCCGTATCTCTCGACTCGAGCCTCCCCGGCGTTACCTACCGCCTAAGATGGAGCGGTCCTCGATCATTATTATTATTATTATTGATAATTTCGTCGCCGTTAGTCGAGTATCTTGTTCCTCTATTTTTCCCCGAATATTTGCGTCGCGTTATTTAAGAATTAGGCTCAGTTCGTTTGCCCGTAGACCTTTTGGGTTATTTTACCTGTCCGGCGGTCATATTACCTAAACTCGGTCAATCGAGTCTCTACTGCGAGAATGGCTACCTGACCGATAATCAACGGCGGTACCATTTACGTTTCGGTTACGATTATATTATGTCAAATTATATTAGTTCTGAATTATATTATTTCACATTGGATTATTTTAACTCGCATTATTTCAAATAGTAGTATTATTTCCGAATTGTATTTCTGTCACATTATATTATCTTCACTCGCCTTATTTCAAGTATTATTATTTTTATTTCCGAACCGTATTTCTGTCACATTATATTATCTTCACTCGCCTTATTTCAAGTATTATTATTTTTATTTCCGAACCGTATTTCTGTCACATTATATTATCTTCACTCGCCTTATTTCAAGTATTATTATTTTTATTTCCGAACTGTACTTCTGTCATATTATATTATTTCCACTCGCATTATATCAAATATTATTATTATTTCCGAATTGTAATTCCTCCATATTGTATTATTTCCGATCGCATTATTTCAAAAGGGTAGTATTCTCAAATTGTATTATTTCCAATTGTATTATGTCGAGTTCTTAGGGCTTTTGGAACAATGACATGACGCTTCCGGTTTCCGTTCCTATTATTCTCGCTACTGTATCGAGTCGAGGCTACCTAGGGGGTTAATTGTCAACCGCCCTTGCTACACCTCTGCATTTCGGCTAACTACCGGGAGCAGTCCGGGAATTATTCAATAAAATGATTTTACCCGAATTCAGATTGTGTCCCTCAATTTTTGCGAACCGCCCCTCTACCATTTTCAGCTCGCGGAGCCTGAGTTAGTCGCGTGTCTTAGCGCTTCTTGCCGCGCCCGCTCGCGTTACGGGTCGGGCCTGCCGTGCCGACGGCGAAATTAAGTCGGGGCTTTCCCGGCGGTACCTCGGTACCTGGCGCCCAGCCGTCGGTGTGGACGGCCCAACTCATTGGGGACTTCGGATCCCGTATTCCGATTAATGTTCGTCTTATTTGATCCGGGCGTGTAGCGGGAGGGAGCCGGGGTTGTGAGTCCCCTCACAGGGAAATTCCTCACACTACTAAATATACAGTCCCTTTGAAATGGGATTTTGTAATCGTCCCTTATGCGAATCCCTGTATACGACGAACCCCTGTATACGCTTTGTTACGACCTGTACGACAGAATGAGTAGATCGCCCATGACAAAACATTGGCCAAACTTGTTGTAACTAATTATAAATTAATAAATTACTTTACATTATTCTTTTTAATAAAAACCCATTAATTAAATGTGTTATGTATTTTGTATGGTCCTTAAACCCGTCATAAAAGAATTCCTAAAAAAATTGCAAAGTCGAACTTTGCACATTGTTTCCTCATTAATTTCCCATTTTCACAAAGTTATATTGAAAATCTAAATTTTTTGAAAAATTCGAAATATCGTATGATTCCATCATCATCAAATTTGGTGCGAGGCAACGCTGTATGTTATTTTTCGTCAACAGAATATTTCTGTTGACTTAGTGATATTGGACGTGATATAGAGCAATAATATTCTTTATTTTTCAAGCCGTTAAATCGAAATTATTTTTACCAATTACGATGTCCTTGGTGCATCCCTTACCAAGATACACTCAGCAAAAGAAATAAGGGAACAGTTGAATTTTACCCTTTTTTAAGGTAGTCGCCCTGCTTGCGTTCAATTTCGCATAAATTCGAGAAAATTGAGAGAGAATTGCAAGCACTTCTCGATGGTCTAAATATCTGAAAAAATTCATGCACATTAAAGGTACTGAACATATTAATTTAACATAATAATAATTCTAAAATGTTATTAACAAATTGATGAAAAAAAAATTGTTTAACAAATATTTCGGTGACCCAAGTTTTTTTTCGATGAAATTGATTCTTTCGTTTTTCTGAATACGCACGAATTTTTTCAGATTTTTAAGTAATCTTTGAATTTTGGTGTTTTTTATATGGAAAATTCAAAAATTCAAAGATTACTTAAAAATCTGAAAAAATTCGTGCGTATCCAGTTTACAAAACCCACCTTTAGCTCGCTGTGCGATCATTAGTTCATGAGATATGCTGATCTACGAAAAAAGCTCCTTTTTTCTCTGAATGCCAATATCTCAGCAAACAAATGGTCGTACAGAGATCCGCAACAGACCATTTTAAACATAACGAACCAGGCTAAAGGAACCCAGTATTGATAAAGCCTTCAACAAATTTTTTGTGCCCGTGAACGATTTTGAAAAGGACAAAAATTTTGAAAATTTTTTCTTCCCGCTTTTCCTTAGGTTCATGCCGAGCGTGTTGATTTAAAAAAAAATTACTAAAAGATTTTCAAACTAGAGATATCAAGCTTTAAAACACATTTTGTTTTATTACGATTAGACCATTTTTCACAAAATTACAGCGCTTCAAAAATCAATGTAGAAAAGGTAAAATTCAACTGTTCCCGTAATTCTTTTCTGAGTGTATAATGTCGTTTGCGCTTTCTTGATGCCCGGGGAGCGGTATCTCGCGAAGGGGTAGGCAGATCTTATCGCGACTAGTCTCATTTTGGAGCCTTTAAATAGCCTTTAAATCGTATATAGATCAAATTTTTTTCGTACGTCCCTTTAGCCCTGTTTCAGTTGTGGACGTTCTGAGTGCCTGGAGGTCCCGGGGGGCGGTATCTCGCGAAGGGGTAGGCCGATCTTATCGCGACTAGTATCATTTTGGAGCCTTTAAATAGCCTTTAAATCCCATGTAGATGACATTTTTTCGTACACTGATTTACCGTTGTTACGTTTGTGGACGTTCTAACTGCCAGGGGTCCCGGGGGGGCGGTATCTCGCGAAGGGGTAGGCAGATCTTATCGCGACTAGTCTCATTTTGGAGCCTTTAAATAGCCTTTAAATCCTATGTAGATGACATTTTTTTCGTACGTCCCTTTACCACTGTTTCAGTTGTGGACGTTCTAGCTTCCCTGGAACTCAGAACGTCCACGCGTTTCTACCACTAGGAGTGGAGCGGAAAAAATATTTTTAGAGCACTTCAATAGCCTTTAAATAGCCTTTAAATATCCAGTTGGTTTTAGGTCGATATTCCGATGTGGACGTTCCAGGTTCTTTGACATCATGCGCCCCGTAAGCTTAAATGGTTTCAGTCAATCAATATCCAAATGAAATCTTTGCTAATCTTATGACAATTAAAAAAATCGTTCTTCGCTCATTGAAGAATGAATAAAGCAATACTAACTGAAATCTCTTCTTATATTTCGAAATTAATTTTTTGTAACACGTGCACGAATCGCGGCACTTTCCATGGCAGTCTTGCGAGCCGAAAGTGGCCGTTTCCCTGTCAGTTGCGAACCTGTGGTGAAATGACAGAGTCACGCATGCGCAGTTCGCATTTCGTTCACTTTCGTCCCTTGGGAGTTTCTGTCATTCACTTTCGTCCCTTCAATCTCAACCTCACTTTTCAGTATTCGTCTCGCGCGACTGCCATTCCAAGTGCCGCAGATTCGTGCACTCGTTACAAAAAGTATGATGTGCAACACGGGTCGAAATGGCAATTGCGACTCGTGTGATTGCAGCCCTCGCTTCGCTCGGGCAGCAAACCTCACACTCGCCGCAATTGCCAACTTTCGACCCTTGTTGCACAATATACTATTATTTCTTTTCGCATCAACATAAATTAATATTTATTGCGACGACTACGGTCGTTTTGTCGTGGCTCGCATTCCAGTTCCGTGATCAGGTCCAGCAGCATCTGCAAGAGTCCCAGCAGAATCCTGGACAGATGTCGATGGGAACGCCTGGTGCGGGCATCGCGGCTAGATCTCCGCCAGCAAGGTGGCCTTCTTGGAGCTTTAAGAAAAACAAAGTCATTGGTTATAAACTAGGTTATAAATACATTTATTTTAGCGAAGTCGGAATAAATCGTATATTACGATACGAGGGCAAAATAAATTTTTCTCACGAGTGTGTTTGCAGCACGAGCCGAATGCGAGAGTTGCAATCGCACGAGCTGAGTAAAATATTTTCCGTCGAGTATTGCACGAAATTTTACTCTTCAAGGTGTGAAAATGGGAGTTAATGTTCATCACCGCACCGAGTGAAATAAAGTCATCTAGCATCCTTTTGATAATTACCTTCGATTTCAGCTCCAGCTTGTCCATTTGCCGATCGATCGGGCGGTGGTTCAACCAGTTCAATCACTTCGTGTTGGTCACCTCCGTTGTCTAATAATTGGAGAAAGTAAATATTACTAGGAGATATCTATCGTTATCATATTGTAGTAAATCAATTTTATAAAAAATGCAATACTAACCTTGTTCCATAACGACATGCCTCCGGCTGATATAGCTCCAAATGACATAATGAGAACAGAAGCTCGCGCCCCGGCGAGAAGCCCCTGGTGCAGCTCGGTCGGTAACAAAAGCTGTAAATCTTTTGTTACCGTTTTTGGTTCAGTTTCATTCACTAAAAAAAGAGTGATCACGATACCATAGGACAGTTGACAACATCAAATTTAATCAAAATCTGCTTGCGATTCACGGTCTCTATTTCCCAAATAATTTTGTATACATCTAATATTTTGTAATCAATAATTTTATTTTCTTAAATGTCATGAAATGTCTACCACCATAATCCCGACAACTCCTTAAGGACAACATCGAATCTAATCGGAAAATTGCATCAAATCTATGGACATTATTTCATAAGTAATTTTTAGTACATTTAATACTTATTTATGAATGATTCAATTTTTTTTATTTTCTTAATAGCCTTGGAATGATTACCATTATAACCTTGACAACTTCTTCATGATAACGTCGAAACAGACCGAAAAATTGCAGTGGATCATTGGTCGGTATTTCTCACATACTTTTTGATACCTTCAGATCCAACGGAATCCGCTGCATCACCTACAAATGATGTTGAGAAATTTGTGTACATATCCCTCCCAAGACGTGGCAACGTTGTTTATTCGTTCAAGAAAATATGCAGCCAGGAAATCGGGAGTGCAGTAATAATGGCGCCAGGTTATCTATACTTTCGTTTCCCCGATCTCCAGGGGACATTTTCCAATGTTGTACTTTACGTGATTGTTCCGGCCAACTTCAGGGTGTAGTCCGATATATTATTGTACTTCTTTCGTAAAATAATTAAACTCAATTGTTTCGTTTAATTAAAATATCAATTGAACAAACTTTATTAGTCGGAGTTATTTCCGTTAAACGTCTGGAGATAACAGGCAAGGAAAACACCTACTACGGTAGGTGTTCAAAATAGCCACCATTCCCTTCGATGCAGCACGCAACGCGGCGAAGGAAAATGTGGTGTCAATTTCCCAACATGTCCGGCGTTACTGCCCGAAGAGCCGTGTCGAACCGAAGCTCGAGGTCCTGATAGTTTTCGATTTCGCACCGATAAATGGACTCCTTGAGGCATCCCCAGAAGAAAGAATCCAACGGATTCAAGTCAGGGGATCTTGGCCGCCAGGGCACAGCCAATCCCCGTCCGATACAACGGCCCTGGAAGCGTTCGTTGATGTACTCGCGAACTTGTACGGTCCTGTGCGCGGGAGCTCCGTCATGTTGGTACCAAATACCGTCCGCCTCTTCCGCCGGTACTCCAGCGACTTGCAGCAATTCGTCGAGCTCCCTTTGCAAAAATCGGTAATACCGACGGCCGTTCAGACGCGTCGACAGTTGAAATGGTCCGATCTGTAAGAAGAAAAAATATCAATAATTCATTCAATGGCTACACAGTTATAATTTATTTACGTATTTATAATTACAAACGATTCCCTAAAATTCCTGCCCATACGTTCATAGAAAAACGATCCTGGACGGAACGAACTTGCGCTATCGTGTGCCGATTTTCCACGGCCCAGTTATGATAATTCCGTGTATTCCAGGTCCCGATGCGTCCAAAAGACGACTCGTCCATAAAGAGGATCCGACTGACGAACTGTGGATCCTCCTCGTTTCTCCGCAAAATCCATCGGCAAAAATCTATCCGAGACGCGTAATCTTGAGGACGTAATTTTTGCACACGTAAGACGTGGTACGGGTATTGCCCTGCTTCTTTCAAGATTCGGTGAACGGTTGCATACGTGATCCTCACACCCAACCGTCTCGATACTCGTCAGGTGCTCGTTGTCGGGTCCTCTTCAATGATTGCGAGCACGTCCTCTTCGTTGAGAACGTTTCTCGCAACCCTCGGCCTGCCACCGTCAACTCCCCCACCTCGGTTGTAACGGAGATTGAGATGCGGTTGATTCTCCACAAGTGTTCTTTGCACCAAGTTTCTTATAACGGGAGCGCGCGTAACCCGATTATGAATCGCGGAAAACGCAGCAGCCGCTGCCTCGGCGTTTCTGTTATTTTTACCATTGTTACGTCATGACGTAACTCTCGGAAAAAATGCATTAATCCTCTCGAAAAGGTTTATCCGTGGTACACCTTGAATGAACGAGACCTATCTCGAAAATGCCGAGCATAAGAAAAAAAACACTGGTTCTGGTAACCGTAGAGGGGAAGGAAAGGAGTCCGAGGCAAAACATGCGCCGTCTCACTCAAAGGGAGCGCTGTCTCACTCTGGGCTTTGGTCATTCTCCATTGGAGAAACCGCCCGCCTGGTCTCAAGCCGGTGGCGAGGTTTCCCTGAGTAACGTGTCACAGCACACTACAGCACCAACTGACCCCTCCCCTCAGGTCAAAAACCCAGGGTTTCTCTGTAACGAACCGTGACAAAGGGCAAAATGGTATTTCACAATACTACGGATATGCCCACTCGATTAAGAGAATCAATTAATGAATAAAAATAAGTTATCCCCTACGAATAAATTATTTAGCACAAAAAAATCACACAATCTACGTTTGAGATTCTCCGACAAAAATTTAACTCCTACTATAAACAAAGAATTGTTGATTTGTAGTTTACCAGCAATTTATAAATTCGAAATTAATAATCTAAGATACGAACTGAAACTCAATGAAAGATGATAAATAGGTAATCAAGGAACAAATAATACAGCATAACGGAATTACGCATATTACAGAACTTAACCAAGAAAATGTTCAGAATAATCTTGTTATCATTGTTCCGAGTTAACGAACGGCAGAACGCACGAGAAAAATTCTGTTATTACCACCTACTAAAATTAATTAAGGAAAAGAAGAAATAATTAGACTAAGAAACTGCGTTGCGCCGAACCTTGCGACAATCAATTTTATTTTTTTCTTACGGAGTGAGCATAATATAAAGTCCAGACCGTGGGTTGCCACGCGCCTATGCCTACCGCTGAGAAGGACCGGATAAGCGGAAGAAAAGGAGGCCAAGCGCGTCGGTCACGAAGCATCAGGTTCAGACGCGTGTCGATAGTTAACACCAGGCTACCAGTGACCAAGCGATCGAAAGAAAGAAACGTCGTCTTATTTTTGCGAACTGTTATTATAACACTAGTTCAACGGATATTAGGAATACACATTTTTGCGCCCTACGTGACTAAACCCGTAAAAAAAAGCACACCGTCAAAAAAATACGATAACGAGAAAGAAATCGGATTACTAGGAAAACCTTGGAACACGCATATGTCAATACGTGACTTCATACGAAGACTCGTTATCACACATTGTATCTACGGAGCCAAGTTGGACCCGCATTATAATACTCCGTACGGAAAAAATGAGATGAAAGAGAAAAAGAGACCTTCCTAATGCAACATTTCGTAACTCCGAAAATTAATTATAATTATCAATTAATTACAATCATCACATGATCAATTATCAATTTATTACAATCATCACTTAATCAATTATCAATTAGTTACAATCATCACTTAATCAATTATCAATTAATCACAATGATTCATTCCCGATTGTTAACAACAAACACGATCATTTAGAGAAAATAATGCAGGAAATAAAATAGGACTCGCTCGATGTTAAAAGACAAAAGTAATAAACACATGAGCAGCTCCAACGGCCCAAAGCGAGAAGACGCTAGAGGAAGTAGGAAAAAATCCCATTTCTATATTACAATCCGAAACCTGATAAATTACAAAGAAATTATAGTCGAATATTTAATCGTGCACAAGTTAACCGAGATAATATTTGCTCCAGACGTCAGCTATGCCTCTCGAACGAGAAGTAAGAATCATGATAGGAATACGAAGAAACAATCCGTGTTACTACGAGTCACACATACACGAATCGTAAATCTCGGAAGCGCACCACTACCAGAGTGCTGTTTCAGTCACACCTACACGGGCCACAGAGCTCGCACTAACACTAAAGCCTCGCGCTACATACACATCAGTCACTGCTCCCAACGGTCACCTCTCCCAGACTGCGAGGCGACATGTACGCACCCCGCTACTGCCGCACCCCGCTCTTAGGAATGCGTCCGAAGCTCCAAAAAACCCGCTCTCTTTGGAAACTTATGTAATTTAAAAATCAGCAAAAATGTCAGACTACGTACAAGAAAAATAAGCCGCCCAATGATACCGAAATCTTCCGAAAAAACGTATATTTTAGGAAATAGGGAAAAAGCCACAGCTGTAGTGGTAATTAGTTATAATTTTCCAGAAAAATGCATTAGGACGTGAGGCACCGAATTATGTTCTCGGTTCTCGAAAATAGTTATAATTAGAGCTGTAATGAGCAAAAGAAGCTTAGGAATGCGGAGCGGAAAGAATTTTACTTCCGCGCGGATCGGAAGCTTCAAGGGCCGTAAGGCGGCGACAAGCTGGGTGCCTCCGATCGGCCCCACTCCTTGGGCCTCCGCACTCTAGTATTGGTAAAATGCACGTACAAAAGCTTCAAGATGAGGCAATAGGCATATATATAAGGCGCTAAAAAGGGAGCTCGTCGTCCAGTCGATTCGTAACCACCCAGTTGATTTCTCGTCGTTAAGCTAATTAGTTCTCGGCTCGATTTAAATTCGAAATCTGTTTGTCTGAATTTCTCTATCTTCATCGACATCGGAAAAAGGACTTAGACTCAATCTTGCGAGATCCAGTCTAGGACTCTGAAATTTTTCGTCGTACCTATTGTATTTCTGCACTTTGGACTTAGAATATTTCCGCATCTTCATTTTTGCGTTTGCGAACACTTAAACATTTTGTGATCATGCATCGAGTACTCATTAAACATCCAATCCAGTTCATATATTTTCTTCAACGAGGATTTATCTTTTACTTTTGTCAAAGTCGAATAATTCCCTCGGAATTTCGGGTTGACTCCCTCTTGTACATAAAATTAGTTTGACTGATTACAAACTTCTGCCTCATTGACTAAAGAACTGGATTCGATTTTTTTTGGTAAATTATAAGAATTATTTTTAAATTAAGACAATCATGTAAATTGAGAATATCAGCCAAATCATTTCTTTTTCCATTACAACGTGCCTTATTTTTGAATTAATTCAAATCAGTGTACGGAGCCACGGCCTCATTATTATTTTCTTCACTACGCCCCCCTTTGTTCTCCTCCCAAAATTTATCAACGAGTTCATCTGACGACGCCAACGTAGACCTGTGAGCCCAGGTCTCTATAACTACACAGTAAGTACAAGTCTATTTAATAAATATATCTCTCTATATAATAAAAATATCTCGCCGCCGCCGCCGCCGCCGCTGCCGCCGTGTAGGATAATCGAGGGGGGGGGGGTCAGCTTCACCAAACCGCACGGTGAAGGTGACCTGGGAAGGGACTTCGGATGATTTTTTCTAAGTCCTTCAAGGGGCCCTTGGGCCTGAATTTTTCTAAGTCCTCCAAGGGGCCCTGGGGCCTGAATTTTTCTAAGTCCCTTAAGGCCCCCTATTCTGGGTATCATAAAATACCCAGATATATTATCTCTATATTATAAAAAGATCTCGATATTTTTTATATACGGACATAGGCCCGCCATGACTTGGTGGGCCAATGTTTTTGGAAAAGCGCTAAGAAAAATCTGTTATTTCGGAGTCTATGTTTTTGAAAAAGGCCATCGAAAGATCCGCGCTTGGGGGAATATGTTTTTGGAAAAGGACTTAGAAAACTCAGGCCTTGGGGGATTTATGGTTTTGGAAAATGAAAAACGGACATGTGAGCGCGCGAACGAGGGATAGGGGATCTGAGGAACGGAAGGGGGGTCCCGATGGATATGGATTCTGAGCGATGGGAGGGACGTCCCGAGGGATAGGGGTTCTGAGGGATGTGGGTCCCGTGACAGGTAGGATTAAATTATGTAGGGTTAAGTTAGGTAGGGTTAAGTTAGATAGAATTCAGTTAGGTATGATTAAGTTAGATAGAATTAAGTTGTAATGTAATGTAATGTAATGTAAAATTTCCGAGCGCTCAGTCCTATACGGACCATTGTGCTCGTGCCCATTCACGGGAGGGTATCCGATTATGTAGGATAGTCGGTTAGGCGAGCCTCCTTTGCAAAGTGCAGGAGGGCGCGCACCCCAACCTCCTCAAGGTCCAGAGATTCGAGTACGGGCGCCCCAAGTACCTTCCTGCGAATGTCCTCCAGCGCCCTGCATCTCGTAATCACGTGGAGGGGTGTTTCTTCCTCCTCCGTACATCTCGGACAGAATGGTTCTTCACTTAGCCCCAGTCGTCTTAGATGCTTCCCTGTGTGCCAATGTCCAGTGACAAGGCCCACTACAGCCTTGAGCTGATATCTGTCTAGGCCCATTAATACAGAGCCTAGCTTGCCCGAGGGACCTTTAAACAAGGCCCTCGAGTGTCCCATGCCTTCTGTCCGTAGCCAGAGGTCCGCAAATCGTCCCTCCACCCACTGCTTCGACAGGGTCTTAATATGATCCATGGCAATTGGGACATGGCAAATCCTTGCCGGATCAGTAACCGTAGCCCCGGCCCTGGCAAGGATATTCGCCTCTTCGTTTCCCTGGATGCCCACGTGTCCAGGCACCCAAAGAACTTTTACTTTGTTGCTGCAGGCAACCTGCGACAACAGCGCATTGCAGTCAAGCACCAATCCGGACTTCTTCACCACATGGTGGAGTGCCCCTATGGCCGCCCGACTGTCACTGCATATATATATGTGCTTGCCACTGTATCCCTTGTCCAGGATGAGCCTGGCACAGGTCCAGATGGCGTACACCTCTGCTTGGAGCACCGAGGCAGTGTCTCCCAGCGCCAAGGATATCCTTGTTTTGGGTCCACTGCTCCATATTCCCGCTCCTGATCCTGTTCCTGTTTTGGATCCATCTGTGTACCAGACGAGCCCACCAGGAGACAGAAGTTTGTCTTGTTCCTCCATCCATTCCTGCCTACTGGGATAGAGGACTTGGTAATTGTCGTCGAAATGGTGGAAGCGGTCACAGCAATCCCCTCCTCGCGCTAGGATCCCTTCAAGGTCCCCATCGCGCTGCAGTAGTGACGCGTGGCCCGCCTCTGCCCTCTTCCACTTACCACTGAAGTGTAGGCGTAACGCAGCATTTTTGGCGTTAGCCTCGACTAAGATGTGAGGGGGCGCCATGTTCAAAAGGGCCCCCATGGCCATGGTCGGGGTCGTTCTCATCGCCCCCGTGATTCCAAGGCCCACTAATCTATAAATTTTATCCAGTGTCTTCCTGTTGGTGGCCTTCTGCAAAGCGGGCCACCAAACCAGGGAAGCGTACGTTATTTGGGGAACCAGGATGGCCGTGTATATCCACTTGACCATTTCCGGTTTTAAGCCCCATGTTTGTCCAAACATTCGCCTACAGGCCCAGAAAGTGGCAGTGGCTTTCGTAGCCTGTCTGGCTTTTCCAGCTGAGCTTGCTATCCAGGGTGACGCCTAGGTAGCGTACCTCCGAGGAGTATTGCAGCTCAGTTCCAAATATGTAGGGGGGTTTTGGTTGAAAACCTCTCCTCCGTGTAAATAGCATCATCTCCGTCTTGCTCGGGTTAACCCTCAGCGACTTGGAGGTGCACCATTCTTGCATGAGGTGGAGTGCGCGCTGCATTCTCCACGTCATCTCTGCTGAGTGGGAGCCTCTGACCATTATCATAATGTCATCAGCATAACCCACCACGTTTACCCTGAGCCCATCGAGTGCCGCCAGTAGCCCGTCAACGACCATTGTCCACAGGAGGGGAGATAGTACCCCCCCCCCTGCGGACAGCCCCGCTTAACGTGCGCCCTCGCGGTTGACCCTCTGAGCCCTGCGGTAACCGTTCTTGTGCGAAGCATGAGGTGTATCCATTCGATGATAGACTCATCTACCCTGAATTCCCTTGCAGCCTCGCATATGGCGTCGAAGGAGGTCTTGTCAAACGCTCCTTCGACGTCCAAGAACACGCATAGGGCCGACTCCTTCCTGCCGAGCGTCCTCTCTATATCTTTAACAATACAGTGGAGGGCGGTCTCGACAGACTTGCCGGCCTGGTAGGCGTGCTGTGAGGTTTGCACCGGTCTATCAACCAGTGCTCCCTCTCTAATGTACCTATCAACCAGTCTCTCCAGCGTTTTAAGGAGGAAAGACGTCAGGCTGATCGGTCTGAATGACTTGGCCTGGTCATAGCTGCTTTTACCCGGCTTTGGGATAAAAACTACCCTGACCTCACGCCAAGCTTTAGGCACGTATCTTAGTGCCAAACAGGACCGAAAGATACGGTTCAGGCGCTTGATGAGAGGCTCCCCTCCCTCTTGTAGGAGGGCGGGGAAAATCCCATCCACCCCTGGACTTTTGTACCGGTCAAAAGTCTTGATCGCCCAGTCTATCCTGCTCGGTGTGACAACCTTGGCTGCCGTCACCCAATCACCCGGTTTTTTGATTGAGGGCGCCTCCTCTTGAGGCTGTCCCCGGTCCGTCAGTTCCGAACCCGGGAAATGTACCTCAAAAAGGTGCGCCAGTACTTCCTCGTGGTTCTCAGTTGTCCCGCCATCAGGCAGTGTGAGTCCCTCGAGTTTGTTTTGCGGGCCTTGTAACGGCCCGTCTTCATATAAGAAGACGATTCGAATGAGAGAAAAGTATAGGTGACATTAGCGCAGTGGTTAGCGCTCTGACTAAGGAATGAACATTCCGGGTTCGAGTCCCGGAGATCACCATATCTTTTCTCTCTTCGAAACTTCGCCAATTCATCCGCACGACCATCCTACACACATCCCCGAATTCTCGGCCCAGCCGTTACATGGTGTCAGAAGTTTTCGGGCCCACGATCCCCAATTGCGCCTTTGTACCGACGGAGGCGTACAGATGACCCCGGCCTGGCACTGAAGAGCTGCACCGCGGGACTCAACACGGCCGAGGGAAGAGGTCCGACGATGGAGATAGGCTTCGCGAGATCTACGACGCTCCACTGCAATCGCGTAACAGGCTACCTGCTCTGCGCCTTGTACCGATGGAGCGCAGCGTCTCCCCTGCAATCGCGTAATCGGACACCCGCTCTGCCCAGTCGACGAGGACGTCGAGTTCACTAAGGGGGAGTGTGTAACGGCCCGTCTTCATATAAGAAGACGATTCGAATGAGAGAAAAGTATAGGTGACATTAGCGCAGTGGTTAGCGCTCTGACTAAGGAATGAACATTCCGGGTTCGAGTCCCGGAGATCACCATATCTTTTCTCTCTTCGAAACTTCGCCAATTCATCCGCACGACCATCCTACACACATCCCCGAATTCTCGGCCCAGCCGTTACAGCCTGATGCAAACACTTTGCGGAGCCTGGCCACTAAAGGTAGGGCCTCGATCTCCCCGCAGAATCTCCTCCAGGCCGCTTCTTTGGACTTCTTTACGAGCTTCTTATACTCTCTCTGGGCCTTCCTGTAGGCGTCCCAGTCGTTGTCCGTTTTTGTCCTCAGGGCTCTGTTTAGCAGCCTACGGGAGCGGGAGCGGAACTGGTTCAGCTCACCGCTCCACCAGGCCACCTTTTTGCTAGTTTTCCTTCTCCTTAGCGGGCATGCAGCCTCGAAGGACCCGACCAGAGCGGTCTGCAGTAGATCTGCCTCCCGCTCGATCGCGCCCTCCGTCCGCGGCCACCCACCGGTGTCCCCGAGCCTGCTTCTTAGCCCTGCTTGGAAGCTGGGCCAGTCCGCGGTCCTAGGGTTCCTGTAGGTCTCCGTCGGGATCTGGCTATCACTCCCTGCCAATTCGAAGGTTATCAACCGGTGGTCCGAAAGAGTGTCCTCTTCACTAACCTGCCAGTTTGTTATCGTTTGGGCCACTCTTGGTGAGCCCATCGTTATGTCAATCACCTCCTGTCTACGTGAGGTGACAAAAGTGGGCTTGGATCCTCTGTTCAGAATCTCAAGATCCGTTGTAGAGAGATACTCTAGAAGAGCAGTACCCCTCTCATTTGTGTTGGAGCTGCCCCATATGATGTGGTGCGAGTTAGCATCGCACCCCACCAGTAAGTTCAACCCCTTGTTTTTACAGTAGTCCACCAGTTCTCTGAGTTCCCTCGTAGGGGGAGGGTCCTCAGAGTCGTACGGGAGGTACGCCGAGGCTATTACCAGCTCGGTTATTACTCCTCCCACGCGAATCCTGATGGTAGCTGCTGCAAGGTCTCTGGTGCAGAATCGGTTCAACTTGAGGGCACCATGTCTGTTATTGATGAAGAGACAGGCCCTCGGACCCGGTTCTGCGCTATCGTAGATCAGTGATCCTGAAACTGTACTTATCCCTTTTACTAGTCCCCTGTGTATCCAGGGTTCTTGTATCAGGGATATGTCTACTTGCAACCTATCAAGGTCCCGGCTCAGAAGAGCCGTGGCCGCTTTGCAGTGCTGCAAGTTAATCTGCGAAACCTTGGTCCGTCCCGCAGTCGTAGGTACCGCAGACGTGCCCAGGTTCACAGATAGTTGAGCGAGGCTTCCGTGGTGTCGCTGCTAGGCTGCTCCGAGGACGAGCCCTGCGCCGCCAGTTTGGCCTTGCGTGCCCTCCTCCTCGCCGCCCCGCTGCGTCCCTTCTTCGGCCTGCTGATTGAGGAGTCAGTAGGACCGGCTTGCGCTGATCCCTCTTCCTTCTCGGAAAACTCAGAGGTCACGCAATGGATGCCCTCCTGGTTCATAAGGGCCGAAACCCCTTCGCCCCAGGTGGGCTCCGCAGTCATGCCGTCTGCGTCGTTAGAGGGTGCGGTGTCCCCTTCCGGGGCCTCCACCTCCTCCATGGGCTCAAAATTGTGACTAAAGCACCACATTAAGTCCCACGAGTTGCGAGGAAAAGAGGTCCGCCCCCCCAGAGCCTGCTTAGGGGGGTAAGGCTGTATACAATTGGGGGGCGCCTGGTACCCAAAGGGCATCGTACGCGACACTACTCCCCTAGTGCCATGCATCCCGTTGGCACGATAGCTTACACCGTGGGATTGGGGAGGTGGTCCGCGGCAGGGCCTTAGTTCCCCCAAGACGGATTTTATCCCGCCGGGTTCACGTATAGCACCCGCAGGCCAGACCCAGAAGAGCTCCCGTCTTGTGTTCTGGTCACCTTACGACGCCCCAGTCCACGCGACCGCAGAGGTCCCCGAATCCTGGCCCCTCCTATCCGCCACCCGGAGACGCGCTCGGTTGGCAGCTCAACCGAGTTACCCGCCCCCCTTTACGAGGGTTAGGCAACACCGAGTAGAATTAAGTTAGGTAGGATTAAGTTAGATAGAATTAAGTTAGGTAGCGTCAAGTTAGGTAGGATCAAGTTAGATATTGTTAAGTTATGTAGGGTTAAGTTAGATATTGTTAAGTTATGTAGGGTTAAGTTAGGTAGGGTTAAGTTAAGTAGGGTTTAGTTAGGTAGGGTTAAGTTAGGTAGGGTTAAGTTAGGTAGGGTTAAGTTAGGCAGGGTTAAGTTAGGTAGGTTTAAGTTAGTTAGGTTTAAGTTAGGTAGGGTTAAGTTAGGTAGGGTTAAGTTAGGTAGGGTTAAGTTAGGTAGGGTTAAGTTAGGTAGGGTTAAGTTAGGTAGGGTTAAGTTAGGTAGGGTTAAGTTAGGTAGGGTTAAGTTAGGTAGGGTTAAGTCAGATCGGGTTAAGTTCGGTAGGGTTAAGTTAGGTAGGGTTAAGTTAGATAGGGTTAAGATAGGTAGAGTTAAGTTAGGTAGGATTGAATGAGGTGGAATTAAGATAGGTAGCGTTAAGTTAGGTAGGGTTCTGTTACATAGGGTTAAGTTAATCAGGCTTAGGTTAGGTAGGTTTAAGACGCTGAGGGGGGGGGGGGGGCAGCGCGCGAAGCGCGCAGGGGGCGAAGCCCCCTAGTATATATATATTATATATCAACTGCCACCTCAACTCATTCCATCTAGATTCATACGTTAATATTTCATGAAATACCCTCCCTATACCGTAAAAGTGAACAAAAACGGGGTTGCGTCTTCGGTGCTTTTTCGTCAGGCGTGGTAAAGAGAGAGTTCCCTCTCTCACTGACCAGAGTACGAGAGCCTTAAGCTGAAGCGCTCTTATAAGCGTGTAATTCTTAGGTCGTAACATTTCGATCGAAGTTTTGACGTAACACCATACAGAATGAGCATTTCCGCGTACTCCGCGGTCGTATAGTTAGCGGCCATTTTCAGATTATAACTGTCACGGACTGAAGCGTCGGAAGTAAAACAAGCGATTGCTTGTCGCGATCGCTTGTTTTACTTTCGATGATTCCAACCAATCGTTCGCGATCCGTTTCATGGTAATTATTTCCCAAATAATTATTGGGAAATAATTAACGTTTTCTAAAAAATCTCCTAGAGGTTTCTCCTCGCCAGAACACTTCCCCGAGCAAAGCGTTAAGTTCGTTTCGAAAATGTCCTGGAGAATTCTCCTCGCCAGAAAATTTGCCCGAGCGGAGCGTTAAGTTCGTTTCGAAAATGTCTTGGAGAATTATCCTCGCCAGAACACACGCCCGAGCCGAGCGTTAAGTTCGTTTCGAAAATGTCCTGGAGAATTCTGGCCAGAAAACTCGCCCGAGCCGAGCGGTAAGTTCGTCTCGAAAATGTCCTGGAGAATTCTGGCCAGAAAACTCGCCCGAGCCGAGCGTTAAGTTCGTTTCGAAAATGTCTTGGAGAATTATCCTCGCCAGAGCACTCGCCCGAGCCGAGCGTTAAGTTCGTTTCGAAAATGTCCTGGAGATGTCCTGGAGAACATGCTCTCGGTTTGGTATCACCTTCTTCCTTCCTCCGCTTAGAGTACGTTTCGCACAAATTCGAGAAAAATTCGAGAGAATTGAAAAAACTTCTCGATGATATAAAAATCTGAAGAAATTCATGCACATTAAACGTATTAAAAAAATTAATTTTGCATAATAATAATTCGAAAATAAAGTAGGCTCGCGTTGTAACCACAATAACTTTTATATTTTTTTTTACTCCCGTAACTAAAATGTTATCATACCGAAGACAATATCGACAGATCTATTGAAACGCATAAATTGCGATTATAATGAAACAATCAGTTTGGTCGGTTTGACAAAATTAAATATTATTAAATGATTCAAATTAATCGGCACGTTCTCCTCGCCAAGTTTTTCGCGTCGCATATTTAATTAACTATAACGAATTCAATTTTTTCGTTATTTTCATAATGTCAAATAAATGATGAGGAATTTATTTGAATGTGTGGAAATAAATTTTTGTGACACGTTGGTGAAAAAACGTGAAGGTACAACGATCTTCGATCCTTCGACGTGGGCGTGCGACAAGGCTTCCTAGAAATAAAAAATACTTACAATAATTACAATACCAATATTAATGCTAATAACAATTATTGTTATTACTATTTCGTAAGTAGTAATTACTACTTACGTTGAAGCCGTCCATTACCGTAATCCATTTTGCCCGACAGAATTCAGCAGTAAACAGACCCATATGATCCGCGACGGCCCTGAAAATAAAATATTAAATACATCAATTATCTTTATTTACTTACATCCAACATTAGTCAACCGTTCGCCGGCGAGGGAATACTTCATTTGTACTTACATCCACGCTTCCCGATCGTCCCTGGGGCTGCCGTTCTCGGCCAACTCCAGAACCTTCCACAGGAGCCTCCATTCCCAGGTCGAATTCCCCGTAATTGAGATGCAATTAGTTGACAATCCTCCCATTTGTAGTAAATAAAAAAATGTAACGTTGACCAAAAAAACTGCTTTTACAGTGCTTTTACTTCACTGTCTGTATTCGGGATTTCGCTACGTGGCACGGCCTCGGCCTTGTCACGATACCAACTCTACCCACCGCGCGGCAGCACCTCTCGGGCACCGTCGGCAGGCGTCGCGAGGCCTCGTGGAACGATCTAGAATCGACCACGAGGCTCTCGCAACGGCTAGCCGGCCGGCGGCAGCCATCTTAGCAATCTCAGTCTCATTAGAGGAATCACGCGCGTAGCATCGTTGCTCCCGATAATTCAACTTCATTTATCGATGACTCGCTCACATACAGTATATGTAATAGCACTCAGTTAATCTTACGGTAAACTCACGGGAAACTCGAATTGTCGCACCGGGCGCAATTCTCACTCAACGTACGTCAACATTTATTCTTTTCTTTCTCAACACGCGGTACCGCCATACCCGTGCATCGCACACTTAGCCGTGCGATCTCATTGGCATACTCTCGGGGTAGCTGCTGTGAAAATTAATATATTTTAGCTTCTGTGAACCATTTCGATAAACATTATAAAACTCAGTGGATTTTTTTTACCGACAGCAGTGGGCGTGCGGTCGATGCATGGCTTCGGCGATCTCCCATGTTAAGAAGCTCGACTCACGGTCGCTACTTGGATGGGTGTCCGCTTAGCCGTGCACTGATTTGCACGTCAACTGTTGAGCGGGAGGCAGTTTTTTTGAGTTTCTGAAGTAATCTCATGCAACAGACACTCAGAAAAATATAGCCGCCTGTATCGGCACAGGTTTTCCGCAGTTTCCCTGTGCCCTCGTGCAAATGCGATACAGTAGTGCATTAGGAAAGAGTGGCTGCGGGTAACACTCTGGGGGGGGGGGGGGGGAACTCAATAAATGACACGGAGGGAAATACAAGGAATGAAAGGGGATCACGGGGAGGGGGGAGAAAAAACGTAAAAACCTGAAGAAGGTATACGTAGGAATCAAAATAAAAAAAAATAAAAAAAACTAAGTGGATTTTCTCAAACAAACATTGTAAATAATTTTCATGTATTTTCTCATTAATAAAGACAAGTGTTTTTCGCGCCTTTTTTCACGCAACGCGTCGCTCATCTTTACCGAACATCCTTTATTACGATCAATTCCATCACGGCAAAAAATTAACGGTTTTTCTCAAACATTTGGTCCTTCGAGCCGGATCGTGATAAATTGTGAACACTCAAGTGGAAAAATCTGTGAAAAATATTGTGAAAAATCATCAATTTGTGCAACTCATCGGCTTGTGCCGCGCAACAAGTGTGAAGAAAACTCAGGAGCCAATCACAATCGTGCTCTCATTGTTCGCGGCCAATAATCAACGCGCTTGTGTTAAACGATCGATCGGGATGTTCTCGTTAGTGAAGTGACCAGTCACACTCGCGCTTTCTCGCAATCAACCAATCACGTTGTCACTTTCATTTTTTCGGTTATCTATCGCTCTCTCGGCAGTGTGGCAGTGTGGTGGCATTCAGCACAGTTTTTCGCGAATTAATCTCAAAAAATAAATTCTTTGTGAATTTCCGGTTTTTGGGTTTTCTCATCGATTCACTCGTGCTACACGAACGTCTTACAAACTTTCGTGTAGTCTCTCATTCTCTCGCGAAACTCAGTGCACTAAAAAAAATCATCAAAATCGTTTAACACAAATCGGGTCATACTCATTGAATCGGCTAACTTAATTCGGTTAAATTAACATCAATTTAATTCGATTTAAATTAAAATAAAACAAAAATTCTCACAAATATTTTTGTGAATTTTTGCGCTCTCAAAATTTTCGGTTTTCTCATTCGGTTAAAATTCAAGTGAATTTTTGTGGTGAAGTTGCATTTAAGTGTCATCATGTCGAAGCAAGCGTCCGGTTGCACGACACCAGGGATCATCGAGGAAGGGGCTACCACTCCTCAACGCACTCAAGAACAAATCAAGTATCATCGATCTCTGGCTGGCACTTCGGGGTTGCAAGTCACTGGCAAAGGAAGCGGCAGCGCTCGTTCGTCAAGACAAAACTCACCAGCGCGCCTGCCCTCCGAATTCGCGCTCAAATATCAAACACAGCTCAACCGTCTCGCTTGCATTGAAGCCATCGCTAACGATTTGCCAGATTACACCAAGGACTTAGCACTCAACGACATTGACACTGAGCTTGGGCAGCTTGAAGCCGTCCACTCGGAATTCATGTCAACTCACGAGTTCTTTGAACTCAACTGGCCTGCCACATTCATTGATCATGAATATTTTTCAACGAATGTGCATCAAAGGGAATCCAAGCTGTACCGTCGAACACTCAAATTGCTATCACGTGCAAAAACTGCTGCACTCGCGCGTCTGCCTCAACCGACGCCAACATCACCAACATCACAAGCCGAACTCAAACTGCCGGACATCAAGCTCAAGCAATTCACGGGAGAGTATGCCGACTGGCCGCGCTTCAAGGAGATGTTCGAAAGCCTCATCATCAACAACTCACGCATTCAAGACGTCCAGCGTCTTCATTATCTCCGAGGCTGTTTGACAGGAAGCGCGGCTGAACTCATTGCAAATTTCCCACTTGCGGGGAGTTCGCTAAAACCTTAATGGGATACCTTAAATGCACGGTACGAGAACAAACGGCTACTCATCCAGGCGCAATTGGACAAGGTATGCAAGCTCGAGCGAGTGACCAAAAAATCAGCAAAGGGGCTTGAAAAGATCATCTCCACCATCGCCGAGGCCCGTCAATCCTTGGAGTCAATGGGAATGATCTCACAAATTAGCGATCTCATCCTCGTATACCATGCCTGCTGCAATCTTGACTCCTCAACGCGGGAGGCATAGGAGAACTTCATCGGCTCATCTCGCGAGTACCCAACATTTAAGCAACTCGAAGAGTTCATGACCGCACGTGTTCGAGCTCTTGAACACATCGAGGCTGCTGCTCCGCAGCAATCGCACTCATCATCGGGAAAAAATCAACAAGGGAAGATGTCGGTCACAACACATCAAGGAACGACTCAACAAGGTGCAGCGCCATCAAAAACAAGGGAGTATGAATGTGATTGCTGCAAGGGCAATCATTACATCGTTTCGTGTCCGAACTTCAGGAACATGGACGCTGTTGATCGACGAACAGTTGTGAAGGAGCATCGCCTCTGCTACAACTGCCTAGGACGTCAAAGTGTCAACTCGTGCAAGTCCACACAAAAATGCAAAACTTGTGGGGGCAAGCATCACACGATGTTGCACGAGAGCCGACCCGCAACAACTCAACAACCGGAAGCATCTCAACCGGCAACACCATCGGCTCCTCATTAGGAACTCGGTGCAATCGTCAACTCATCCGCTGCTCCTAGCACTCATCAACCAACGCTGCTGGCCATAGCGATCTCAAAAATTTACTCATCCGCTCGTCGCACTCATCAGGCCCGCCTACTCATCGATCCTGGATCGGAACTCACTTTCGTATCAGAAGCACTCATCTTTCAACTCAACATTGATCGACAGCACTCATCCATACGGATTATTGGGATTGGAGGAAAAAGGACAACTCAAACACGTGGTATCGTAACGCTCACTCTCAAATCATTAAGTATAAACTCAGAAGTTACGATACAAGCGCACATTCTCAAAACGGTCTCCTCAATTTTACTATCCTTCCAATTACCAAATCAATCATGGCGTCATCTCGAAAAATTAATGCTGGCCGATCCCCAGTTCCTAGAACCTCGCGCCATTGATATCATCATTGGTGCAGACTCATATGGTAAAATAATCAAGCCAAACATCATCAAAATATCAGACTCAATGCCAATTGCTCAACTATCCTTTTTTGGCTGGCTTGTTCTCGGCCCAGTTAACTCATCCAACTCATCGCCTTGTGTCTCATATCATGTTCGCACTCAACCAGATAATTCTGAGCTGCAGGAATTACTCACGAAGTTTGGGTCCAAGAAGAACTCAGATCGGATACTGCAAGCGCACTCTCACCTGAAGAACTCGAGTGTGAAGAACACTTCAAATCAACGCTCTCACGTGACTCCACAGGTTGCTACATTGTCCGACTACCACTCAAATCTTCAACAAGTTTGTTGGGAAACTCATACATGGCAGCTCATCATTGCCTCAACAGAATACTAAAAAAAACTCAAGAAGGACGAATCATACAGGAAACTCTACAAGGACTTCATGAAGGAATACGAACAGCTTGGTCACATGGTTCGGATCTCACACAACTCATCAATGATAACTCAATCAGGTGAGTTCACCGCTTGTGTTACTGGAGGTGGGATGACCTTAGCACCAGATGCCTCAAAAACATCCGAAGGTTTGAGGGTCTTGTCCGAAGGTACACAAGTACGAACTTCGTCCTGTGCGACATATTACTTGCCGAACCATGGAGTACTCAGACCAGAAAGCAAGACGACCAAGCTGAAAGTCGTTTTCAATGGCTCTTGTCCAACATCAACAGGACACTCACTGAACGACATCATGCATACGGGGCAGAATCTTCTGCTAGTCATCACGGACGTCCTCACCTGGATTCGACATCATCGCCACATCTTCGCGACAGATATCACGAAGATGTATTGGCAAATCAACGTACACAAGGACGATTGGCACCTACAGAGAATACTATGGCTCGACGAAGAACTCAACGAGGCGCATTATCAACTCACCACAGTGACATATGGCACCAAAGCAGCTCCATATCTCGCTGTACGAACTCTACTGCAGCTTGCCGAAGACGAAGGCCACCGCTATCCCCTAGCAGTGCCTTCTCTACTCAAAGGAAGATATGTTGATGACATATTCGGTAGCGCAGATTCAGTCGATCAACTCATAAGAATCGCAACCCAATTGAAACATATGTGCAACGCGGGAGGATTCCCTCTCGCTAAGTGGCAATCAACACACAAGGATTTACTCACGGCTGTAAATTCAACCAAGGAGACAGCATCAATTATCACTTTAGACGATTGTGCAACCAAGATTCTCGGATTAAAATGGCTTCGCCACTCTGACGAATTTGCATTCTCAGTACAACTCAACGAGAACTCTGGAAAATTCACAAAGCGACTCATCTTATCTGAGGTAGCACAGATATTCGATCCACTCGGCTTTATCTCACCAGTCACCATTCGAGCCAAAGTTCTTCTCCAACAGCTCTGGTTACACAAAACTGGTTGGGACGATTCACTACCATCCTCTGTGGCAACACGATGGTTACACATTCGAGAAGACTTGAAAAACTTGGCCAAGATCTCAATCCCAGGTTCAACACCTGGAGCGACTCAACCGTAGAACTCCATGGCTTCTCGGACGCATCGCAACTCGCAATGTCGGCTGTCGTCTACATTGTGACTAACTCACCGTCCACTGGCGCCAAATCAGCTCTCGTTAGTGCAAAGACGAAAGTCGCTCCACTCAAACAACTAACCATCCCGAGGTTAGAACTCACCGCAGCATTATTGCTGTCAAAACTCATCGATCAAACTCGGAGAACTCTTCAGCTAAAAGTCACCTCGACACACTTGTGGACGGACTCACAAGTAACACTCACGTGGATCAAGGCACACGCTTTGTTACGTCAAAAGTGTCGTGGATTTTACTCGAGCGACAATTTTACACGTATTAGTGCGGTTCAGCGTGATTTACCCGTGCTCTGGTCAAGAAGGAAGGCTCCTCCCTATACCACATCTGACAAAGTACACTAAACGCGCAAGCTCTGTTTCGAGTCTAACCTTTCGGAAAATTACTCGGGGACGAGCTGCGAATGCTTCTCTAAAGGGAATTTGACTGAGGTCTGAGATGATGATGATGTGATGATGGCTCGAGACAATGCGCGTACTAAATTTCACCGATATAATTAAAAATTTCACTTACCCTTTTTGTGTTGAACTGGATGCTGATGTTGCAGATGGGAAGGACACGATCGTAAAGAAACTGTGACACTGAATTTAAGAATGCAACCGTCGAATTTTATTCGTAAAACGAGGAAATTAAATAAACCGATTTTTCTCAACAAAGGATGGTAACAGGTAATTAATCGTGATGATGTTCACAAATATCGGCACCTCGTGGTGTAACAAAATTCAGAGTTCGGATGTACATGTTTCTCAAAGTACGAAGCGTGCGAAATTATAAAATAAAATACAAAATTAGTCGAAGCCCGAAAATACAAAAACTGAAGAGTCTTATTTAAGTCTATGAACTCCTAAGTCCCCGTTTAGGACAAAGGTTCGAATTACGAGAAATGAAAATCTTAGCGAAGAACGGAATGGATCTAAGTCCGCAGACGGATTAAAACTCGATGATGATTGGAACTCGAAATTTTCTAAGTCCGTGATACGATTTTAAATTCGGAGCTGATTTTTCCTAAGTCCGCGATATGATTTAAATTCGGAGCTGATTTTCTTCTAAGTCCGCGATACGATTTAAATTCGGAGGTGATTTTTTTCTAAGTCCGCGGTCGATTTAAATGATTTTTTTCTAAGTCCGCGGTCGATTTAAATGCTTTTTTTCTAAGTCCGCGGTCGATTTAAATGATTTTGCTTCCTCATAGAGGAAGCTTTGTTTTCATGAAAATTTTTTTTTTCGAGATTTTCATGCCAGTATGCTTAGAATCACCTAAAATGTCGAGAAAAGTGGTTTAGAAAAAATGTACGTATGTATGTGTGTGTGTGTGCTGGGCCTCGAAAATTCAATCGCCTCTCACTCAGAAACCGTTCGAGCGATCTGGCTCAAATTTGGCACGCAAGTAGAGTAGTTGCCCCTCTTCCAATGGCGAGATTTTTGATAACATATATACAGTCATTAAGATTTTATGTAGTTTTTAATTTGTTGAAAAAAGGGCGTGGTCGCTCTAACTTTCGTAAAAGTTCGACGATTCGGCTAAATAGTTCTTCATAATGGAAGATACGTTCAATGTTGTATGGTATTGAATTTCGACGAAATCGGTAAAGCGGTTCGGATTTTACTGAATTTTGAATTTTACGAAAAAAATAAATTTTGCTCTAAATCACGTCGAATCTTAACAAAGGAACCGAAATGTTCCACTGTCGAAAAACAACATACAGCCCTGCTACGTACGAAATTTGGTGATGATCGGTAAAGTCGTTCGGATTTTACACCATTTTGAATTTTTCAAAAAATTTCGATTTTCGCGATAACTACCGCAAAAGTTAAGAAACTAGGACAAAACTTAGTATCTAATGAAAATGAGATGTAACGATATTTGTGACGGAGTTTTCTTTTGTTCAAATAAAAAAAAGTTGAAAAGTAGAACTTTGCACATTGCTTCCACATTAATTTTCGTTTTTCACAAAGCTTCCTCTATGAGGAAGCCAAAATGTTAAATAAACAAGCTTCTTCATAGAGGTGGCTTTGTGAAAAACGAAAATTAATGAGGAAGCAATGTGCAAAGTTCTACTTTGCAACTTTTTTTTTTCTAAGTCCGCGGTCGGGCAGAAATTCGTCGTTAATTCGATTTTAAAGTTTTCAGTCTATGCTCGGGCAGAGATTCGGTGTGGGCAGATCTAATTTTCGGGACGCACTGTCTCTTGTCGATACCTTTTTGTCTTTTTATATGATTGGGTCCTTTGTCTTTTGATTGAGCGATGGTAGGGATAGTGCCTACGTGATCTTAGACTCCCTATCTCATGCTAGAGGAGGACACCGCACTTTGCAGGTCGCGCGTGGCTCGCACGTGGCTCCCGGCCCCCGCGCCTGTCCCTTGCCCTGGCTCCACATTTACGACTTCCTCTTTCGTCAATGTCTTCTCGATGTTTCGACCAGGTGTTCACGCTTTTCGTTGGAACGATTTAGTTTCTGCCTTATTTGGACCTCTTCGCTTGTAATTCGCGTTGTTATAAATTTTGTATAAAATTACAGCTCCATATTCTCGCGAGGACGTATCTTAACTTTCTTAATTATTCAAGATTATGCGACGTCATTTGTATCTAACTGTGTGAATCCCAATTTTATAAACTGTTAAACCTTTCACCATTTTGTTTATATTATCGAGTATCCCACCGAATGTTATAACTTTTAAAAGTTATTCATATCTAGGTGTACGAATCCCGATTTTATAAGCTATTAATCCTTTTACCATTTTCTTGTGTTAACAAATTATCCTACCGAATGTTATAACCTTTAAAAGTTATCCGTATTTAAATGTATGAATCCCGATTTTATACACTATTAATCCTTTTACCATTTCCTTATGTTAACAAATTATCATTGTGAGTTATATAATTCTTAACAATTGTTCGTGGACAATTTAGTCGTTTTGTCTCCTTATCTTACGGGGCTCCGTCTTTTGAGTTCCAAAGGTTCCTTGAGACATTGATTATTTCATCTTGTTGCATTCTCCTATTCTTTAATCTGTGCATTTACAGGGGTCTTCAAGAAAAGCGGAAGAATAGGTTTAGTTATCTGGCCAGACTATAACTCCATCGCGTACAAATCATGATTTCCGAGACGAAAAATGATACGACGATTTCGGTGGAACGTAGGGCATTCACCCGGTGTTTTCGTAGTCTTCTAGCTCTCAGGGCTAAGTAGATTTCTTTTATTTCCTTTTTTTGTGACCACAGGCGGGTTCGGCTGCAACGAGTGATCGAGGATCGTTAAGAGGCGTGGTAACTCAAGGCCCGCGGCTGACGGTCGATAACCGACCCGCCCGGTTGCCTCTAGTTTCGTCTATCGCCGCTCGCTCGAGTGGCGTAGGTGACATTTTCTAGCTTAGTGTTTTGAAAAATCGGGCCCTGTTGTACCATCATCCGCACTCTTTTACCTCGACTGACCCATCGGTATCTGTTAAGGGCATGTGAAACACTCGGTCGCGCACCTCAAAATTTCGGAAGTGCGATTTTTCGTCAATTATGAACGGATCGACGCGAAAATTGAAATACAGACGCTAATAATGTGAATCTTGTGCGTGAATTAGTCAGAATTTTGATTTTCGAAAAAAAATTACAGAACATGTTACCAACAGGTTCCTGTAATGAAAAATTCGATTTTTTTCAATTTTTCGACAGAAACTGAGAAAAGCGACTAATTCACGCACTAGATAATAAAAAAACACACATGATACGTGTATTACAATTACGATTCGGGAGTAATAAACAAGCAAAACGCACTTCCGAAAGAATTGTCGGTAATTTCGCGGAGTTTTTACGTCTCTCCCGTCTCGCTAGAAGGCGCTGATGGCGTATTCCATCTTTCTCCCGAGCCCGCGCGTGGCGTCCATAGGCGCCGCAACATTTTATTTTGGGTGTCTTGCAAAGTCGAAAGATCACAAATGCGGTGAAACTTTCTATGTGAAACTTTCAACGTAGGAAAATTCCATGTAGAATTCTTATTCTACATGGAACTTTCGACAACGCTGCCTAATTGAACATTTAATTTCTTGGTCTAAATTCATTAGTCATTTTCAAATTACAAAGAGGATTTGTTTTGTTAAATATTTAGAAGAAAACTCTTTTGCTTTTGATTCTAATAATGAATTTAACAAAAAAAAACCTGTCAGTGTCGTTGTTAAGGGGAGACTAAACTGTCATACGTACGAGAGACAGCACTAAAAATGCAATCCAGTTGTACATGCAGATGGCTCCGGAGAATCAAGTTTTGTAAGTGGGGCCCTCTTCGTATCTGATTTACCTTGAGGGCACGGCTTACCAAATTTGATTCTGCAGAGCCCTTCGCAAGTACGATTGGATATAATTGTTAGTGCTGTCTGTCACACTTGTAACAGTTTAGCCTCCCCGTAAGGGAATCAGAATCCTCTAGTCGATCGACAATACTAGACAATATTTTTTAACAAAACACCTGTTTCCTTTGCAGTTCCCTTGAGCCGGTGAAGAACTTCCTGTTCACGCGTCCCCAGGAAATCAACGAATGCACCGAAATAAAAGAGGAGGACGGCGGCCTGACGCGATTCCACCTGATGTACGTCGGCCGCGAGTAACCGACGAAAAAATGTCAACGGACGTTATGGAGTGCCGCGACGATCTTCGAAGAGGTCCGGAAACGCGTTTGGCGAGCTCTTCGACGCTTCGACCCGCGAACAACCGCTGCGAGGCCGAACAGCCGATTAAAAATGAGCCCGAGCTGCAGATGACCTACGAGGAAGAGCGAATCGACGAGAAATTGGCTTGAAATCGCATAAATTCGAGAAAAGTGCGAGAGAATTGCACACTTCTCGATGGTCGAAAAATCGGGAAAAATGTATACACGCTAAAGGTATTGAAAAGATTAATTTGGCATAACAAGCATTCCAAAATGTTATTAACAAGTTGATTAAAAAAAATTGTGTATCGAATATTTCGGTGACCCAAGTTTTTTGTGGATGAAAATGATTCCTTAGTTTTTTGGAATACGTATGAATTTTTTCAGATTTTTAAGTACTCTTTGAAATTTGTGTTTTTTACATGGAAAACATGTGAAATTTCGAAGAGTACTTAAAAATCTGAAAAAATTCATACGTATTCAGAAAAACGACGGAATCATTGTCATCCACAAAAAAAATTGCGTCACAGAAATATTTGATAAACAATTTTTTTTCATGAATTTGTTAATAACATTTTGTCATTATTATTATGCCAAATTAATATTTTCAATACCTTTAGTGTGCATGAATTATTTCCGATTTTTTACCATCGAGAAGTGTCTGCAATTCTCTCGCACTTTTCTCGAATTTATGCGAATTGAATAAGCCACGGGACTACCTCCTTAAAAAATCGCCGAGCGTGCGTCTTGCGCCCTTAGTAATTTTTTAAATAATAATTTTTATTTATTAATAATATTATATTATAATTATGAAATATTTTTTTATTATCTTATGACATTAATTTTTCAGAGACAGCAACAGGACAGGCAGTAGCAGCAGCAGAGGTAGCAGCAGTAGCACCAGCAGAGACAGCAGCAGCAGCGGCGATGGCGACAACAGCAGCGGCGGTGGCGACAGCAGCAGCCGAAGCAGCAGCAAGAGCGGCATCACCAGCAGGAGTCGTTCGAATATTTATTTATTTTTTAATCGGAATCGCCGAGCTTGTGCGCTCTGGCGCGATTTCGAAATCGTCGGGCTCACAACTCTTGGGCGATTTGTATGTCGCCGAGTCCAACAGGTCTTGTGCGACATATTTCCAATCTACAAACGCTGCTTCGAGAACTACAAGTTATCGAGAACTTGAAGTTCTCGAAGCAGCATTTGTAGACTGAAATCGAATCGCCGAGCCCAAGAGCTCTTGCGCGATATATCTTCAATCTACAAATGCTGCTTCGAGAACTTCAAGTTCTCGAGAATTTGTAGTTCTCGAAGCAGCATTTGTAGACTGAAATCGAATCGCCGAGCCCGCAGCTCTTGCGCGACATATTTCCAATCTACAAATGCTGCTTCGAGAACTACAAGTTCTCGAGAACTTGGCGTTCTCGAAGCAGCATTTGTAGACTGAAATCGAATCGCCGAGCCCGCAGCTCTTGCGCGACATATTTCCAATTTACAAATGCTGCTTCGAGAACTACAAGTTCTCGAGAACTTGGAGTTCTCGAAGCAGCATTTGTAGACTGAAATCGAATCGCCGAGCCCAAGAGCTCTTGCGCGATATATCTTCAATCTACAAATGCTGCTCGAGAACTTGGAGTTCTCGAAACAGCATTTGTAGACTGAAATCGAATCGCCGAGCCTGCAGTTATTATTCGATAAAAATATCGCCGAGCCCGCGAGCTCTCGTGCGATATAAATCCACGAATGCTGCTTCGAGAACTACAAGTTCTCGAGAACTTGGAGTTCTCGAAGCAGCATTTGTAGACTGAAATCGAATCGCCGAGCCCAAGAGCTCTTGCGCGATATATCTTCAATCTACAAATGCTGCTCGAGAACTTGGAGTTCTCGAAACAGCATTTGTAGACTGAAATCGAATCGCCGAGCCTGCAGTTATTATTCGATAAAAATATCGCCGAGCCCGCGAGCTCTCGTGCGATATAAATCCACGAATGCTGCTTCGAGAACTGAAAGTTCTCGAGAACTTCAAGTTCTTGGAGCAGCATTCGTGGACTGAAATACAAAAGCCGAGCTCGCGTGCGCTTACGCGATTTAAAAATCGCTAAGCCCGCGAGCTCTCGTGCACTATGAATCCACGAATGCTGTTTTATTCATGCATTCGTGGGTCAAAATGAAATCGCCGAGCCCGCGGCTCTTGCGCGATTTATTAGTCGCCGAGCCCGCGGTTCTTGCGCGATTTATTAGTCGCCGAGCTCGAGAGCTCTTGAGCGACATAATTCTGTACGAATTCTGTTTCCAAAACTTGTTCTTGAGAACTTAAAGTTCTCGAAGCAGAATTCGTAGATTTTAAAAAGAATCGCCAAGCTTACGGCTTTTGCGCGATTTACAAGTCGCCGAGCCCGAGGGCTCTTTTGCGATTTTTAAATCGCCAAGCTTAGCATCCGCTTGTGCGATATTGACCGCACATAGATCTCACGCTAACTCGACAATAACTCGTCGATGCGTGATTGCCTCTAACTCAGCGCACGCTGTGAGGCATTTCAAGCGTGCCCCCTCGTGGCGACGCCAATGTGCGTCAAAATTCAAACGCGGCAGTTGCGTTGGGCGACACCTAGCGGCAAAAGGCAGAGTTACCGACTCGGTAACCTGCCTTACCGCGGGAGCAGGGCCGCGTCACGTCGCTCTGGCGTGTTTCACATGCCCTTAACAGATATTGTAGTTTCCGGCTCCTGCAGGGACCGTTGCTCGTATAATTGTTTATCGAATGCCCCCTTTCGCCAGAAATCTCGAAACCCATGACTGAACTAAGAGTTCGTTTGTGCAAATAGCGCGAAGTTACGGCCTGACGTAACAAAAGGTACACTGATTTGTGTCAAATGATTTAATTATATTAAAAAAATCTTATTCGATATTAACGCATATCGATGAGGAATGGTATAGAAAGAGGGAAAAAGGATTAATATTAACATAGTAAAAACTGGTAATCAAGAACTGTAGGCCATGATTAAGTACAATATTCTTTATTAACGCATTGTACATAAACATGTAGATCTTATAATTATATCAACTTCTTATCATTTTTATCACATTGTACTTAAACGTATTGGTCATAAATGCCATGTAATAATCCCAAACAAACAATATTAACTTATATAATAAAATACTTCGGAACAATGTACGTATCGATTTTATCGTATTCTTGATGAAGCACGTATGATTCCTTGTGTGATAAATTATCGATATCAATGACTTTAAACTGTGGAATCGGTTTCTCTTGAACTCGAAAGGCACACAAATTTTCATCATAATAGGTTGTTTCATACAATTGGCATACAGCAAAGGTCAGATTCTGGTAAATAAACAGTTTACAGATTTTGAGAAATACTGGCAAGTCCGAGTCATCTTTATCAGAAGTAATGAAGTGTCCAATATTATAGGAAATACCATACTGCAACTTATTAACCGTGAGAACTTTTGATCTTCTGCGGATATTTACTCGATTTATTATAGTAGAGAATTGATCGAGAACTGTTTTATATGAGATAATCGTTCCTGGGTCGGCGTGTATTACAGTATTAATATTCGGTTTATTAATTTTATGATGATCATATATGTAACGTTGATGTTGATGTGCAAGTGTTTAGCAACGTGCTTGAAATTTCGATATTGGTGTACTAAATTTTTGAAATAATTATGCTTTTTTTCGAATCGCAGAGCCCATACGAATATTAAGGGGCCTATGAGTTCAATAACAGTCGCGTAATGCACCATAAAATGGTGTTTTGGTAATAGTTTTCGTCCATATTCTTCTAGAAAAGCGGAATGATGATCTTCTACTAAACACCTCAATTGCGCGACCATTCCTGCGCTAATTATAGGAGAAAATATAATTTGCATTATGCTCACTAATAAAGTTATTACGCGCCACTTACACTTCAACATATTATACTTCGGGGATGAGTCTTGTATTAGGTCACTTATTATAAGGGGTAAAAATCTCAGTAGACACCACGTCTGTGGTGCTCTTTCGCCAATCAACGAACCTGGCTTATCAAGTATTATCGGACTAGGTTTATTTGCCATTTCTAGAGGTCCATAGTTAAACGCGCGTACTCTTGAGTTTATGTCGTCAATCCGAATTAGTTTTAAATCTTGTGTGATATACCGTAGCATCAATTTTATTTCTAGCTGTCCAACGCCCTCTAATATGTCATGCATAATGTCAACTGTAGGGCAGTCAAAAACGTTAAAATATTGCAAATTGTTTAACGCCGTATGATTTTTTATACCTACCAAAGGCAACATTTCAACACTGAAGTGCGAATTAGCACCCGATCGCAAATAATCTTTTTTCTCAGTTATCATGGTTGCGGTTTCTTCTCTCGTTGCTGTGCAGAATCGGCAAAAGTTTGTGGCTGAGAAAGACTCTACCATTCCAGACAGCTGATTACCGCCCAAATTATCGAAACTTAATGCTGCTATCGTGCCTTTCAATATTTTGTTGCCAATATCAATGCCATTCTGTTCTAATAGTTTGATATCATTATCAATGGGTTCCAAAACGCTATTTAAACAGATTTTTTTTACGTCATTCGTGTAAAACAAAGCTACCAAGAAAATGTTATCGAGTTTGGTATTGCAGTATGCGGGAAGGTTATGGAGGGCAACATAAATAGCGCCTAATTTGTGTGCATTAGTTTTACTGCCGAGGGGCTTTACCGTTTCAAAATCATCGTAATATATATGCAACCGAATCGTGTGTGCCGATGCTTGAAATAAAGGGTGTTTCGCGTAGTCTGAACCGTGCGTATAATCCTGCAGAATCCTCGACTTTTTAGGCTTTTCCGCAAACGCGACACATCGGACTTCTTTGTTGGATAAAATGAATCGGATTGTTTCTATAATTGGTATGTACATAAATGTGCACGGCAGTGAAACCGTTTTATACACATTTAAAGACCTGTCATAAACTTGGTCCTGCCGAACACCTATGCTTAACTCGACGAGTCGTACGAAATCTTTCAAATTAGAGTATAATGCATGTCTTTTGAATGTACTATTACTTTGCCGCAATTCTTCCTTCTGTTCAGTGACAAACTTATTCAATGCCAGATCATTAATATTATCGTCAGTTGCTATTTGTGAAATGCGGTCAAAAACATCTGACAACAATTCATCGGTGCCATTAACAACCTCCTGTAGTGATGACTTGGGAATTCCGGTTGAATCCAATTTCAGATAAAATTTGTTTCGCAAGGAGATTTGTTGTCCAATATTTTCGTTATCATCGCATATCCAACTATTATCAGAATATTCGGTTCTTAACGGCGGGGAATCTGGTCATGAACTAATGTCGCTGTCTTGATGTACGGGTACGTTGTAGTTTGTAGTTATATCAAGGTAGTTTGTACTGTCCGATGTTGAGGGTCTATCCCCTATAAAATCTACGTTAGTACATTTTCCACCGGTAGAATCACGAAATCAGTATTCGCATCGCCGTCGTCGATATGTTTCACTAAATGTTTACGAAATCCGCTATACGTTAGAAATAGTAAATTACAAGTCGGAATCGCATATTTTAGTTGAAGCTGTGCGCCACTAAACAAGGCATGTTGTTGCCTTAGGTGCTGTACTAATGCATTAATGCAATTAAAGCATAAAGAACAAATAAAACAAAGCAGCACAACCTTTTATCGTGATTCTCCGTTATTAAACTTATACGTGTAGGAACTTTGCACGTCGCGTGGAACGTCAGTCTTTTCGTATTTTTTGGCTCTATAATAGATCTCTTTTCTTATATACTTTTCTCCTTATCTTAATAGTACGATCTGTTTCACGTTATGCAGAATAATGACCCGTATAAACCTAGCAGAGCAAAGTTGGAAAATGTGACTTTTCTATATCTAAAAATAATGTGCTCTTTATGTGCTAATTTCATCCCAAATCGAAAATTTTTGTGCTATTTTATTTTTCTTGGAAAATCGATTTCAAAAATGCTCTGCTAGCTTTATGTGAAGCTAGCAGAGCACCTACTATACCTGTGTAATTTTGAAAAGTAAATACATGGAAATTAAGTGCTTTTAAAGTGCTTTCGGAATAACCAAGAAAGAATCCCCTAATTCGAAAATTCGTCCAGATAGAGCCCTTAACATTCTTAAGCCACCCTGGGATGGAATTTAATCTATTTTCACGGTAAAATAGATCTAAATACACCACATTTAAGTGCTTTTTATGTGCTTTCCGAATATCAAAGACTCACATCCCTCGGTCGAATATTTCTCCCAATACCACCCCTAAGGCCGGACCTACCCTAAAATATGAAACTAAACAATTTTGTTGGTATAATAAAATAAAAATGCACAGTATTTAAGTGCTTTTTATGTGCTTTCGGAAAATCAAAGACTCACATCCCTCGGTCGAATATTTCTCCCAATACCACCCCTAAGGCCGGACCTACCCTAAAATATGAAACTAAACAATTTTGTTGGTATAATAAAATGAAAATGCACAGTATTTAAGTGCTTTTTATGTGCTTTCCGAATATCAAAGACTCACATCCATCGGTCGAATATTTCTCCCAATACCACCCCTAAGGCCGGACCTCCCCTAAAATATGAAACTAAACAATTTTGTTGGTATAATAAAATGAAAATGCACAGTATTAAAGTGTTTTTTATGTGCTTTCGGAAAATCGAAGTCTAACGTCCCTTGGTCAAATATTTCTCCAAATACCGCCCCTAAGGCCGGACCTACCCTAAAATATGAAACTAAACAATTTTGTTGGTATAATAAAATGAAAATGCACAGTATTTAAGTGCTTTTTATGTGCTTTCCGAATATCAAAGACTCACATCCCTCGGTCGAATATTTCTCCCAATACCACCCCTAAGGCCGGACCTACCCTAAAATATGAAACTAAACAATTTTGTTGGTATAATAAAATAAAAATGCACAGTATTTAAGTGCTTTTTATGTGCTTTCCGAATATCAAAGACTCACATCCCTCGGTCGAATATTTCTCCCAAAACCACCCCTAAGGCCGGACCTACCCTAAAATATGAAACTAAACAATTTTGTTGGTATAATAAAATAAAAATGCACAGTATTTAAGTGCTTTTTATGTGCTTTCGGAAAATCAAAGACTCACATCCCTCGGTCGAATATTTCTCCCAATACCACCCCTAAGGCCGGACCTCCCCTAAAATATGAAACTAAACAATTTTGTTGGTATAATAAAATGGAAATGCACAGTATTAAAGTGCTTTTTATATGCTTTCGGAAAATCGAAGACTAACGTCCCTTGGTCAAATATTTCTCCAAATACCGCCCCTAAGGCCGGACCTACCCTAAAATATGAAACTAAACAATTTTGTTGGTATAATAAAATGAAAATGCACAGTATTTAAGTGCTTTTTATGTGCTTTCCGAATATCAAAGACTCACATCCCTCGGTTGAATATTTCTCCCAATACCACCCCTAAGGCCGGACTTCCCCTAAAATATGAAACTAAACAATTTTGTTGGTATAATAAAATAAAAATGCACAGTATTTAATTGCTTTTTATGTGCTTTCCGAATATCAAAGTCTCACATCCCTCGGTCGAACATTTCTCCAAATACCGCCCCTAAGGCCGGACCTCCCCTAAAATATGAAACTAAACAATTTTGTTGGTATAATAAAATAAAAATGCACAGTATTTAAGTGCTTTTTATGTGCTTTCGGAAAATCGAAGACTCACATCCCTCGGTCGAATATTTCTCCCAATACCACCCCTAAGGCCGGACCTACCCTAAAATATGAAACTAAACAATTTTGTTGGTATAATAAAATAAAAATGCACAGTATTTAAGTGCTTTTTATGTGCTTTTGGAAAATCGATGACTCACATGTGCATTTTCATTTTATTATACCAACAAAATTGTTTAGTTTCATATTTTAGGGTAGGTCCGGCCTTAGGGGCGGTATTTGGAGAAATATTCGACCAGGGGATGTGAGTCTTCGATTTTCCGAAAGCACATAAAAAGCACTTAAATACCGTGTATTTTTATTTTATTATACCAACAAAATTGTTTAGTTTCATATTTTAGGGGAGGTCCGGCCTTAGGGGTGGTATTGGAAGAAATATTCGACCGAGGGATGTGAGTCTTTGATTTTCCGAAAGCACATAAAAAGCACTTAAATACTGTGCATTTTTATTTTATTATACCAACAAAATTGTTGAGTTTCATATTTTATGGTAGTTCCGGCCTCAGGGGTGGTATTGGGAGAAATATTCAACCGAGGGATGTGAGTCTTTGATATTCGGAAAGCACATAAAAAGCACTTAAATACTGTGCATTTTCATTTTATTATACCAACAAAATTGTTTAGTTTCATATTTTAGGGTAGGTCCGGCCTTAGGGGCGGTATTTGGAGAAATATTTGACCAAGGGACGTTAGTCTTCGATTTTCCGAAAGCATATAAAAAGCACTTTAATACTGTGCATTTTCATTTTATTATACCAACAAAATTGTTTAGTTTCATATTTTAGGGGAGGTCCGGCCTTAGGGGTGGTATTGGGAGAAATATTCGACCGAGGGATGTGAGTCTTTGATTTTCCGAAAGCACATAAAAAGCACTTAAATACTGTGCATTTTTATTTTATTATACCAACAAAATTGTTTAGTTTCATATTTTAGGGTAGGTCCGGCCTTAGGGGTGGTATTGGGAGAAATATTCGACCGAGGGATGTGAGTCTTTGATATTCGGAAAGCACATAAAAAGCACTTAAATACTGTGCATTTTCATTTTATTATACCAACAAAATTGTTTAGTTTCATATTTTAGGGGAGGTCCGGCCTTAGGGGTGGTATTGGAAGAAATATTCGACCGAGGGATGTGAGTCTTTGATTTTCCGAAAGCACATAAAAAGCACTTAAATACTGTGCATTTTTATTTTATTATACCAACAAAATTGTTTAGTTTCATATTTTAGGGTAGGTCCGGCCTTAGGGGTGGTATTGGGAGAAATATTCGACCGAGGGATGTGAGTCTTTGATATTCGGAAAGCACATAAAAAGCACTTAAATACTGTGCATTTTCATGTGCATTTTCATTTTATTATACCAACAAAATTGTTTAGTTTCATATTTTAGGGTAGGTCCGGCCTTAGGGGCGGTATTTGGAGAAATATTTGACCAAGGGACGTTAGTCTTCGATTTTCGGAAAGCACATAAAAAGCACTTTAATACTGTGCATTTTCATTTTATTATACCAACAAAATTGTTTAGTTTCATATTTTAGGGGAGGTCCGGCCTTAGGGGTGGTATTGGGAGAAATATTCGACCGAGGGATGTGAGTCTTTGATTTTCCGATAGCACATAAAAAGCACTTAAATACTGTGCATTTTTATTTTATTATACCAACAAAATTGTTTAGTTTCATATTTTAGGGTAGGTCCGGCCTTAGGGGCGGTATTTGGAGAAATATTCGACCAGGGGATGTGAGTCTTCGATTTTCCGAAAGCACATAAAAAGCACTTAAATACCGTGTATTTTTATTTTATTATATTAACAAAATTGTTTAGTTTCATATTTTAGGGGAGGTCCGGCCTTAGGGGTGGTATTGGAAGAAATATTCGACCGAGGGATGTGAGTCTTTGATTTTCCGAAAGCACATAAAAAGCACTTAAATACTGTGCATTTTTATTTTATTATACCAACAAAATTGTTTAGTTTCATATTTTAGGGTAGGTCCGGCCTTAGGGGCGGTATTTGGAGAAATATTCGACCAGGGGATGTGAGTCTTCGATTTTCCGAAAGCACATAAAAAGCACTTAAATACCGTGTATTTTTATTTTATTATACCAACAAAATTGTTTAGTTTCATATTTTAGGGTAGGTCCGGCCTTAGGGGCGGTATTTGGAGAAATATTTGACCAAGGGACGTTAGTCTTCGATTTTCCGAAAGCACATAAAAAGCACTTTAATACTGTGCATTTTCATTTTATTATACCAACAAAATTGTTTAGTTTCATATTTTAGGGGAGGTCCGTCCTTAGGGGTGGTATTGGGAGAAATATTCGACCGAGGGATGTGAGTCTTTGATTTTCCGAAAGCACATAAAAAGCACTTAAATACTGTGCATTTTTATTTTATTATACCAACAAAATTGTTTAGTTTCATATTTTAGGGTAGGTCCGGCCTTAGGGGTGGTATTGGGAGAAATATTCGACCGAGGGATGTGAGTCTTTGATTTTCCGAAAGCACATAAAAAGCACTTAAATACCGTGCATTTTTATTTTTTTATACCAACAAAATTGTTTAGTTTCATATTTTAGGGTAGGTCCGGCCTTAGGGGTGGTATTGGGAGAAATATTCGACCGAGGGATATGAGTCTTTGATATTCGGAAAGCACATAAAAAGCACTTAAATGTGGTGTATTTAGATCTATTTTACCGTGAAAATAGATTAAATTCCATCCCAGGGTGGCTTAAGAATGTTAAGGGCTCTATCTGGACGAATTTTCGAATTAGGGGATTCTTTCTTGGTTATTCCGAAAGCACTTTAAAAGCACTTAATTTCCATGTATTTACTTTTCAAAATTACACAGGTATAGTAGGTGCTCTGCTAGCTTCACATAAAGCTAGCAGAGCATTTTTGAAATCGATTTTCCAAGAAAAATAAAATAGCACAAAAATTTTCGATTTGGGATGAAATTAGCACATAAAGAGCACATTATTTTTAGATATAGAAAAGTCACATTTTCCAACTTTGCTCTGCTAGGTTTATACGGGTAGAATAATGGCATACTGACTATTTTAGTCACACGGAGTCAGCCACGATCGGACTTCCCTCATACTTGGGGTGAATTTGACGTTGCTATCCATCTTGTAGTAGAACTATTGGATGAATCTTCAGAAAGTGTCCAAATCTCTGTCGAACTTCGTGTCCAGCACGAAATGGATTTTGAAGAGTCGGTCGAAGGCGACACTCGCGTCAGCTCACTCGATGGGCAGGAAATGACCGTCCACGGCAATGTGATAGGAGCTTATTGCGCTCTTGTTTATTCCTTGTGCAACAAGAAATGGTTGTTGTCCCTTCGGCTTAATCTCATCCAGAGGCTTGCCGGCCTGAAAATGTTATAAATATTTTTTTCTTCGTTATTCACCTGACAATTTTCTTCATAGTGTCATAGGTAATGTACCTTGTGAAAAACAATGAGCTTGTCGATCGATCGAGAGAAATTGCATCGTTCGGATTTCTTTTGTCCCTTTGCAGTAGGCGGCAACAGGCCGAGAATCGTGATGTACGCTTTCGTAACTGTATCCCAATCTGCAATAAGGTTTATCATTCCAATCAGTATAATCAAAACCAAAAAATGTTTTTTCAAAACAAAAATTGTACGCCAAGTATTAAAAGAGTAGCCGTCTCTCACAAAAAATACTCACAAAAAAAAATCTCTCACCAAAAAAAACTCTCCCAAAAAAACTCTCTCACCAAAAAAAACTCCCAAAAAATATCTTACAAAAATATTAACGAATCAATATATTAGCCAAGTAAAACTCCTCGGTAAAAAAAAAAAAAAAAAACTTGGTGTACCAGCGTTTTGCTTCCGCACATAGTTCATTGAAATAAGGACGAGAAGTAAAATGCTGGTACACCAAGTTTTTTTTTTTTTTTACCGAGGAGTTTTACTTGGCTAATATATTGATTCGTTAATATTTTTGTAAGATATTTTTTGGGAGTTTTTTTTTGGTGAGAGAGTTTTTTTGGGAGAGTTTTCTTTGGTGAGAGATTTTTTTTTGGGAGTTTTTTTTTGTGAGAGACGGCTACTCTTTTAATACTTGGCGTACAATTTTTGTTTTGAAAAAACATTTTTTGGTTTATTTCACATCTTTTTGAAAACCATCTTCAATACATGCATGCAACGACAGGGCTCATTGGGCGTATGGTCAGATCGCCCTTCTTGCAATTGACGTTGTTCACTGTTATGCTCCGCCAGTGGACAAACCATTTTCACCACGTCTATCCTCTGCATTCTTTATGTCTACAAGACACCAAATAGTTAGTGCTCTATCACGGATAAGTAATGGAAAGGTCTAAAAATACTACAATAAATTATTCCAACATGACAATTAGTCCAAATTAACCCAAAATATAACCTCAAAAAATCGATCTTTCATGGACAGGATAAAGTATCCTCCACATGATGATTTTTGTTGCTTTGAAAAGACACTTTTGCGTTAAGACGCGAGATTATTATTAATCACGCACGATCTTCTCACTTTTTGTCACACGTCGGGAGCAGCCGGTCCGCTCAGGCGATTCACGATCATCGCGATCTCATGACTTTGAGGCCGTCGCTCCTGTGTGCGCGTCTTTCCTTCACATCGATTATTTTTATTGATATGATAGACAAACCATTACACTAGAGTCCTCACTACACTACAGTAGAGTGTACGACCCTGTCACTTTTTTACTGTCAGGCGACGATTATGTCAGACGACGAGAGCGAGCTGGTCGATAGACGATCGTTGCCGCAACTTCTTCAGGCTACCGCTGCGGGCGCCATTTGTTATGTTATGTGTGCGTTGTTCGTTTACACGGATGCACACGTATATGCAATCGGACAAATCTGTCTCGATGTGTGAGTTCAGACAAAAGTGACATTTTGCCAGATATCAGCACTTCGGGAACCGATTATATCGAAATAGGTCTCATTAATAAGGCGGAAAAAGATAAAAAATATTGGTGCTGACACATTTAGCGCCCGCGATGTATTGCCTGAGATAATTAGAGCTACAGACGAAGTGAGAGTGTGCTGGTACACGCCATGCACGTATACGGATCGGACAAATTCGCATCGATGTTGTGTGAGTGCGGACGAAAAGTTTTTGACAGAATCGAAATCGTAAGTGGCCAGATATTAGCGTTGCGGTCACCGATTTGATTGAAATAGGGTTCATTGGAAAGAAAAAAAAAGAAAAAATATTGAACCTGACACATTTGGCGTTCGCGACGTGTTGACTCAGATAATTCCAGTTAGAATTTCGTAGCAGACGAAAAGGACGAACGTGCTGTAAAGTAAGAGTAGCGCTAGCGTCTCGTCGTGAGAGTCTCGTGAGGCGGCATTATAGATTTCTTTTAACACTTGGCGTCGAGACGCTACCGCGTCTCTTGATAAATAAGACGTGTAAAAAGTGATATTTATAAATTACCTGGTTCCGAAGTAACTTCACTGTCGTCACGGATCTTCTGGTGTAATTTTGCAGCGTTGAATATTACCGTAGTCAAGAAACCTTGCAGTTCGACACCAGGGTACATCAAGTTGAAATCGATCGTGATCTATAAAATAATTAATGTATATTAATAATCTTAACATAAGAAGTCAGACTTATTCTACCGATTTCGACGTACCAGATACGACGTCTCGAGGAACTTCGGAAAGATTTCCAATATTATATTGGTATGCGATCTTCTGAAGAAGAAGGTGTCTCGCATAGCTTCATCGATTTGCGCTCGTTGAGTCTTCGAACACGCATGACGTAGAAACGCGATTTTGTCAGCTAACTCATCCTGTGAGAGCTGTACAACGGAAGGCGGCGGAGGTTGATTTTCCTTCGCAATTTGCGGAGCATTTTTCTTTCCCCGCTTTTCGTACTGAACTTTGTTTCGGTTAATCGTTCGCAACCTCCAGGAGATGTACCCGTCGCGAGATACCGGGTCCAAGAAATGCTCCTAAAAAAATTAAACACTTTTTCAATATTTATCATGTATTACCAGCAGTGTTGTAAGTCCCCTGTGAGCATGGAAATTAATTCCGCGCCACCTTCGTGCGCCCTCCTCGCCCGTCGCCAAATGCCGGTGGGCACCAGCCAATTTTTATTTTATTGCGCGGGCGGAATCGGCAAACCGCCCTAACTCAAAACGTAAACTTAACCGAAACGTAACCGGCGACGGACTCGGAGGAGCGGTTCACGGAACCTCGGGGTCGCTCAGTGTGCTAGGTTGTGGAGAGAGGGCGTGGATCCTTAGTGGCACTGAATAACGGCGAAAACGTAACGCAATTATATTAAAACAATTCGGTCGGTTTATTAATCAAATACCGGAATCTTTTACACTAATTTCACGTAACAGAAACGACAAAACCGAGAGAACGAGGTAACGAGATAACACTGACGCTCCAAAATTATGCGTAAACGAAAATACCTCAAAGAATAAGTAAAGCGAATCCTCATTAAATACAAAATAGAGATAACCGGGTGCCAAATAGCGCGAGGGCGCGTCACGTCGTGGTCACCCACACAAAAAAACAGGAAAATAAGAGAACGAATCATCGCCCTTAATAAATCAGTAAACTAAAAGGTAACGTGCACGGACTAACTAGGGAACACCAGTGAACGCGCACGAAATATATTAGAGAACACTAGAGACCCGAACGCGAACTAATTAGAGAACACTAGGTAATTGCCCTAATACTAAACCGTGGGTTCGCTAGTCGTTGCACTGATATTAAACCGCGGGTTCGCCAGTCGTTGCACTAATTAACTGGTACCGGGCAAAACGGTAATCTAAAATTAAACAGGAACTCGAAAATAATTACGGACAACGCCGGGAAACTTAAAGATGAGGCCGAGAAGATAACTAAACTCAAAAAGAACGCCGGAAAACTAATTACAGGTATCGCCGAGAAAATAGAGGAATATAAAACTAATAGATAACTTAAAAGAAAGGTAATACGACGACATAACTAACACTATATGGGGTATTCCACCGGTAACGGGACAGGTTTTGGCCGCCGGTCTCAAAATTTTTTTTTCGTCAAGAATATCGTTTTCTGGTATCATATAAAAACATTTCCACACAGTTATTGATCCCGATAAAGTCATAGTTTTTGTTGAGGCCTAATCGAAAAAAAAAAAATATATATTACCCGTACCTTTGATTGTGTGTCTTTTACGTGTTAACAGAGCAAAGAAAAAATTTGACCAGTGCATTTTAACCGGGAAAAAACGCTCTTTTCAATAAAAAAGCAGAATATTAATCCGATATGTAAAAAAAAGTCTACGGCCCAAAAACTGCAAAAAAACAGTTTTTAATTTTTTTCACCCCTTAGGGTCTACTTAATTTTATCGAAAATTTTACTGAACATAGATCAACATGTTAGAAATGTTCGGTAAAATTTTCAAGTTGCCTTTTTTTTTTGTTCGCTGGCAATTAAATAAATAAGTTTTATCTTCATCAATAGAAATGCAATGATATTGCATTACGCAGGGATCCGTGAAGTAAAAATATGCCTCTCAATGTGAATATCAATACTGTACCAGTTCAATATTAGTAAAATGTATAAAAACTGTTAATCTGAATAGAAATGTTGCCTGCGTTAGTATATGGTGGCCCTGAAAAGGGCCGTTTTTTGTGTTGCTTTAATGCTTCATGATGACTTTCGACATCGGCGCAGTTGAATATGAATACGTTTTGAAGTTCATCCTTCCATCTTCGGCTGGTATGGCTGCATGAAACTTCAGTGTCCCGGGTACGGTTTTATCCTTCGCATATCGTTCCTTAAAAAATTGGACTGTCAAATCGCTTTCGCTTTTCGCGCTAAAATGGAAGTCAATCCCTTTGATATTCTGCGTGGCCCAATCGAAGAGCCGTTGTGGTGTTAAAATCTGACTTTCTGGAGGTAGTTGCAGGCTTGCACGTGCAGCAAGTCTCTTAACTGTGCCTGATATTCCGTCGCAAGCTCCTTTTCCATGCGCAGTGGCAAAGAAATGCCATTCAGCATCAATACCGAAGTCTTGTTTGTGATGAAGCAAGTTGATGAAGTTCTTACAATTCTTGTATTGCTGTGGAGCTCCATCCGAAAAGTAGTAAATTTTCTTCACCGAAAAGTGCGTCTTTAAGTATTGGACAAGAATCCGTTGAAAGGCGTACACTGAACTGGTTATGTGATCAAGACAATCAGAAATGATCGTCAGGTTTTTGTTGGCAATTCCATTTTCCGATTTATAGTAAATCACGAAGGGGTGAATCGTTGCCTGGTCATTATTCCAGTGAAATCCCTGAGAAGCATCCTGTGCAACGAATGCATAATTCTGGGCAAAGTCTAAATCGACAACAAATTCTCCTTCTTGAAGATTTTCCTTGATCGACCGGTGGTACGATGCTTGTTGCTTGGCGATAAAATCGTGAAAAAGCAACGTTGTTAACTCACAGCATAGCGTATCTACAAACTCATCCGTGGGGATCTCCAAAGTTTCTAACGTTGATCTGTCTACTGAAATCCAACGAGAATATTTGATTGTGTCGATTATCGCGTCGTCGAATTTCATTTTAAGCATCTCGTTCAATTTTTTGGTGCCGGGACATTCTTTGCACTTGCTTGAAAAACATTCTATCGTCGGATCCTTGCATACTATACATTTTAAGCAATCCTTGTAGTCAGTCAGCGGGATGGTCCAGTCTGAAGTGAGCTGTCCGATTCTGCAAGCATCTAGCTTTAGTTTGACGTTGTGGTGTGAGGTACAAACGCACACAGTATGTGTGCCACTCTGACCCGCCAGAACGCAGAACGGTGGTCGAAGAGTAGCAAATCGTGAAAATCCAATTTCTATTTCCGGATACTTATCTCGAAAATTTCGATGCAACTCTTTCAGATTACAGAGAACTAATCTTTTCTGTATTCTTTCTCGTTGGCCAGAGGGTTTTTTAACGGAGACGAAATCTTTTTTTCCTGCTAGGACACGACTATTCTCGTCGTCGAGATAAAATGCTTGTACTGTCGCCGAGGTGGTTGGGTCGAGTACCTTTCCAGCTTTAGCAGTGGGTGTCGATATCACTCCTGTTTCTGAGTATAGCTGTTTAGCGATTTGTATCATCCGTCTGCTCGCAGCAAACTCCGACATTACCTCGTTTATCGACAAACTTTGCGGCAAAACAGTGAGTATTTGTATTTTATCTTGGCGAGAAGTAGTTTCCTTATCAAATTTGTCATGAAGTTGCTGTATCATCTCATCGTATAGCCGAGATTTCTTTTCTTCAACTGTTTTTGCGGACTCGTTCAAACCGGTTTTCAAAAATTCGTTTACCTTCTCATAAACTTTCTGCTTTTTGGCAGACGAGTATGTAACGGTCTGTTTACGTTTTTTCGCAATTGGTGACGCATCCACTAATTCGAGCAATCTTTCAAGTCCGCCATTGTTATTGGAAATCGCGAAACTTTGATAAGATGTAGTTGCTTCAGACTTTTCTTCCCCAACTGACGAATATTGAGAATAACCTCCAGGCTGACTTGTAAGGTTTTCCGAGTCCTTTTCATCTCGTGATAAAACACTAGAATCGCGTTTTTCTGAATGTCCGGGGTCAGGTTGACTCGTCGCGAGATCAAAACTATCCGATTTGTTGGAAGGTCCAGGTTTATCTAAAGCTCCAGATACAGTTTTCAGTTCCGGACTACATTGATTTTCTTCAATTTCGTCGTTCGGAACCGAAAGTGCATGCGGAGCCAGAGGCTTACCGTCAATTATCATACGACATTGTCTACAAAGATAAAGCCCTAATTTTAACGACGGCTCCCTGTCGATTTCGTGCTTAGTCACAAGTTTCACACGCGCACGTTTGTTTTTATGATTTTTTTTGTTGAATGGATTGTGGCAGTAATTTCTTACCATCGTGGATGAACCAAGTTAATAGTTTATGTTAAATAAATGTACACTTGTTCGGTTTGTTCATGAAACAGACCGTAGCTCTCTTAAACCTGCCGGGTAGTACGATTCACGCGGACCATGAAGAGAGACACTTCCATCTACCAGACCCCCCCCCGAACAGGGCGCTCCACCCAATCACGTGCGATCTTAGTGTCCCAACCAGCGCACCAACGAACTCCGAGCATTGTCCCAACTATACACCAATCGGAGGCGAGTGATGTCCCAGTTTCAACGGAGCAAGTTCCGATGCGACGGAAGTTTCTACTATTTACGAAAAAATTGCGCATTTAATTGCGAGCGAACAAAAAAAAAAGGCAACTTGAAAATTTTACCGAACATTTCTAACATGTTGAACTATGTTCAGTAAAATTTTCGATAAAATTAAGTAGACCCTAAGGGGTGAAAAAAATTAAAAACTGTTTTTTTTGCAGTTTTTGGGCTGTAGACTTTTTTTTACATATCGGATTAATATTCTGCTTTTTTTATTGAAAAGAGCGTTTTTTCCCGGTTAAAATGCACTGGTCAGATTTTTTTTTGCTCTGTTAACACGTAAAAGACACACAATCAAAGGTACGGGTAATATATTTTTTTTTTTTTTCGATTAGGCCTCAACAAAAACTATGACTTTATCGGGATCAATAACTGTGTGGAAATGTTTTTATATGATACCAGAAAACGATATTCTTGACGAAAAAAAAATTTTGAGACCGGCGGCCAAAACCTGTCCCGTTACCGGTGGAATACCCCATATAATTCTAACACTAAAAAGGTAATTTTAGGTAACATTCGGTAACACGAGGTAGCATTAGGTAATAGGAGGTAACATCAGAGAACAAGAGAGAGCTGCTTGCCGGCCGAAGGCTGGCCGACGAGAGATCGTCGGTCGGCGGCTCATCACCCAGCAGGGCTGCGAGATCCGCGCGCCCCACTCTAACCGGGGTCCCACTCTCAACGACGCGCGGTGATGCGCGCGCACCTACAAGCGTCCGAACGAACCAAAAAGCCGGACGCGACGCCGAAAATCAGCAAGATGACAAAGATAATGAAAGATAACCGAAAGATACCTGAAACGTAACCGAAACTAACCGATATATGACAAGCTATCGTGGTGATGATCGATAACGAGGGAATCTCCTTGTGACGCGGGAGTCTGAACAAACGTAAACGTAAAGATAACGGAAAACTGAACCGAAAAACGACCGGGCGATCCGAGCGTCAGTGTGGTCGTAGGCACCTCCGCTGCGGCCTTCCAAACGTACCTGAAACTTAATCAATCTTTCCCCCGAACGTCACTTCCTCAGTGGAGCGCCGGAATTTCACCGGTCCTTTATCCTCTCCTACCGATACACCCTGAGCGTTATCACCGAGATATCCCGGGTGGCACAGTAATTCGGCCCTGAACCGCGGTAATCTCGGTGCACTGACCACTATAATTGACCGTCAGATAACTTACTAGGTAATATTACCCTAAAACCGGAAAAATACCAATCGGAGGTCGGAAGGAACGCTAAAAACTTGCAGATTCGCGACTCTGCAGACCGGGGGACAGAAGATTCAAAAAAATTCTGTCACACCCCATTACTTTAAGAATTAAAGTTTACACAACAGTTTATTTGCTAGTTACGATTTTATAACGATGACCTGTAGCGATTATAAAATTATACGTAAACTTTTGAATAGCCGTAAGAAAAGACATTTTTCATTAAATTTTTGGAGAAAATGTGATAAAAATGGAGAAGCACAGACTTCCATTATTTTTGCAATGCATTAACAGTATTTCTCCAGTTTTTTAATAAGATCACTATCGCGTTTTACGGAAAATTTATATTTCTTGCTTCTATTTAAAAGTTTACACATCGTATTATAATAATTACGAGTTGTTATTATAAAAATGTAATTGCAAAGCCAATTGTACCATCAATTTAATTTCTGTAAAAATCGGGAATTCACAATTCTAATTATAATATGTATTTTTTCAATACTTACGAATCCTTGCGGCGAACCTGGATCTTTCAACCCCGGAAAGGTCTCGATGATGCTTTTAGCATAGGAAATTTTTTGCTCGGTCGATGGGTAATACCCGAATCTCTCAACCATGGAGTTGACAACGATATTTACTAGCATCCGACGAAGTTTCGGTTCTAGTGTACTCTGCTTCTCGTACTGCTCGATGATTTCTGCCGACTTACGTTCTATCAGCTCCCACAGGTTCTAAAACAGCATAGGAAGGTTCAAGCTCAATCGCGATCCAATCGATTTACTCGGTAGATCACCGACGATAAAATAGTTGTTGAAGTTCGTCGGGCGACTCGACGCGCGGGAAATATCGAAAAAAGAAATTGGGTGCCAAGGTTTGTACCGGCAAAGCTCTTTCTTCGTGGTTGGTTTTTTTTAAATTAATTTTGAAGGTTAATTTTTTTTTTACAAAAAAAAAAGTACTCGAATTTTTGTTCTGGCTCTCGTAAACCGAACCTGTAGGAATTCGAGTGGTGGACCGAGAAAGCAATCAGAGAAAAGAAAAAGAAGAAAACAAGCGGTCGTATCGTTAATCGAGGTGACCAGTTGATTTCCATCCTTTGATGGAAGTCTACTGCCTGCGTATAAGACGTTGATATCAAGAGAGAGGGAGAAAGAGAAAAATACACCGAATTAACCTTATCCCCCCCCCCCCACCCTCCCCGTAAACTATTTATCGTTTTATGTTTACCAGATCTCCGAACTGATTCCCACAGTGTGAGGTTCTGGACGTTGAGGCCGCAGCTTCCGTCTCCGCGCATGTCTCTCTGGGCCTCGACCTTGGCGCGGTGCCCGCCACCTTTTCTGCGTCGGAAGCAGACTTTTTTTCCGTGGTATCGAAAGTAAATATGGTTGCGGTATCCGCAGCGTTGTCGAGCATGGTCGCGGTTGGGGAGACACTGTAAATTAACTCTTGCGAGTCAGTACTTAGCGATGATACGGTTTTCGTTGACGCCAACGATGTCGACTCTGGAAACACAGTAATCATATTATGATCATTACGAGTTATTATTATAAAAACATAATTACAGGGCCATTCGTACCATCAATTTTATGTAAATAAAAATATATCGACTCATTTTTTTTTACAAATTTTACTAATTTAAAAAAACATATTTTTCTACTTTTTTCCTAATTTTTTAACCATTTTTTTACTAACCTGATGGTGGGGCTGTGCATTCTTTTTCCAATATGGTTAGAACCAATCTGCCGGGAACAGGTCGATAACTATCTCGTCTATAACGATTCCATCGTTGTCGCCAAGTTCGAAATGTTCATCGTCAATCTCATACGTCGCTGTAACTGAAGAAGCAAATGCGTAAATGTAAAAAAGTGCGGAGAGATGAGTTAAGGTAGATCGAGCGATACAGTCGCGCCAAACGTAAGTTTCAGAGAATATTTCAAACACTTTTCAATGGGATAAAAATTTGAAAAAAATCAAGCGCGTTGAACGTACCGAAAAGATTGATTTTGCATAATAATAATAATTCCAAAATGTTATTAACAAATAAATGTAAAAATGAATTGTTCAACAATTGATCCGGTAACCCAACTTTTTTTTCTGCTGAAAATGATTAATTCATTTTTCTGAATACGTATGAATTTTGAAAGAGAAAGAGAAATAAGGGGCGAAACCCGCTTTTTAATAAATTTAGACAATATTATGAAAAAATTCATACATATTCAGAAAAATGAATGAATAGTTTTCAGCAGAAAAAAAAGTTGGGTTACCGGGTAAATTGTTGAACAATTCATTTTTACATTTATTTGTTAATAACATTTTGGAATTATTATTATGCAAAATCAGTTTTTTCGGTACGTTCAACGCGCTTGATTTTTTTCAAATTTTTACCCCATTGAGAAGTGTTCGCTATATTGTTTGAAACTCAACGAAATATTGTACTACCGTAAATAAATGTAAAAAAGAATATGTGGGGATAACACTGAACGGTATTTTGTTGACGAAGGTACGGGACGCAGACAGAGGTGACGGGGAGGTTACGCCGGTACACTGAACAGTGTTCCTTTGCGCGAAGACAAAGTAACACCGTTTAGTGTATTCAGAACATTACTGTACAGCAACACCGCTCGGTGTGTGGAGACAAAGACTCGTCTCGATATAAACGCCGTTTGTACAATGCGCAGCTTTTCGCTGCTGTCGCTGGTGCAAATGGTTTTTATATTGATCCGAGTTGTTAGCTCGACCCACCGAACGATAATAATAATCAATAATAAAATAATGTAACCGTAGTAAAATTGTATTATCCTTACCTGCTGCACGAATATTTTCGTACGTGGCCGCGGTTCCTTCGACAACCTTAAGCCACTTTATTTCACCGCGTACGTACACTTTCCGTAACTGAAATTGTTCGGTCGACACCTTTAGTTTTTTCACGGCCGGTTCGTCACCACTTTCCTCGCGCGATTGAAAGTCCATATCCGACGACACCGAACTGTCTCCGTACATCATCGCTGGCCGAATGGGTCGACAGCGTGCTCCTTCGCGCTACTGCTCGTCGTTCCGGGATTTCGCGGATATAGAGAAAAGTAAAGGCCAATCAGCGCACAGAAAAGAGGTGTCACGTGACTGCCATAGAATTAACACGAACGCGTGTTAATAAAAACAACTCGGTGAGAGTGTGAAACCCCAAATATTGATACTTTTTTCCCAACGCCGGCGAAATAACCGCATTTCGTGCTCGTAATGCTTTCTCGATATGTACACCAACAGCAGTGTTAAAATAATCATGATCTTCGCACCGAATGAACGGTCGCATGCGTACACTGGCAGTGGTGTTAACATGGAAATTGTTTTAACACCGAATTGATGGACCTATATATACACCGATAACAGTGTTAAGATTGTGTTCTTTTTAACACTGAATTGTGACAAAGTTACACTCTGTATGGTGCTTATTCGCTTTAACACCATACAGTGTTACTTGTAGCAAAGTAACACCGGTTTCTTTTTTTACACTTTACACCGAGTGAATTTTCCTCTATAATGGTGTTGTTAATAACACTGCTGATTTCTACCCCTCACACTGCGGCAGTTTACACCGACCGATTTTTTACAGTGTACGCCGATTGGCAATTATAGGTGGATTGATAATCCCTCACCATCTCCGTACGCTAAAAATAATATTTCATTTATTTTTTAAATAATATTTTATTCGTCTCATCGTACATGAGACTATCACGAGACCAGGACACCGATGCAGCGAGCGTATCGCGCGTCGTATCACCTTCGCGGCCGCACGCGCGGCTCCCCCCCCCCCCTGTGTGTGTGTGTGTGTGTGTGTGTGTGTGTGTGTGTGTGCGCGTGCGTGCGTTCGTGCGTGCGTGCGTGCGTGCGTGCGTGCGTGCGTGCGTGCGTGCGTGCGTGCGTGCGTGCGTGCGTGCGTGCGTGCGTGCGTGCGTGCGTGCGTGCGTGCGTGCGTGCGTGCGTGCGTGCGTGCGTGCGTGCGTGCGTGCGTGCGTGCGTGCGTGCGTGCGTGCGTGCGTGCGTGCGTGCGTGCGTGCGTGCATGCGTGCGTGCATGCGTGCGTGCGTGCGTGCGTGTGTATGTTGCGTTGCTCTCGATTGCATTTTTGATAACCGAGTCCTCGCGACGGATCCTGGCTGCAGAGAAGATTAGTTTGTCTTCAGCAGTCGATCCGTAATGTCGCGAAATTCGCGGTGCGTGACTGAAGAAGTTTTGCCCAGCACGTTCCGCGGGTATCTCGCGCATGTGGAGGGTGACGGCACCCTTCACATTCGTACGCCTCTAATGCAGGAGGCAAAATACCGGTTATGCGTCGTGTTTGTAGGCACGTCGCAACTCGGCTAAGGCAGTGCGTGGTGATTTACGACAGCGGAATGGACCCTGTGCGCGGCGAAATTATTTACGCGGACGATGAGGGATACGCTGATGTGCTCCTCGTCGATTCGGGGGAACGTGTATTTGTAGAGCGTCGTCGCCTACACTACACGATACCCCTGTTAGCCATGACGGCCCCCCTGCAGCTGCCGTGCCGTTCTTACGGGGGGTACGACGAGCACATCGGCAATATCGCCGATATGTTGACGGGCGCGTGCGGCAATGGCCCCGTCGTTATGACCGTGCGATCGAGAGAGCCGTTGCTCATCTCGATCGAAACTGTAATACACGGCGATATCGGCGATTATTTCGACCGCCTCGCAGAGGCCTGTCGGCCGCCACCTCTACGTCGCAACAGCCGCCGTCGCACCCCGCGGAACCCCTACTGCTCCGCGGGGTTCGACGGCGCTGCACCCTCAAGCAACGCTTAGGCGGGCTTAATGTTCCGGGCCTCAAGTTGAACCGATTCTGCACCAAAGACCTTGCGGCAGCTACCATCAGGATTCGTATGGGCGGTGTAACGACCGAGCTAGTAATAGCCTCGGCGTACGTCCCGTACGACTCGGAGGACCCTCTTCCAACGAGGGATCTCAGAGAACTGGTGGACTACTGTAAAAACAAGGCGCTAAATCTGGTGGTAGGTTGCGATGCCAACTTTCAACACATCATATGGCGCGGCTGCAACACAAACGAGAGAGGCGCTGCTCTTCTAGAGTTGTTATTGCGAAACCGCGAGGAAAACAACGGAAAAGTCTTTTTAAATTTTAATCATCATTAATTGCCATTTAAGGAACAATGAGCGTTCCTTTAATTTTTGATAAAACTATGACGCTTCGGTAAAAAGTAACGGTTCAGCAGATCAATTTTTAAATCTTGGGGCGTCGTTGGGCATGTATTGAAGTAAAAAAAAACCTAGAAACATGAGTCATTATCGCAATATCTGCAAAGTTGACGTGGATTTTCCAAAACGGGAAAAACGTTCATTTTTTTGGACTTTTTCAAATCAATATTAAGGTTACAACAAAAAATAAAATCTCAAAAGTACCAGAAGGTACTTTTAGAGCATTTCTTCCAGTTTACAAAATCCACCTTTAACTCGCTGTGTGATCATTAGTTCATGAGATATTGCTGATCTACGAAAAAAGCTCCTTTTTTCTTTGAATGCCAATATCTCAGCAACAAATTGTCGTACAGAGATCAGCTATAGCCCATTTTAAAGCTAAAGAACGAGGCCAAAGGACGCCGGTATTGATAAAGCCATAAAAAAAATTGTTGTGCCCGTGGACGATTTTGAAAAGGACAAGAATTTGGAAACATTTTTCTTCCTGCTTTTCCTTAGGTTCATGCCGAACGTGTTGCTTTAAAAAAAAAGTACTGAAAAGATTTTCAAACTAGAGATATCAAGCTTTAAAACGCATTTTGTTTTATTACGATTCAACTATTTTTCACAAAATTACAGCGCTTCAAAAATCAATGAAAAAAAGGTAAAATTCAACTGTTCCCTTAATTTTTTGCTGAGTGTATATTTGCAATTATTTTGTTATCATTTATTAATTTGAACCTGTCAACAAGCGATACTACAAGCGGGACTACAAACGATCAGACTGCGGTACCGCCGGAAAAGCGCGTAGTTGTCTGCTCGACCGCCGCCGTGACATAGATTCCAAGATAGGTTTGTTTTGCTCTCAGATAATTCTAAAGTGTTGATTACCTACAATAATAAATTTAAAATATTTGTGTGTTTAAAATCAGTATGCACTACATATTACTGCCTAGGGGTTCATCGCAATCAAGAATCACTGAATTTTTACTTTGCTTAGTGTATCTCAAGTAACCACAGTCAAACAAAATGTTCATGTTTAACGTAAGAGCTACTTTCTCCCTCACCGATGAAAAAATATGAAATAATTATATTCTTTTAGGATTGCACCAAAGGTTTTTTTACACTGGATCCAGTGGTTGGGTTCTTCATTTGCTTCGAAACCAGAAATATGGGGTTTTCACTTCGTTCGCAGTCCAGAGTAAACCAATACAGAATTGGCCTCCGCTATGGCTCAATCTCTTCGCAGTCACATTTCCTATTAATTAATTGTATGGACTTTTTAATCATTCTTAAACCCAAGTCACAGAATAATTTATAAAAAATTATGATATAGTTCGCATCACTGATATGGGTTTTTAAAAGTATTAACTTAAAATAATTCCTACAATGAATTTACAGAAAATATAAGTCCAAAGAGTATGAGCCCCAGCAGAGATCAATCCTGTAGTTGGTTTCCTTTGAACTACACGCAGAAGTATGAACCCATATTTTTGGTTTTGAAGTAGCCGGTCGACCCAATCGGTCGAGTGACAAAAATCCTTCACTACCATCCTAAAAGAATAGAATGATTCCACATTTTTTCATCGGTGTGGAAAAACGTAACCCTAACAATAAGAAAAAACGTTTCTTTAAAAGGGCCTCCTTAAATTAAATCAACACTTATGATAATTGATTCTTGGAGTAACAGGACACAGGGATTTAATTATTGAGTTTTTTTAATGTTTAGACAAGATCTTGTATTTCCCGGACGTGCGAACACTTAGTAGCTATTGTTGCACCCCGGAATATTTAAATTCCATTTCGAAATTTCTGTTGCTCAATCGAACGCCCGGTCGGGGTGAACGATCGAGCGCGTGCCGGAATTCGCCGATGTCGAAATCGAGCGAATTGACACGAAATGCTTACGCACCGATTTTCGGTGAATCGCAGCGATCCACTGCAATTCACCGACAGTCGAAGACCAGACTCGGAGCTGAGCAGTCAGGCTCCTCTTAGACTTGGGTACCCTCATGTTGTAAAACGAATAGAAACAAATAGTAACAAACTGAAACTGTAACTCAGAAATATCTTTCTTTCAAATAAATTGTCTTATTGGTAAACCCGAGTTCGCGTGAGTCCAACTCTTTAATCGGCGAACGATCCCGAATAAACAAACAATTACCCTTCGACTCGTAACCTGATCAATTACCGAGTCGCCGGGCACAACACTATGTATTGAACAGACCGCACAAGATAAGCGCACAAAGCACAATAGAGTACAAAGCCGACCTTCGAACCGACGTCCGCACGAAGCGCGACGTTGAAATCGTACAGAGCATAAAGCGCGACATCCATACCGTAAGGAGCGCAAAGCACAACGTTCAAACCATACGGAGCGCCAAGCATGACGTTCAAACTGTATGGAGCGCGAAGCGCGACGTACACACCGCACGGTGCGCGAAACGCGGCGTCCAAGTGAGTGCCTTAAAAATAGCCTACGGCCATTTTTGTCCCTTCGGGACATTTTTCCCGGGCCATTTTTCGGGGCGTTCGGGGGGCGGAGCCCCCAATTGCGGGTTTGGGGGCGAAGCCCGTTTTTCGATTTTTATACAAATGTTTACTTTTTTAGAGGCTTATGACCAATGAATTAAACGAAATGCCAGAGAACGTGACAAATGATAATAACGTGTGTAATCATTTTGTTTATTTACTTTGGTGCTCGCACTGAGATACAGAGACGAGCTCGAACATAAATATATCGATAGTCTACGGAATTCCTAAATGCCGCATCCGCGCGGAAAGAAAAACTCAATAAACACTCAATGACCTTAGAAGATCGAATTTTCCGAAGCTCGACGCGCACCGAGGAAAACTTGAAAACTTTAATGACCCTCGAAGCCCGCGAGGAAATCATTGACGATACTCTGTGACAGAATTTTCTAAATTTTCTGTCCCCCGGTCTGCAGAGTCGCGAATCTGCGAGTTTTTAGCGCGTTCCCTCCGACCTCCGATTAGTATATTTTTCGTTTGAAGGTAATGTTACCTGCTACGTCATCTGACGGTCAATTATCGTGTTCAGTGCACCGAGATTACCGTGGTTCAGGGCCGAATTACTGTGTCACCCGTGATATCTCGGTGATAACGCTCAGGGTGTTTCGGTAGGAGAGGATAGAGGACGGTAGAGGACGGTAGGAGAGGAAAGTGACGTTCGGTGGAAAGATTGTTTCGGTTTCAGGTATGTTTGGAAGGTCGTAGCAGAGGTGCCGACCACTCTGACGCTCGGATTGCCAGTTCGTTTTTCGGTTCCGTATTACGCTATCTTTTCGTTTACGTTTGTTCAGACTCCCGCGTCACGAGGAGATTCCCTCGTTATCGACCATCACCACGACAGTTCGGTCATCTCTCGGTCAGTTTCGGTCATGTTTAGAGTATCTTTCGGTTATCTTTCGCTATCTCAGTGATCTTTGCTGATTTTCGCCGTCGCGGCCGCCTTCGGTTCCGTTCGGACGCTCGCAGGTGCGCGCGCATTGCCGCGGCAGCATCGCCGCGTGTCGCTCAGAGTAGGATCCCGGTAAGAGTTGGGCGAGCGAATCTCGCAGCCCTGCTGGGTTGGTGAGCTGCGGACCGACGAGCTCTCGTCGGCCAGCCTTCGGCCGGCAAGCAGCTCTCTTGTTACCTAATGTTACCTAATGATACCTAATGTTAACTAATGTTACCTAATGTTACCTAATGTTACCTAATGTTACCTAATGTTACCTAATGTTACATAATGTTGCCTAATGTTACCTAATGTTACCTTTTCAGTATTAGGATTACTGGGCGTTAGTTATACTACCGTATTACTTTGTTTTGGAGTTATCTATTAATTACTCTTTTGGCGTTTTCTTTAATTATTTACTGGCGTTCTCTGTTAATTATTCTTGAGTTTCTGCGTTATTTTAGATGACCGTTTCGCCCGGTACCTGTTATTTAGTGCAGCGATTATCAGACACAGTGATTAATATTAGTGCAGTTATCTGGTGGTCTCTGATTGACTCGCGTTCGTTCCCTTGTGTTCCCTGATTAACTCACGTCCGTTCTCTATTGTTCTCTAATATATTCGCGTGCGTTCTCTGGTGTTCTCTAATTAGTTCGTGCGCGTCATTTTGAGTTCGCTGATTTATTAAGTTCGGTAACTCATTCTCTCGGTTTTGTCACTCTCTATTACGGTGAATTATTGCAAGAATTTCATGTATTTGATTAATAAACCGACCGATTTTTCCGATTAATTACGTTGAGTTTTCGCCGTTATTCAGTGCCACTAAGAATCCACACCCTCTCTCCACAACCTAGCATACTGAGCGAACCCGAGGTTCCGTGTTCCGCTTCTCCGAGTCCGCCGTCGGTTAAGTTTTAGTTCCGTTTCCGTTTCGAGTTAGGGCAGTTTGCCGATTCCGCAAGCGTAACAAAATAAAAATTTCGTGGCGCCTACCGGCATTTGGCGACGGGCGAGTAGGGCGCATGAAGGTGGCGCGGAATTAATTTCCATGCTCACAATTGGCGCCCAACGTGGGGCCCACCTGGCACTGAATAATCGGTTGAGTGATATCTTTCGAGTTTATTTTTTTGCGGTTAGTAAGTTTTCCTTGGGTTCGGTCGGTAATTTTGTGCATTCAACTTCATTGTCTTCCGTTCAAAAATATATATATATATATATTCGTGCGTTAAGTATTTCGGGCGTTATCTGTTGGGTGCTCTCGATTATTTTCTTTTTTTTTGGGAGTTTCCTCGGGTATCTACGAAGTATTTGTTGGGAAAAAAGGAAAGACGTTACCTTCGAGCTACCTGCCTTATCGGCAGACGCCCGCACTGCTACCTAAAAGGCGAAAAGAAATCGGCCATGTATCACCGTAACGCATTTCCCAAAATTCGCGAAATTATCCGGGAGAATAAATTAAAAGAATTTTAGAGGCCCCAGACAAGATAGTTGGGGTCGTCTCCGCCGCTAGTCACCCCTGAGGGGGGACCTCAGGCAGCGTAAACAACAGCGGCCTCGAATGCGCTCGGCGTCGTTGCTAGGCAACCGACGCCGCGGTCGCTTCCCTCTCCCGAGCTCGCTTCTCGGAAGGAGCTTCCCCCACCACCGCGCCGACCGCAGGACCTACGCTCGAGGGTACGACGTCGGCATTGCGATGCCGTCCTCACTACGAGGTAGATCTCAATCAATTCGACGACCACGACCGAACCTCGTTCGGACTTAGATTCCTGAGTGAGGTAACAAGAGTTAACCTAATTAAATTTAGGGGAGGAATCCACTATCCCGATCCAACCCCCAGTGATTGAGTCGTCGTCGTGCACTCGATACCGCGCCGTTCTGTCCCGCGTATCTACGGCATTGTGTTCGCGCGTGTTCCCACCATCTTGTCGTTCTCTATTCCGGTGTTACCACGTGGTTTTTCGCAACGTTCTCTGGTGATGGTGTTTTTTTTACTGATATCGCGAGTTGCGTGTTCTCTTTTGCGTGTTATCTCACGAGTTTTCTACAACTGTGTTATCTCGCGGTTTCCGTTCATCCTACCTCTCGATTTTTTTTTCGGCTACCTGTCGGGTTCCGGGTAGTCGTGCGATTTTCATGTTATCTCCCGGATTTCGGGCGATTCCTTGACTTGCGAACGACCTCCCGGATTTCGGGCGATCTCCCGATTTCGGCGTTATCTTTCGGTTTTCCAGTGATTTCTCGATTTTTGTGCTATCTCTCGGTGTCGTGCGATATCTCGACTTTTGTGTTAACTTCCGATTTCGGGCGATCTCTCGACTTCAGTGTTATCTCCCGGTTTTTGTTCGGCTCGCGTGCCCTCGGTGATCGTTCGGCTCGCGTATTACCTGTCGATTTCCGGGTAATTGCCGGATATTCTCGTATTATCTTCGGGATTCCGTGCGATCAATCGATTTTCGAACCCTCTTCCGGTATTCACGCGATTGTTTGGTTTTGTTTGTTTGTTTGTGTTACCTTCCGGTTTACGCGCAACCGTTCAACCTTTTGGTTATCTGATCTTTCCGTTACCTTTCGGTTTTCGCATGACCGATCGAATTTTTTTGGTATTATTCGCTTTTTGCTTCCTCATAGAGGAAGCATTGTTTTCGTGCACATTTTTTTTCGAGATTTTCATGTCAGTACACTCAGAATGGTCCAAAACGTCGAGAAAAGTGGTTTGTACGAAATGTCTGTATGTGTGCGTGTGTGTATGTGTGTGTATGTTCACGTTTCTTTGTTTACACGATAACTGCCGTAATTTTTGAAGAATATTCTTCAAATTTGACAAGCGCGTTTTCTACCATAGAATACTGTATGGGATTGTAGTTGGCGCGAATCGGTTAGGAAATTCAGATTTTGCAGAATTTTGAAAATTTGGAAAAAATCGTTTTCACGATATAACTTCCGTAAATTGAGAGATATTGGGATGCAATTTTATTCGTGAATGGACTACCATCAAACCATGATCTATACCAAGTTTTTCAAAAATCGGTAAAGCGGTTCTTATGTTATTGCAATTTCATTTTTTTTTTTCAAATATCTGTAAGTACTTCAGCTCCTGTCAATTACGAGACATCCGGTTGCAATTGCGAACATGTCATTACGTTCATTCATTATTAACGATGAGTTTCGTCAAGGAAACCGTCATTATGTCGGTAAATTCCGATTTTGCTGCATGAAAAACAAAAAAAAGCCGGCACGAAAAAAAAAATGGGAAAACATTTTTTGCAGAATTTTCTCAAATTTGGTTCACATATGGACAACCGTGAACCACGTTTTGAGTACAAGTTTGATGCGGATCTGTCCAGCCATTCAAATTTTATGGCATTTTGAATATTTTGAAAAATCTCGTTCTCGCGCTGGAGCGCGCAAATTACAAGGTATCGGGTTCTAATTTGGTCCAGACATTGACTATCATGAACCAAGGGTTGGGTACAAATTTGAGAGAAACCGGTTCAGTGGTTAAAATCTTAAATTTTTATTTATAAAAAAAACAACCGAAAAAACCTGCCAAGTAGAACCGTGCAAATTGGTTCCTCAGTATTTTACACTTTTGACGATGCTTCCTCTATGAGGAAAACTGTTCAACATACTTCCTCATAGAGGTAGCATCGTCAAAATTGTAAAATACTGAGGAACCAATTCGCAAGGTTCTACTTGGCAGGTTTTTTCTGTTATCTTCCGGGTTTCGCGTGACCGATCGAATTCTTTTGGTATTATCCGTTTTTTTCTGTTATCTTACGGGTTTTGCATGACCATTTGATTTTTACGCTATCTCTCGGTTTGCTTACGTTTTCCCGATTTACACGCTATCTCCCGAAACTCGACTCTGCGTTACCTTCCATTTTTCGATTTCTAGGCTTATCTTTCAATCCCTACGTTACCTATCGGTTTTTTATTCGTTGATATAAGTCACTTTGGGCGTAATAAGGGTATCCCGCTCGCCACGTCGCCCCCCGTTCCCGTGTTATCTCTTCTCACCCTGGCTCGAGATGAGTCGACAGCACCTCAACTTAGGGGCCCCCTTCAAGTGGCAATCAGGGAACCCTGTATCCCGTGAAGAGGACGAAAGGGCATTGGGAGGCCACGGTGACCTCGACCGAAGCCCTGCACCCACTGCGTCGCAAGGCGTGCAGACGGATCAGCTCGATCCCCCTGCACCTTCCAAAAAGCGTGCGACGACTCGGCGACCTCGAGTGCCCGAAGTCGTCGTAACCCGCTGCACGCCTGAGGCCATGCAGCGGGCCGGCCCGAGCTCAGGCGTCCCGGTCGGAAACGACCGGACCGACGACGATGCAAATTCTGTCGCGTCAAGTTACGCCTCCGTTCGGCCGAATCGTCCGCCCCCTCTTGCCCCCGGGGCCCCGCCTCGACCCAAGGTGGGCCCCGCGAACGGTTACGACCATATCCCGTCGACTATCATTTTCCGGATGAGCATCAGGACCAGGCGTTCGAACGACCTGTTCCCGCGGCTGTGTTATTAAATAACATGAAGCGTTAGGACCTATCGTTTACGGGCACACGGGAAGAAGATGTGGAGGACTTTATTACGGGTATCGAGGAGGGCTGAGCCTTCCTGACGGTTCGGTATACCGAGCTCCTGAAGGCTCTCCCCTTCGTGCTTCGCGGAAGTGCCTTAATGTGGTACCGAGGACATTCAGAGGAGTTTGGTTCCTGGGAAGCTGCGAAGGCCGCGTTCCGTCGCCATTATGGGGACACCGACTATCAGATCGTCTTGCTAGAGGAGATCTCTGACAGGAGGCAGGGTCAAGGAGAGGGCGTAAGGGAGTACATCGCCTATATGCGGGGATTATTATCCCGTACGATCCCAAGGTGGGGAGACTGGGAGCAGGTCAGGTATACCCATCGAAACTTGCTCCTGGAGTACCGCGTGGTTTTTCCCCTCTACGAGGGAAAAACCACGCCCTGGAACACCCTGCAGGCCATCGCTATGAGTCACCAGAAAGTGTTCGAGGCCGTCGACACTCCTCGACCTCCCCCGAAGCCCGAAAACTCGCTATGCCCGGGTTTTGCATTCCAAGGACTAAACCCGATTGGCCCCGGCCGTCGTCAATACGTCAAGGCCAGGCAGGCCCAGGTTGAGGTTGATCCGGGAACGGTCAACAAACGGTGCTCTCCGGTCGACTGACAGCTCGGCTCGTCCTATCCTCGTTTTCCTGGCTGGTTGCGGCGTCGTAGGTGGCTGAAACAGAATGCCCCGACCGCCGCTCCAGCTACCCCTTTTATACACCATTTTGACTGCACCCCTATATCTGTAGCGGTTCAACCCCTACTCTTCCCACCCCTAGCCGTCACGGCTGGACTTTGTACCTACCAACCCCCTATCTCACACCCTCTAGGAGCCCCGGAGTTTAGCCCCTCGCGAGTTACCGACCGTCGGTCTGCTGGAAGGGTAACCCCGGCGTTTCATTGTCCCCCAAAATCACAGGTAAGTTTTTAACGAGCGTGGGATTTTACTCCGATTATATTAAATATACATTTTTTTAAACCTTTGAATCATGAGTAGAGTACGCGGCGTTTGTGCCAAACTCCCGTGGGTCATTTTGCCGCTAGGCGGCGCTGCTCCGGTGGCTCGTGGCGTTTGTGCCAAGAGAGAGACAGACGACCGTACGCTCCGTCTCTCTTTCCCTCTCTCTCTCTATCGGGGGTATGGGGCCCGTGAGGCCCGTATAGCTTCGTACCCCCCGCTCCTCAGGCGATCCACCCCAGCGGCGCGCCACCACCTACCGCCCACCCACTCCCGTCCACCTACCACCCACCACCACCCCCTCCCACCACCCACCCCTCACCCACCACCCACCCAACTTAAATTTTTGTTTTTTTTTAGTAACTAGAAAAAAAAAAAAACAAAAAAAATTGTTACCGCAATGATAGGTTGGGAGCGTTTCTACACAGGGTTAAGGATTCTAAATAATGTTGAAATGTTTAAATTGAAATATGCATTTTTATTCTTAAATCTAAGTCTACATATTAATTATTATTTAAACCTAGTGTTACAATATTGAATATACTTGTGGCCACCAAGCATATTTTCCTTATAATTATTTTCAATTTTCTTCTAGGTAATCGCCTTATTAATCGTTTGTAGTATTTTTCTGCAGTTCGATCGTTTTGTTTAAGATCGTCGACAAAAATTGATTTGAATCGGAGAAGGCTTCTGAAGCTATCAGCCTTATCAGTACATATAAGGTTCAAAAACATAATACAGAAATGACCACATACAGCTGAAGAAAATCTTTGCATTTGTTTGGTGTTCCATCTGTAGCTCGAGCAATTTTTACGAAGTCGCTGAATATGATTCGGAATAAGCGGCGGCATGCCATAGCTGTCGAAATACACGCCATTTCCTCGTTCGTCAATGTGGATTGCGACCCAGTGGCTTCCGCCTCGTGAGTGGTCATCGGTGTTGACAACTATTTCTGTCGGTCTCGTCAAATGAAGCGGGATACGGTCTGCTGCGAATACCCCTCGTGACACGTCTCGAGGAAGACCCTGCAAGGCTTGAGCAATCTGGCTGGTGTTCATCGGTTTCCCGGTGATGCTGGTGAATGTATCTCACTCATAGAATTGAGCGATGTGATCAGCCCGGGTGATGGAATGCAACTGGCTGTTGGTGGCACGTCTTGAAGAATCCATTCCTTAGCCCTTGCAGCGTGTTGTAACTGCATTGCAAGCCTGGTCTTTTCATGAGACCGTGTTGCAAACAGCGTTGTGATTTTGCAGGTAGATCATTTATTGGTTACACAGCGGAGATACAGAGCCTCGTGCTTTCCGTGAGTTTAAATTCTTAAAGTAATATCTCCTTCGAACCATTCGAAACCGTGAAAGAGTCTAGTCAGCATGTTATTTTTGTAACGTGCGACAGTTGGGAGATCGGTGAAGAGACACGATGGAGCTATTTTCCAGTGAGCTGTATAATCTGCATCCACAGCTACGACTGATACTTCGTTTGGGATAAACTCGTCATCCTTGTCGACGAAGCCTTGAATTGTGATTACGAAATCCCTGTTATTGGTATTTTACTGAGGACACTGACGCTTAAACTGCGTTCGAAGCTACTTCTCTCATAGACTCGTCGATGTTAACTAGTGTAGTCTGTTCTATCTGTGCCGCTCTTAAAGGAAAATGTGTACTGGTGTTAAATGGAAGGGGGTTGCTAGGAGTGGCAGGGGTAGAGGTGTGACGCAAAGTTTTTTCACTTTACGACAGGAAAATTCCTATTTCGGCTCCCTTTATACAAGGCCGGATGACCCTCTCTGTAGTTCAGAAGGACGTCCAGCGATTTTCAGAAAATGTCCTGCTGTGAAAGGGTCCGAGTGCCACCAAGAGTCAGAAAAAAAGGGTAAAAGGGAAAGCAGAAGCAAAAAAAAATTGGTGAAAAAAAAGGTCCATCAGGTACGTCTTCAATTTTTACACCCCCATCGTTGACGGTAGTAAATATAAAGACTGCACAAGACGTTCCAGCAGTTCGAAAACGATCTTCCAAGCACTAACAGTTAGGATGAAAAAATCTATAGCGGAAAGGAAAGTTTGTGCCACCACCGTGTGTGCAAAAGTGATGCGACAAACGCTCTCAACAAGGTCGCAACGCAAACGTCAACAACGACGCCGACGTCAACAAATTAAAAGGCACGAAAAAAGGCGTTTACTCGACAAGGTATGTATAATTAGTTGATCTTCGTGTTGTAAACAATCTTGTGTAGAAATTAAAACCATTGACATTTCGCAGGCAACAATACAGCATTTATACGTTCTACTTCGTTTGAGGAATACTTCATGCGAATGCGTTCCTGTGGATGAAGATGTATCGAAGATGGAAGTATTCGATGAGACGGATGTGGATGCTCTTGCAGAGAGTCTCGGGGACAAGCTTGTAATTCGTTGAATAAATAAATACAAATCAACAAAATAATCTCGTGTTTACATTTTTTATTTATTCATCATATACCATACAAACATTCTTAAAATATATTTGCTACGTTTACCCTGAGAAATCTACCATCACCTGCCTTGAAGAATCTATTTCTATTACATTATCAAATTTAGTGTAAACGATACAGTTTATAGCCTGAGTGAGAGCTTCTTTGAATCTTACTTCTAGCCTAACACTGCCGTGTCGTACAAGGTTCCAATGGCCAGCTCTTCCGGCTGAGAGATCGGGTGTCAAATCGAAACAAAATAAGCAGTGGCCCAGAGGGTATTCGGATCTTTTAATGCCGCAACTGTCGTCATCACAGCAAACACCCGTACCAGAAACTAGCGTGTGAAAGGAGTCAACGTAGAGTCCTTCATCAAAATTCGGTTGTAAAGACTTGCTAGGTATCTGCAGTCCATCCACGTAAAGCGATAAATAATTAATTCCAAAATGTTGGAAATTGAAAGGATTCATACTTTTATCTCCATTGAACGCCTTGTTATCTACAAAACCAAGAACAATTCTTTTCGGCAGTTGACCAAGAATAACGTTATCTAGCGTCTCACCATGAACGCCGCTGTGGATGGTGAATGGTTTCACCTCTACGCGTGTAAAGGGGTATTTTGCAATCCCTTTGCTCAGAGCTCTCGCATGAGCTTATAATACACCAGGTGCAATTTTGACACGTCGGACAATAAGGCTTGCATCAGTGATGTGAACAGAATAATTTTTTCCGGATGCATCTAGCAGGCAGAAGGCATTTCTCGAGCGTACGAGTCGCAACCGAAGCTCAACGCCGTTCAGTAAAAATGTCTCTTCATTGAATATATCAGAATGTAAGTATCCAAGAAGGTCTACTGTTTTGCCAGGCCGCATCATCATCTGCTGTGCAGTTAGTCCCTTATTATCCACCACTGCCACCACTGCCTCTCCACTCGCAAGGGCTCCAAGTGCAATGGGGGCCCTGTCAAATTGACCTGGCTCGTCATTCACCCACATGCTAGACGCCAGATGACTATCCTTTGTCGAGGCCTTATAAGTTAATAATGTTTCAATATATGCTCGGTATGCATATGCGCTATTCGATGGAGATACAAGTTTTTGGTTGAATGACACATCTAATTGATTGAAAAGTGAGTGAAGCAGATTGTTAACAGCTCCTACTTTGTCGTTTTCCGATGCATCTCCAGCCGCAGTTTTTAATACTACACGTAGACTGAGCATAGTTTGCGCTAGATCAATATATTCATCACCGAGTCCAGGGACAACAAATTATTTTATTTTATTTTATTTTATTCAAGGGGAGCAGAATCAGTGATAGATGAGATGGGCTTATAATGAACACCTTTAGACGCTTCTATACTGGTCTGTGTTGGTGGAAGAGTGAACAGATCCAGCTCTGATTTTAAACACTCACAAGAGTGCGGATGCAAGAAAGCCATTTTGAAAATAAATACGTAGACACACAATCTTAAGATATAAGTTACAAATAACTTTTCTTGTTCTTGCTTTTCTTCGTAATCGTATTCTTCTTCTTCTTCTTCGGCGTCCTCTTGGTTTTTCGTGATTTAGATCCCGGAGGTCCAAGTGCGGGAAACCCGATGTGTATACCAGCGTGACTGAGCGCTGAATGATGCCGTGATCCACGATTCTTTAGCTTATATCCCGAACCACTCATAAGGTTATCGAGCGACTCTTCGGCCTTTCGTTTTAATTTTCGACCACTTTCGGTAACACGATTTTTCAACGCTTCTTTGAACGGTGTATTGTGAGCGACGTCGTCCAATATATTCCACCCTGTATGAAGGGCCTCCTTACCAACCGCGCGTGCACCCCATGTTAACAATGGCATTGCACGGCGAAATAAACCGCTCAAACAACTACCAAGCCCGTGCCCTCGTTGATAGGCGCTACCGACAAACACCCGATTAACCCCACCACCAACCTGACTGTCGTAATGATCAACGTAACGATTCATTTTTGTCAGATTTATTTAGCGTATACGCTTAAAGTATAACGAAACGGTCAACGTTCCAGTCTCGAATGGCACTGGCGCGCCAGTGTGTGTTCTTATATCTATGTCGATCGTGTCAAATTCTGTTCGTAATAAGGGTATATAGTTTGGTGGTGAAAAAGTTTTTGTGTGTAGGCCGCCGTGCGTATAATTTATATTGCCTATCGGTACAATTCGTAGAAGAGGAGTTTGAACATCACCAGTGATGTAATTTTCACATATATCAGTATACACAAATAATTTATCGGGGATAGTTTCGGACAAAGATGCGGGAAAGTTGGCCTGACAATCTTCTGTTTCCGCACGTAGCGTTATGGGTTTGTTAGATTCAGAACCAATTACTCGGGATAATTTATCACTGAGATGAGCCTCGTGTATTTGAAGGCATCCTATGGATATACAATTTCCGATATCACGGCCTATGCTTATAATGCCTCCGGCGTCGTTGTTATACTTGATTTTAATATGATCGTCAAACGCAGCATCTTCGTAAATCGTATTAATTAAGACATTTATCGAAGTGTAATTACCCTGTGATATAGCAGCTTTAGTACCGCGCTTGTAGGCTGAATTAGCTAAAGACATGAGTCCTTTTAAGACATTTTCTGGAGTTGGTAAAGGCAAAATACCCTGTACTAAACCTGCATTCAGATCGTGTTTAATACTGTCTCCATCCGGTGTCGTTGGAGAATGTCGAGCTACTTTTATTTCTGTGTCTTTACCGGAAAATTGCATGAAATAGCATGGAAATTGAATCTCTGTTAAAGCGACAGCCCATTCTCCTGGTAATTTTATTGAATGCGGTAATTGTGTTACAAAGTGAGTTACTGTGTTATCAGGGTAATACTTCATTCTACTATTACTGGGTAAAATGAGATAAAACTGATCGTGCATTTTCAATAATATTTCAATCTAGCGCAATTCACTTTTTCAAGATATTTGATGCTGGGATACAAGAGTTAAATTTTTCGGGGTAGCCGCGCCAACTAACGAATATTTGTTTAATGCGACCTCGACCCTTTGTCCGTAAAATTTGATCAATTATAAACTCCTCTTCGTCAATATTCTTTTTCACCACATTGATCTCCTCCTCGTAGAAGAAACCGTCAATCACTTCACCCTCCAAGTCTGACAACTCGTATACCCGACGCTGTCTACTCGTGAGAATTCGATGTATCTTGAATATTTCCTCGCTCCAACGTTCGTCATAACCTTTCTCGAACGCGGTCTTGGCTTCACTGATGCGGACAAACTCACCGACTTTGGATTTAGCTTGGCGGTTGCATCGCTTGTATCTTTTCTGCACATTTGAGCGTGCCATTGTAGCGTTATGCAGAGTCACAGCAGCCGGTTGCATTTTTATGGTAGAATGTTTTGTATTGTTGTAAGCCTCTACGATTGATTGTAATACATCTGTGTAGCGCCGTGTATTTTTATGTGTAAAGTATCGCCACATGCGTTCTTTTAATGTTCTATTAAAACGTTCAACGATAGCAACCTTTACGTCTCGACTGCGGGCTACGCGAAAGTGTATACCTCGACTTTTTAAAAATTGTTGTCAAACGTTACCGACAAATTCCTTGCCTCGATCACTTTGTAACCATACGGGTGCGCGTCCGTTGCTTCTATCTAGTAATCGTTTGAACGCTTCCGTAACTGCAGAACACGTTTTATCGCGTAGTAACTCAGCCGAAGCATATTTACTGAGGACATCTATTACAACAAGTATATAAACATATCCATCGTTATGCTCTTTAAGAGCTCGAAGATCCACGAGATCAGCCTCCCACACATCATCGATATTATTTACCACATAGTGACGTCTTGGAAATCTTCGACGTATCGATTTGTGCAGAGTGTAAGCATTCTGGGCTTGTAACCATTCAACAACGTTGTCACGCGGAATGAACACTTTTTTAGCAGCACGAATTAAGTTTGTGGCCCCGGCATAGCCAGCTGTGTGTGAAGGGTCGTAATAGAATGTTTCTAGTGACGCCATTAAATATTCAAAGTTTTCCACGATATATACCCTAAAGACATTCGCTGTTTCGGTGAAGATCCGCGGCTACTGTTCGGTGTACTCTCAGTAAAACTTGTTGGTGGGGTATCCTCTAGTGGTGATTGTTGCACAGGCGATAATGATATATTCTCATACAACAAGCTATGATTTCCAATAAATTCGCGAGGAACACCGACTCGTCGGAGTTCAGCACCAAACTGTGCGCGTCCTATCGCTTTCACAGTTTTTCTAGACCGCATAGCGTCGTTGACAAGGTCTATAATATTGGCGTCTCTTATACGTTCGCTGTTTACACTAACAGCGCCAGCTTTATCCCACACTATACGGTTTCTGACTGCACTGCTGTTAAGAAATTGCATCAATTGCTCGGCTTGTTTTCTATATTTACCAGGGACACTAGATATAATAGTTTTATCAGCCATCCGTTCATCTTCTTTTTCTTCTTCTTCGTCAACGTTATCTTTAACGTCACTCGACACGGCAGCACCTCGGTTTTGATTAGTGAAAAATTGATAACGCTTCAAGACTTGTTGGTAGAGTTTCCATTTTTCACGTTCATTCGCGGGAGTTACCGAACGCAGTATCTCGTCCATTTCGATGTCCAGTCTGCTGAGAATAGTACCAGGTGTTTGAACGGTTGTAGGTTGAGCGAGAGGAAAACCCGTAGACCGTTACAATTGTTCGACAGCATCTTGCGGCATTAAAACCATTTTCTTGGCGTGTTGCATTTTGTCTTCCGTTATTTACTCGTGAAATAATTTGATAAAACGCTGCCGATGATGGGTAAAAGAAGTGGCAACAAGAAACCTCCGCCCGTTTGCACAATTATGTTCTTATGTTTCGACAAGCGCAGGTTATCGTTCTATTTTAAAGGAACAGCTCCGTGAAGAGTATTCAAAACACATTCACAGATACATCTAACTGCACTTTTATCAATGGAATGCAGCAGCGCCGTACGTTGTTGTTTGTCTAAATGGCACAAAGCGTGTAGCAAAATTATATTTTTCTTACCGATTGAAGCTGAGGCTGATGTTGACGGTGCCATAGCACAAATGCAAATGATAAATGCGCGTTTCGTAAACTGATATTTATACTCACTCTGTTAGCATGCACCGCTGCCTCGCTTTGGAATGTAAACGTAATTGTGCGGATCGTCGGGGAATATACATGTTACGTCCCGTGATTTTTCGGGACTACACGTTTTTAAACTGAAAAATTAATTACGGTAATATATTCTTTTTTATATGGATTAAATAAGGCAAAGAGGAGAGAGTGTGAGTAGCGGCCGTAGGTGGACACACATACACGCGTCATTCATATATATGAGGTGCGTCGTGTGGCACCGGAGATCGCAAGTATAACGAGTCGGGCGTGCATCGGTGAATCTTATCATATCGAATGGGTCAGGTATTGTCCCGACCGAGTAACGGAAAGACAGTGCGTTCCAGTGACTCTTCGCGGGGATTCGCGATGCGTCTACCGGGTGACCAAAAATGTGTGAATCATACCATTTTCGTAATCTCCACTCATTTTAGTACTCCACTGACCTAAACAGATTATATTTGTGGTGCCTTTCCTTATGTTGCCGTGATTTGTGAATTAATGGTGAATTAGTGGGGAAACAGTTGTAAATAAAATAATAAATTAATTGAGTTTGTTTATGAATTAAAAATCTACGGGTCAAGTCGAGACAGTTGGGAAGAGAAAATCATTAGAAAAACAAATAAACAAACAGAAGATAACAAAAAAATATGAATATTGTATGAATATTAAATCATAATTATCTAAATGTTAAACACCCGGTAAATGGTAATATCGATTTTGAAACCAAAGAAAGAAATAACGAAGTGCGACTTATCGTCGGTAGTATGAAACAACACACCATCCAGTGCAGAAAAATTCCAATCCACGACGCAGAAACACCACCCAAGAAGATTGGACGACAAAGGAAATTGACCCACCGAGCAACAACCCCTCCAGTCCCAAAAGAGGAGAAATGATGACCACACTATTGGAGAAGAAGGAGAAGTCTGGAGTAAGCGTGGGGAACATCATCACCGAATCACACGACTTCCTCCCCGCGATCGTTTTAATTTATCAATAAATATTGTGAAACTATTATTATCAAAATCGAGGGTAAAATAGGAATAAATTCCATCAACAAGGTGTTTTTTTTAATTAAATGTAATCATGAGTAAACAATGAATCTATTGATAAATAATTATATAAACAATTAATATTTGGGAGTTCGTTCAAGTAAATAACAGGAGTGATATATAGTTTATTAACAGAAACAGGATAAATTACTGTCAATTATAATAACAATCTAATAAATAAGTAATTAGCGTAATGTGAAAGAAGCAAGTGACGCATGAGTGGGAGTGAGCGCGATGAGAGTAGCCCGCTAAGTATGAGGCGTGAGGGGACGGTAAGACGCGTAACGCACCGCTCGACCGTCACCCCTTCCTTAAGGCGACAGCGGGGAAATAGCGAGGAGGTTATTTAATGAGGCGCAAAAGGCGACGGAGCTCATTAATATTCCAGATCCGAAACAGATCATTTTTGTCATCGAAATATCCGTCAGATTGACTTAGAAAAAAATCGTGAACTTGCGAATTTGAGATCGTTAAAACTCTTCAACATTAAAAATTGTAAATCATCGGTATTTTAAATAATAGTTCGGACTTTATATCGGGAATTCAATTTGTCTTCGATCTTGTGATTAAAACTTCGTATTTGTGTAATAGTGAACTTTGACTCTTTTAATCCAAATTTGAAATTGTGAACTTCGACTTTTCTAATACGCCGTATTTGTGGAACTGTGAACTTTGCCTTCTTTAAAATCAAATATTGTGTACTAAATTACAAATTATATTTTAATTTCCGATGTTCAAGAATTTAATTGTGAAATTGTGAAACAACCAATAATCCAAATTTTGAATTGTGAACTGAAACTTTTTTTGTGAAATATTATTTTGACATTGCCCTGACGAACTGAATGGGCAGAATAAAAATCAATTTTACCAGTGAATTACGACCAGTGTTTAAATCCGAAAGAATCACACCATCGCCCTTCCTTGTCATCGGAAAATCCTATTCATCTGATATTCGAGTGGAGAGCCGGAGGGTTATCGCCAGCGTTGGATCATTGGGATCGTTCTGATTCTCACCTTCTCATTCATGTTGTTATTCATCAATCACACGGTTCCATCCCATATTCGCCCATTTTCGCCACACGGATAAGTTTTTAATTTCATTCATTTTAGTCTTTATTTTTGTGATTTAATGTAAAGTCAGAATTACTTTTTCAAGTTCCTTCCCGAGATTTTGCCTGAAAGGGTAGGCTCTAAACGGAACACCTCCGCGTTTTGCCGAGTCACATTGATACCGCAGAGCAATAGGGGGAGATTTTCTTCTCTTTGCCTTTTATCATTTGTCTCTCAAAAATAGCAATTCGCGACGTAACATACACGTGCGAAAGCGAAAATTATCGGGTGTCGACTGTTTAAGATCCAACAGTAAGTACCCGTGAGGTTTTGACGTAGCATCGGAATACGCTTCTTGTAAAAACTTTGGATCCTCAGGATACACTTGACGCGCAAGATGGGAGATTTGTGCCCGGTCGCGTGGATTTTTGAAAGCTACAATATAATTTGTATTGAGAGATATATCGCGTTGCCCGTGACCCTGATGGAATATATTTTGTGAAATAAAAATGACACTGATATTCTTATGATGACTGCCCTTTGTGAACAAGTCAACGATTGTATTATTTGAAGACTCTCGCATTAAATCGTCAGTTATTAATAGTTTAGGTCGCGGGTCACTAGCAAAATCTGAATTTTGTGGCAATCCCTCCAAGAATTCTACATTTTTGCCGTACTCTTTATACCCATCTTGCCACTCTGAATAATAAAATAGAATGCGCGCAAACTCTACATCAGTCATATGCGATAAATATTTTTAAAACTTTTTGACAAAACATGTTTTTCCACAACCGGTTGGGCCACCGATCATCGAAGTCCATGGATGTTTCCACCGTGGATCCATCTTGAATAATGAGTACAAAAATGTATAAACTTACTAATATACGCTGATGAAGCGTACTTTGATACAGCACCATAGGCTTGCCCCTCCGCCGCCGCCGCCGCCGCCGCCGCCGCGTGCCGGGTCGCGGGAGTACATACCAAGAAGCTTCTCCGGTATGTACTGCGGGGGTCTACACTGTATTCCCCTGTGAAAAAGCTTATTCAGAATAAGCTTTTTTCACAGTGTGGAAACTAAGCTAATAACCGCGGGTATACATGCAAATAAGCTTATAGTATGTAAGGCGGGGTGTTTTAGGATTTAAATAAATTGAAACAGTATTATGGTAAAAACAGAAAAATTGTTAATTACAAAAACACAATAAAAACATTTTCATTTCAAGCATCAGAAACATATATATATTTTTATTTATTTATTCACAATAAAATTAAGCATTAAAATAAAATACAATTTTTTATATTTCGCGCGTGGAAAGCTTCCTACACAGTCGAGGGATTGAAGCTCTCCGGGTTCCCCTCTACTTGAGTCGTCCTAAAAGCGCACGGAAGGTATTATTACTCTTATATTAAACGTGATCGCAAAACTAAAATTACAGTCGAAAGCCATACGGTAGCGAATCGTATTCTTCGTCTTTTCGCCGCTTTACTAGGACTGGCCTGCAGGTTTTGCTTTCAGGTCGCGTAATAACCTGGTGAGTAGCTGTTCGGCGAATCGCTCGGTACGTTACGTTAAGAGCAGTAGCAGGCTCTTTAATTAACTTGCAAATTGATTCGAAATTTATAACCTGACTATTTTTTCAGTTTAAGGTGATCCCTTTTACTTTACAGTCGCTTACGTCTTCACCTTCAGATCGCGCGACTACGAAGCCATACAATTTTGACCCACCTGATACAAATTTCTTAATGTAACTTCCTTCGCCGTACTTTGCCAACTCATCAGACATTTCACCCAGAAGATTGCCCAGAGTCGGATGGTATTCTCCCTCGATTCCGCTACTTAGATAAATGCATGAATCCGTGTCGTAGTATAAGACGTGCCTACCTAACAGCTCGAGATACGAATATAATTTGAGACGGGCTTGAGCTGTCGTATACGCGGCGATAATCACGTTTGTGTTCGGATTGACTTCTACGCTCTCGGTGGTACTGTCCCAGCATACATACATAGCGTTGTCTTTCACATGCAGTATCTTATGGACCTCGCAGGTTTTGTCATTTAAGAGCTCCAAAACTCTCTGTCGCGTTGTAACTACCTCCGTTTGAGGAAGATTTTCGCGCTGCCCGAATTTTCCCCAAAAAGAATTCAGGCAGAATTTTGCCACCGATCGTAACCCCGGATCAGTCACAATTTTTTGTTTCTCGAGCTGGATTCCCTCACTCTCAAAATATTGCGTAATGTACACGTCCTGCTGCTCCTGAGTCATATTATTCGCCGGCCACCCGCTAGCCTCTTGTTTAATCTTCAGCCAAAGATTAATGTAGTCGCCGAAGGGCCCGCCCGTTTTTGTTGCTTGGTTGTACTGTTCAACCTTATACTGCCAGATTTCTTCAATTTTTAATACTCTATATCCCATTTCCACGGCTTTGATTTGCTCACAAGAAACCCACGTTCCTTCGAATGCTCTATCATCCTCGTTGTCGTAACAGCACTCCGTCTGACGCATTTCTTCGCTACACGTTCGACATAACGCAAACATGAGGCGATTGTACATACGAACTGGTAGTACGGGATGATACAGATCTCGAGGGGGAAATACCTTGCAACGGACTAGCCCTTCGACTCTACTCAGATCGTAATTTGTCCCCGTCAATCTCTCACAGGTGTCGCTAGTGAAAATTTCAGGCGTCCCTACGGCGAATTTTCCTACCTTGCAGATGTATGGATACAACGAAGTTACGTCACAATAAGCGATTTTGTCGGAACCACTGACTTCGCAAAACGTACGTGTGTTGCCCGTACGGCTACCGAAAAACGCGTCGCGCGGTTCGAGTGGCTTTGTCGCGAGAATCGGGTGACCCTGCAGATGAGTCCTAACAGCCAAATCGCTTTTCTTTAACTCTCTAAAGTCGCACTCCCACATCTCAAGAAGTGTATAACCGCACGCCCTGATACGCTCAGAAATCGTTAGCGTTTGAAAGTATCGTTCGGTCATCGTTGCACCGAAATATTCTTTCTCTCGCTCCTCGACGTTCTTATAGCACCTGTCACAGCCGTGGAAAAAACAACAGTGGAACGCCAGGACTACTTTTCGTAACTCGGGGGTTTCAAAAAATCCATCAACACGCGCGTCGTTAATAGTGCGATATTCCCTACCGCGATCTGCGTGCATTATCTCGGTGTCGTACAACTTTTCACACCAGAGTAGCCACTCGATCGCTATCGCCGATTGTTTATCCGCGAGTCTGTAGCCATTTCGCGGCAGAATACTTATGGTGTCCGGTTTGAGGAATTTTCGACGTTATACTTTATTACACGCTGAGGCTATCGTTGTCGCCTCTGCGAATGGGCACACTTCCCCGGCTTCTATGAAAATGTTACGCAATGCCGCGCACGCTCTCCGGAGGGTAGTAACGTCGCTTTTACAATACTCCACTATTTCTTTTTCAAAGTGAAACTGCTGACCGGCGAGTTTAGCAGCATCGTACCATCTCAAAAACTCTGCGCGATTCTTTGGCAACATTGCATCGACGTCGTACTTCGCTACGTCCGGCAACGGACCGTCGAAGTGACGGTTCTCTACTTTGTTGAATAAATGAGGGAACGTGCCTTTAAGGGCTTACATACACTTGTAATTTTCAAAAAATCGTTTTTTTTTGTATTTTCTGAATATACATATATTTGAGCATACACATTCAAAATTTTATGTCAATCAGACGAATATTTTCGAAGTTATAGACACATTTATGAAGGCGCGTTAGGGAGGCGTGTCTCACAGTCGGGGACCGGCGCGCCAGCTGTCTACCTGAGGCGCTGTCCCTTCTTTCCTTGTCTATCCTACTCTCTTTCCTTTGTCATTTTCTATTGTATGTTTCTCAGTTGCCAAAATTTGAAAAGTAGTCGTCAGTCTCAGCAGAGAAGCCTAACAGTAAAGTCGTGTCAGTGTACTTGTGCCTTCGATAATATCGTGAAAATGAAGTCTAGCAGAGAACTTAGAAAATCAACGAAAGTGTACAAGTCAAGAGCGAAGAAACGAAAGAATGTTTTCAATCCGAAAACAGCTGAAACGGATGAGTCCAGTTTCAGTGCCTCTGCAAAAAAAATAAGAATGCAGAAGGAAATCTTGGTGCCGCGTGATCCGTCCGTTGAGTACCGAATTTTGCATTTTATTACTGTTTTCGCGGCCATCTCCGAATTTGTGCAGTGCAAAACCTGTAACGGAAATGTGAAATTTGAAACTGCTTCTGAACGAGGACTCGGGTTTAAATTGTTTTGTTGTGCGATCAGTGTCCATCTCGTAGCATAAATTCTAGTCCTTTTATCGAGCATTCTTATGAGATAAATCGGCGTTTTTTGTTTGTCATGAGAGTTCTTGGATTAGGGTTAAAAGGTGCTGCAAAATTTTGTGGATTAATGGACATGCCCGCTTTCCTAACACAGCCCACCTACGATTTAATTATGAAGAATATACATTCCTGTGTGAAAACAGCAACCGACAAACTTTTTCAGCATGCTTGCCATGAAGAAAAAGACTTGACTGCTGAACACCAAGGTGATGAAAAATCTGCAAAGCTTACCGTGTCCGGCGATGGAACTTGGAAAAAGCAAGGATATACTTCCTTGTATGGAGTGACATCATTGATCGGATATTATTCTGGGAAAGTAATTGATATCCTCGTGAAAAGTGCCTATTGCAAACAATGCGAAACTTGGAAAAGCTAACTTGATAGTGAAGAATATCAACAATGGTATGAAAACCATCAAGATGATTGCAGTTGTAATCATTCAGGTTCTTCTGGAAAAATGGAAGTTGATGCAGTGATCGACCTATTCAAGCGTTCAGTGGAAAAATTCGGAGTGCAGTACAGAAATTACATTGGAGACGGTGATTCTAAAACGTACTCCGGGATTTTGAAAGCTGCCCCATACGGTGATCAAGAAGTCGTGAAGAAGGAATGTATTGGACACGTACAGAAGAGAATGGGAACGCGACTCCGAAATTGTGTGAAAAAGAAAGTGGAAACGGTGGAAAAAAAGGATGGAAAAAAAATTACTGAGAATTACTGAGATCACATGAGAGCACCAGAGAGGGAAGAATGGCTCGCAGACAGCATCAAATCGAATTATTAGAAGCTGACAGCAAAAGTGATCGACAAGTTGACAGTTTATTATGGCTTAGCAATTAGGAGAAATTGTGATTCGGTTGAGAATATGAGTAATGCAATCTGGGCCACATTTTATCATTACTGCTCGACAGACGAAAATCAACAACACGCAAAGTGTCCGAACGGATTGGACTCATGGTGCTCTTGGCAGCGGGCAGCAGCTGCTGATAACTTATCAGTTTATAAGCATGATTATCAGCCATTTCCACAAGAAGTTGCTGAGGCCCTGAGGCCCATTTATGAAGATCTCAGCAATGAAAAATTATTGGAAAGATGTGTGGGTGGTTTCACCCAAAACAATAATGAAAGCTATAACCAACTGGTGTGGAAGATCTCTCCAAAAGTACTTCCAGCCGAATCAAAAACGGTGGAAATGGCTGCATATATAGCTGCTGGCATCTTCAATGAAGGGACAGCTGATAAAGATGATGCGCAGCGCATGAAGATCTCCGACCTGAGATCACATGAGAGCACCAGAGAGGGAAGAATGGCTCGCAGACAGCATCAAATCGAATTATTAGAAGCTGCCAACGATGAGAACGGATTATTATATGGCCCTGGAATAGATGACTCCATGTAAGTTGAAAAAAAAAAAAACAAAATTGACCACATGTAAAACGCTTTTGAAACTTTAAACGCGTTTTTCTCAAAACTATGTTTTCAAAATCTGTGATCAAGATTTCTCCGAAACGGCTGAACCGATCAGTCTCAAATTTTAACACAACATTTTTAACTAGATTTTTTAGTAATTAATCGAAGATTTTTTTTCTCCGATAAATATTTTCCATTTTTGCTTCCTCATAGAGGAAGCTTTGTTTTCATGAAAAAAAATTTTTTCGAGATTTTCATGCCAGTATGCTTAGAATCACCCAAAATGTCGAGAAAAGTGGTTTAGAAAAAATGTCCGTATGTATGTGTGTGTGTGTGTGTGTGTGTGTGTGTGTGCGTGTGTGTGTGCGTGCGTGCGTGCGTGCGTGCGTGCGTGCGTGCGTGCGTGCGTGCGTGCGTGCGTGCGTGCGTGCGTGCGTGCGTGCGTGCGTGCGTGCGTGCGTGCGTGCGTGCGTGCGTGCGTGCGTGCGTGCGTGCGTGCGTGCGTGCGTGCGTGCGTGCGTGCGTGCGTGCGTGCGTGCGTGCGTGCGTGCGTGCGTGCGTGCGTGCGTGCGTGCGTGCGTGCGTGCGTGCGTGCGTGCGTGCGTGCGTGCGTGCGTGCGTGCGTGCGTGCGTGCGTGCGTGCGTGCGTGCGTGCGTGCGTGCGTGCGTGCGTGCGTGCGTGCGTGCGTGCGTGCGTGCGTGCGTGCGTGCGTGCGTGCGTGCGTGCGTGCGTGCGTGCGTGCGTGCGTGCGTGCGTGCGTGCGTGCGTGCGTGCGTGCGTGCGTGCGTGCGTGCGTGCGTGCGTGCGTGCGTGCGTGCGTGCGTGCGTGCGTGCGTGCGTGCGTGCGTGCGTGCGTGCGTGCGTGCGTGCGTGCGTGCGTGCGTGCGTGCGTGCGTGCGTGCGTGCGTGCGTGCGTGCGTGCGTGCGTGCGTGCGTGCGTGCGTGCGTGCGTGCGTGCGTGCGTGCGTGCGTGCGTGCGTGCGTGCGTGCGTGCGTGCGTGCGTGCGTGCGTGCGTGCGTGCGTGCGTGCGTGCGTGCGTGCGTGCGTGCGTGCGTGCGTGCGTGCGTGCGTGCGTGCGTGCGTGCGTGCGTGCGTGCGTGCGTGCGTGCGTGCGTGCGTGCGTGCGTGCGTGCGTGCGTGCGTGCGTGCGTGCGTGCGTGCGTGCGTGCGTGCGTGCGTGCGTGCGTGCGTGCGTGCGTGCGTGCGTGCGTGCGTGCGTGCGTGCGTGCGTGTGTGCGTGTGTGCGGGTGTGTGTGTGTGTGTGTGTGCTGGGCCTCGAAAATTCCATCGCCTCTCACTCAGAAACCGTTCGAGCGATCTGGCTCAAATTTGGCACACAAGTAGAGTAGTTGCCCCTCTTCCAATGGTCAGATTTTTGATAACATATATACAGTCATTAAGATTTCATGTAGTTTTTAATTTGTTGAAAAAAGGCCGTGGTCGCTCTAACTTTCGTAAAAGTTCGACGATTTGGCTAAATAGTTCTTCATAATGGAAGATACGTTCAATGTTGTATGGTATTGAATTTCTACGAAATCGGTGAAGCGGTTCGGATTTTATAGAATTTTGAATTTTCGAAAAAAAAAATTTTTTGTTCTAAATCACGTCGAATTTTAACAAATGAACCGAATTGTTGTATAGTGGAAAAACAACATACAGGCCTGCTACGTACGAAATTTGGTGATGATCGGTAAAGTCGTTCGGAATTTACACCATTTTGAATTTTTCAAAAAATGTCGATTTTCGCTATAACTTCCACGAAAGTTAAGAATGTAAGACAAAACTTTGTATCTAATCAAAATTCGATGTAACGGTGTTTGTAACAGAGCTTTCTTTAGTTCAAATAAAAAAAAAGTTGCAAAGTCGAACTTTGCACATTGCTTCCTCATTTATTTTCGTTTTTCACAAAGCTTCCTCTATGAGGAAGCCAAAAATGATAAACAAGCTTCTTCATAGAGGTGGCTTTGTGAAAAACGAAAATGAATGAGGAAGCAATGTGCAAAGTTCGACTTTGCAACTTTATAAACAATTTAAGGCTTAAATTTTCGTTCAAAATCGAGTCTTTTATTTTGAGAAGCCGCCATTTTGTCAAAAAACATTTTTTCGCTAATTCCTTCGATTAAATACTAGATAATGTATTATATTAACGAAATTTATTTGGTTTTTTCATTTCAGATAATCCGGTCCAGAGATATCGTGATCACCGCAAAATTGTTTTTTTTTGCGGAGCTCTAGGAGATCGGCGATAGCAACATTCGCGATGATTATTTTTACAAATAAAAAATATGTTAATATATTATAAGGTTATTATAATATGTACACCAATTTTCAAATTAATAAATCGAATAGTCTGCGCGAAAAAAATTCTTGAAAATCCGTCTTTTTAAAGCCTTCTAACTGTATGTAAGCCCTTAAAAACATCTGTCCCTAAGTCGAATGCGCGTGGTAGAGCGCTGAGCGGCATATGAAAATAATTTAGGCTATCAATGAACCTAACTGACCCCGTTTTCATCGACATTATGCTCGTACCGTTCATAATGAGTTTCGGTGGTAATCGGCATTTTTCTTCGACAAGGTGTCGAAGAATAAATTGGGCGTCGAACCCTTTTGCGTTGTGAGCTATACTCACAACTTGGCTCACATCTTTACCCTCGAGACTCATCATATAGTCGACGAAGTCTACAACGGGGTTTGTCGCAAAAACTTTTTCGCTAGCCTCGTCGCCGCAGAGAGCACACGCTGTCTCGTCCTTCGAGCCGCCACCTACGCAAATGGTGCACCGCTGTTGACTAACGCAAAGATTTACCTCGTGAACGTATTCCCCGTTTATACCCTCACGTTCTTTCTCCTGACGCGGCTCGAAATCATAAAACCCGAATATGTCGCGAGAGTTACTCTGCACGCGCGGACCTATCGGAGCTATGAAGCATTGGTGATTGTCCGGGCGTTTTTTCTTGCATACTTTGCAGTAAAACGTTCCACACACGTGTTCACGATCGTAACGCCTGTAAACTTGCTTAAAGCAAGTTGCGCAAACCCTCAGGTTATCACAAAAAGATGATCGTGGTCCGTGAGAACCAAGGCTTTTGTGATGCGCAAAACAGTCCGGACCTCTGAAGAAGCGTCCGCAATCACTACACTTTATCTTCTCCAAAGTCTCGTCACACGGCGAGTACTTTGTACAATACGGACAAATTACAGAACACTTGTGTGCAACGGTGTCGTTGCAACCTCTGCCACACGGGGCGCAAAAAAATTTAAACCCTGCTGCTGCTGTCAGATCTTTTATGAGATTAAAATGTTTCGTGTCTCTATAGTGGAGCAGCATTAACGCGATACTTGGTTTGAAAACCCGCGTTAATTACTGCATCTGAGCCGTCGAAAATAGCAGGCACGCCCATTCCGAACGTCTCGAATTCGAACACGCCGAGACAAACTCCATCGCTTGTGAGATACTCCTGGAGTATCTGTATTTCAGCTATTCCACAGTCCTCCCGCGGAACACACACTCCGCTGGCAGCTTTTAAACGTCGCGCTGCATCAGTCTGAGTGGCCGAGTTACGCCGCGAAATATTGCGCCACTGCGTTTGCAGATCGCCCTTCCGCAAGTCACCGCGTTTCGCGTGAATTATTCCTACTACGATCGCGCGCAGAAGACACAGGTTGTCACTGTTTTCAATATAACAAATTTATTTTTTTGAAAAATCTTCTTTTGTCAAAACGGTCGCGCCGCCTCTGCCACCGACAGGCATTTCCACGATCGTAACCGCGATGGTGAAAGAATCATCTATATGAAAACCCTCCGAGCTCTGAGCAACCGAACCAATCAAATTAAACAAATCATCAGATCGGAATTGATGAACAAATCGAAATGACAAGCCTGCGGGTCCTCTGTTTAACGCACCGGAGCGAAATTCTACACCTATTTTGTCGTTTTCGTCGCACGCACTGACGAGCACTACATACAACTCTTCAAGAGCTTCCTCCAACCATTTGATAGGATCAGCTCCTTCTGTCGGTTCACAAATTCTAACGTCTAGCTGTAACCCCGTACATCTAAACCGCGAAAAGTAGCGACGGTTTTCGCTTATTATATTCAACTTGGAAATACCTTTGCGAAGAGAGCCTTCCGCGTCGCCTTCAGCCGGTTCCGTTGCCTGGCGTTTCCTCGAACCACCGGTCGGCACTCTCTGCGTACAAGATGGTCCAGCTACCACCTCGTCCATGGCGGCACCATCACCACTAACTTCACCACTTTGCACGTTGTCACGCACTAATTTATCGAGAATATCGTCCGCGTTGACTTCCACGCGCGTCTCCATCGGCTTCAACGTGGCTTCGCCCGGTGAGTCCATGGAATCGTCGTCCGACTCCTCGATCGTGAGATGCGTTACGGATTCCATGGTCGACTCCATCAATTGGTCGACTCCGTCGTTCCAGATTTCCGAAACTGAAAAATAAAAAACAAATTTTATTAAATTTACACAATTTTTTATTGCGGAAAATGACAAGTAGATGTATAATACGTACGATCAATCGAGCTCAAATCGAAGCCCTGCGACCCTTCGATGAGCGTGCTGTGGACATTCGTTATTACCCCCCATGGAGGCATGTGCAACGATTCTGGAACAAAAATAGCACAAACATTTACATAAATATCAACATTTTATGTGAAATACACTCGTATTTATAATTACATACCGTCAGATTTTTCGACATTTGCAGAGTACTCTGCTTGCGTCCCCATTGCTGGCGCCGCTTCACGCGTAGGGCTCGGCGGTGCCTGCTCCGTGGGCGCAGAGAACTTGACGCGCTTCTCCCGCGTTGTGGTCCACAAAGCATCGTTCACAGTCTTCGATGCTGCTGCGTGCTTCAAAACTAGAAACAGAAGAAAGAAAAGTAATTAAAACTGTATGAGAAAAGAAAATGTATTAAAACACAAACACGAATTTTTATATTTCAATTTAACTTACATTCAGTTTTATCCAGGAGCTCCTTCACCATAGCTTCCTCGGATGTGTACATTAGCTCCTTTGATTCTGAATCAAAGGCCACTGCCTCCTCCGCTTCGTGTTTGGCGATTGCTGCACGTTACACCAAGCTCCACGCAACATGCAAAAAATCGCCGTTTAACGCGAACGATTCGCGCTTCACCAACGCGTAGATGGCTTCCGTGGGGAAACCCTCCAACACATATCTCAAACATTTTATGAGATTCGGGCTCGGTAAATTTTGAATTTTTCAAAAGGTACAAGTACGCAAACGCACTTCACCCTCAATCGTCCACCCGTAATTCGTGAAACCCTCACACAGCAAAAGCTGGATGAGGTCGCAAATGTCGGCGGTCTTCGAGAAATACTAGCCATTTTACACGTACGAGTGAACAAAAATTGAGCAGTGCTTTCGCACTAGAATCGTTAACACAAAATATGCATTTTTTCGGTGAAACCCCAAGATATATGAGGACGAGCCATCCATTCCACTGCTACCCCTTCGTACTTGCTGACCAATCATGTAATTCCTAACTTTCTTAATATTAGGAAATTCCAACCAGCCATAACCCAGCAATGAGACAACGGAGAGCCTAACAATAGTACTATTAAAAAAAAAGTTGCACTCGCTTTGCATCGGTATTTTAAATAATAGTTCGGACTTTATATCGAAAATCCCATTTGTCTTCGATGTTGTGATTGAAACTACGTATTTGTGTAATGGTGAACTTTGACTCTTTTAGTCCAAATTTGAAATTGTGAACTTCGACTTTTCTAATACGCCGTATTTGTGCAACCTATTAAAATCAAATATTATCTACTAAATTATAAATTATATTTTAATTTCCGATTTTTAAGAATGTAATTGTGAAATTGTGAGACAACCAATAATCCAAATTTTGAATTGTGTACTGAAACTTTTTGTGAAATATTATTTTGGCATTGCCCTGACAAACTGAACGGGCAAAATAAAAATCAATTTTACCAGTGAATTGGAACTAGTGTTTAAATCCGAAAGAACCACACCATCGCCCTTCCTTGTCATCGGAAAATTCTATTCATCTGATATTCGAGCGGAGAGCCAGAGGGTTATCGCCAGCGTTGGATCATTGGGATCGTTCTGATTTTCACCTTCTCATTCATCTTGTTCTTCATCAATCACACGGTTCCATCCCATATTCGCTCAGTTTCGTCACACGGATAAGTTTTTGGTTTCATTCATTTTTATCTTTATTTTTGTGATTTAATGTAAAGTCAGAATTACTTTTTCAAGTTCCTTCCCGAGCGTTTGCCCGAAAGGGTAGGCTCTAAACGGAACACCTCCGCGTTTTGCCGAGTCACAATTGATACCGCAGAGCAATAGGGGGAGATTTTCTTCCCTTTGCCTTTTTATCGTTTGTGACTCAAAAATAGCAATTCGCGAACGTAACAGTATAATAGGTTTATCTATATATGTAACAAACTTCACTTTTTAACACTTAATAACCAAGAATAAATAATTTGAAATATACACATACGAAAATAAATGTACGCCTAGATTTAAGAATAAAATACCAATATGAATTTGAAACAGCAAAATTATTTTGCCTACAATCCTATCCCCATAAAATAATAAACACCGAGAACGAGCGTTGAGCGGTGGACCGTTACTTAGCGTCGCTCGCATACCTGCTTAGCCTCGCCTACACGGCGCGTCATTAGCGTGAAGGAAAAAAGGCTCGCGGTCACCCTACTTTCAAAATAATATGTACTCTCGTGCAAATATTTTAAAATCGGCAAATTTTTATCATTGAGTAGAAATCTCTACCATATCTTTAACTTTTCTCTTGGTGGGCACAGACGAATTTAATGCGGCAATGGCAGGTTTAAATATTAAAAAAATGTACTCGTAGATT